>BQMF02000101.1:0-600000 GCA_027922465.2 Turritopsis dohrnii | reverse complement strand
CTCGGGAATCGGAAATTAAATTGTCGTTAAAATAATCGTCAAGCGTGATTGTTTATTAGAAGATCGATGACACGGTACTTTTTAACGCAAGGAAAGTTATTTCAAATAACTTGCTTATTAATCAGCATTGGTTGAATAAGAGCATACAATTAAAATGACAGACAATGAACAGTAAGACTTTCCCTGCTTAAAATAGCAACGAGAAACGTCGTAACAGTAAACGAGGAAATAATACTGTTTAAAAATAAAGACGACTTTTTTTTCGCTGAACAAAAGTTTTTCTATTAAGGTTGTCTGTTAACAGACTTGGACTGAGTTTTTTCGCCACCCAAGAATAGTTGTACATGAATAATCTGGCGAAATGTTGTTGTTGTTATCACGACTTGCTTACCAACAAAAGTGTGTGACGATGAATCATACATACGTGTATTGATCTGATGCTTTTGACTAAGTAGAATAACAAAGATGAAAACAGTTTTATTTTTCTTAGTCAAAAAGCATACTTGATAGAACATCTTTGTAATGGACGCGGGGACTTACGTAAACTTGTTCAATACTGTCGAAATAAAGAAATAAAGAAAAGAATACTTTCACGGACTGATGGACGGACTATTGATCTTCAGAATTGAAAACAACAACGATATTGGGTTAACAACGTCCTTGTTCAAAAAATGAATTTATAGGCTTTATAAAAACAGGATTTAGAGGGCAACCACATGGAGTGAAGGTGTGAAATTTGAGAGTGGACAGCCTGGCGCTGTGTGCATTTTTATGTCAAATCGAGCTTTAAAAATTATTGCGGAGAAACTTTGTAAGAAGAAAAATATGTTTTAAATTCGGCTAGTTTTTTGTTATGAAAAACACACATCAATTTGACTTATTCATGTTGGAACGAATTTCTTTTGCTTTTCTTTTTGGTACATAATGATAATCTTCAGAGTTGATCTGCTTCGAGAATTGAAATGAGTAATAACAAGCGATAACCATCAAAAGTAATTTTCAATTGTTAACTCGATTTGAGGCTGACGTTCAGTAATCAAATGTCTATGCAGCTGATTGAGGCTAATGTTATATGTATGTAAAGATTTTAAAGAATTTTTGGAAGGAGGACCTAGATGCTAAATATGCGACGGCAAAAAACACTGACAAGATCCTGTCAAACTAAAAGGGAAAATCGTGTGTTGCTCTTGAGTTGGTTGAAAGGTTTTCTTTTCTTAAGTACCTCTTTGGCGATGTCTGTTCACAATTACAACAACAGAAGAAAACTTGTCATAAGAAAACAGAAAACAGCATGTTTTTGTGTTGATTTGTGGTTGTGCGTGAAGTGCAGTTTCAGGAAAAGCAAAGAGGATGTTAATAAACATAACTCATAGAAAAATTCTTTTGCAAATTACTTGATTTCACTTCTTCCGATTGAGAATGCATCAACTCTTATGAGTTGGGGAAATCAAAACTCACTACAAAATCAAAATGGACTTTCTTGCCAAAGAAAGTATAAGAAATTCGTATATGCAGAAAGAGGTGAAATACGCAATATGAATGATTTCTGGCAAAACTAGAAAGAATGTTCTTAAGTTCAGAGCCTTTTCGACTGAGTTAAATGTCTTTTAAAGGAACAGTTTTTCGTTTTACTCGCTTATTGCGGATTTACGAAAAAGACATTATACGAAGTCTACTTGAACATAATAATTTCTAATAATTTTCTATAAGGTCATTTTGTAAAAAAGCTGGAGTCAATGAATATCTTATATCTATATACATATCTTTTGGTTATCAGGATATGTTTATTTCAGATGAAGAAAATAATAAATCCTATGTTTGAGACAGCGTATTGTGTCCAAGTGTGACGTCAGAGAGGATGGTTAATGGCTTCCTGCGGTAATCGATTTGATATATATGCTCTACCTTTACATGGCATCCGAGCTGTTTTTGTAAATAGTACGTCTGATTTGGAGGATAAATCGAACAAAAATAAAACTAACATTGGATTGTGATGGCTACCAAATGTATAGCTTCAATCAATGAACGTTTAAATCATCTCGCCAAGATATCAATGACGGAATAGCACCACCAGAAATCATTATCAAGTTGTTATGAAGAGATATCCTGCCAGATGGTTTTTTAAATAGTCAGATGAATATGTTGTTGGAGAAAAAAGCTAAATTACCGTCACCGGCAATCCAATGACAAATTATTATAAATGGTGGGATAGTTATGCAGCCGAAAATCTGCAGGATGTGAATTCTCTTAAAATAAGTTTCTCCACGTATGGAATTTTATGAATGCAGTTAACGAAACAGTGCACGCGTGTTTTTTTTTTGCACGTTTGCTTTCAATGAAAATGAGAAAGGGGAGGAGGGTGAAGGTGGAGGGTGATATCTGTCAATTACGAAGATCTCTTTTGTGCTTTAATTCAGAAATGATTTGCATATTTTGATTATTTATTTGGAATGTGATGAACAATAGTAAAATATTTAAGGAATGAATTTGTGAGAAAAGCATAAAATGTACGCCTCCTTTGGGAATAATAAACTTAAAAAATATAATTGCCGTTTAATAATCTACAATAAGCGCCAGTTTTAACGTCACGTAAATTCAATCTATTTAAAAAAACAAACTGCTGCACTGCCCACAGTAGAAAGGTAGTTTGGCCAAAGATAAGAGACAACTGCACAGAAACAGTCATTTTCACCATTAGTATATCCGCAGAGCACAGAATATTAATAAATTGTGCTTCCTACACTTAAAATTCTAGCGAGGGAAGATATTTTAACTTCGTAATTTCAGATTTTAATGATCATGATTATTTAGATTTAGGTGGTGTTGTCGAGGAAAAAGCAATCTCTATCCAAAGGCGAACAAGACTAACGCCACCTTCCAAAGGCGCACAACACTACTGCCACCATCCAAAGGCGCACAACACTATCGCCACTTTGCACTCGTTATTTCTCTCATAATACAAAAGGCTTTATTTCAAAACTTTGTGGAGTGTCATCTCTCTAAATGACATTTACAATGACATCGACCACAAGCAATTACGCAATCGTTTGCTCAGTTTGGCCTGATATCATTCCGATAAAAAAAGCTTCACATACAACACATGAGCACACAAAAAGCTTAAAACAACTCACAGCAGCACTATAATGATAACATTAATTGAATAGTTACATAAATTCATATTCTAAATCATTTTTGATACGCAAACCAACATTTTCCGTCCTGTATTTTGACCCAATAAAAGTCATATTTTTGCTTCCGAGATTAAACACTAACAATGCCGCAAGATATTTTGTGGCGAGTCAAGATATTTTGTGGCGAGTCAAAAACTGTCAAAAAAAATCCGCCACACACATACAAGGTTTCTGTTGTACATTTCAGATAGTTACAAAAAAAAAAGAAAAGAAAAGAAAATCGATGGCAATAGTTCTGAACATGGAACTGTTGTGGAGATTATACGGTCCCTTTTTTGATTTCATATAGGGTTTTATTTTGTCACCTATAGATAGCAGATAATGGGGCCACCAGCAGAATCCACATCATGAATTTGAAGGAGGTTGTCACAATGTCATTCAAGAAGTACTAAACAATCAAGTGTCTCCATCCATCATTACTGCTGATCATGTTTCGATGGCGTGATAGGATTAATTGATATCTTTGGTTAGGTCACATTTCCTCTCAGTTTCATTGGACGAACAAGTTTTTATTTCATGCTCATACACATTTTAATATTACCATGGAAATGTCACAAGCTTAAAACAAGGTATGCGATGATTCTTGTGAAAGAATGATGGGAAATTCAAAAGGAGTGCTTGTGAAAACACTTCGATAAATAACTTTGAAACTGAACACTGACAGTTTACATCAAATACTCGCCATCTAACCAGATCATTTCCGTTTTTCTATCTTGTCAAGTATTCTCGGGTCCAGGAAAATAATCGGATTTTCAAAATGTTCAAATGTTGAAAACAAACAGAAGAACGGCTCATCGTTGCATTATGGGTGGAATCTGTCTCGAACAGTGCAAATAGTGACTGTTGACGTCAACCTTCACAATTTTCAGAACTTTGTTTTTTCTAATTAAGCAAAAGTCTCACGTTTACGCTGAATGTGATCTTGATGTGATCTGCAGCGTGGGAAAGTCCTTCCGCATTGCTTTTGTTGGCTTTTCCGTTCCGTTCAGTTTTTTCGCTCAAGGAGGGGGAGGGTCTCTTCTCAATTCAGGGGGGAAGGGGTAAAGCAAAGTTGACGCAGGTTGACAGAGGTTGGAGGGGGGTCAAAAATCTTGAGGTTGACGTCATTTGTAAACAATCCCATAATAAAACCAACTATAGAGTATATAAACATATATATTATGTTATTGTTAGGACATACTCACCTTTGGTAGATCATGCATGAAGTAATGTTGAAGGTCACAAGTATAGTGCTGTAAATTTTCCACTCACTTTCCGGCGGATCATGCAAATATTCCGTCAAACGAAGTGAGTTATGGAAACCTGGCTATTTCTTTACTTTCCAGCAGGTTTCTATCATTAAATAAAACATATCAGCAGAGAAAGGTTGTGGCAGGTGTCCTAGCTAGAGCGGCATTTATGTTACTGCGAGTTTCATTGTAAAGGTTTAAATTCTCATACGCACGACATGCAAATTTACTGCGAGTTTTGTCAGTGACTAGCACAAATACAGTCGACTCTCGATATCTCGAACTCTCCGGGGACCGAGAGAAAAGTTCGAGACACCGAGAAAGGGTAGGAAGATTTTTTCGCTTAGATTCTGTGCCGTTTTTTTCCAGCGTGGTCAATAATTTGTTTTTATTCTTAACCCAAGTTGATATCGTGTTCTTTGGGACGCCATACCTTTGGGCTAACTTTTTAAGGCATCCTTCTTTTCTGCAAGTCTTTGTAAGCCTTTTTTAGCTTAACGAGCTTCACGTTTTCGCCTTTAAGAGACAATCAATTAATCTTTCATAAAAAACTGGATTCATATACTTTTCCGAAAATTCGAATTTAGAAAAATGGAAAAATAGAAAAATTATGCGAAAATCACGTGCGGAATTTCCGAAAGTTCGAGATAATGAGAGAAAATCAGCCAGGGGTTCGGAAATATTGTTCGAGACATCGAGAGGAGTTTGGCCCAAAACAAGTGTGTAGTGTCCAAGGGACCGGGATAAAAGTTCGAAATATCGAGAGTAGACTGTATTATCATTCTTTGCTGTGAAATTGCCATCATTACATCGTCACATTTCATCGTGCTTTTTTTTTTTTTTAATCGATATATTTCCTGCATCCATCAATATGGTTCTTCTTACAGAGAAAGCGTATAGGATAAAATATATGCATGGTGTTATGTATAATGTATAAAAACGTATAATAATAAATATTACGGACATAACTTATACTAAATTAGATTAAATTAAGAAATAGGCTAACAAGTGTGGTAGAAGGGTTGAGTGGGTGTCGCAGTAAGTTGGATAATGAAGCTTGTAATATCAAATAATTGTAACTTGGGTTACAAATGGTACGCATCAATAGAATAGACTCGATAAAAAAAAGTAATGCTAACAGATGAAAATAATGAGGTTCGGAATTCCCGAGTTACAAAACCGAGTTACAAAACCGAGTTACAAAACCGAGTTACGCATTATGACGTCACAAACCGAGTTACTAACTCGGAAATTTTATTTTGTTTTATTTTTTATGTTTTTCGAGTTAGTGTCTAAAAACTAAATCACAAAATGACTTGAAATTAAAGTGAAATTAAAAGAGAATTTCGGACCAAATTTTCAAACAATTCATTATGAGCCTAAATTTTCCATAAAAAAATTTGACTATGCTGGTTACGAATTTGCTATTTGTGCCTGAGGTGCACTTAATTTTCAAAGTGCTTCAGCTTCAAATTCGCACTTGTGTATTGACTATGTGTATGTGCATAACTACAAATGGGGACCTATATCACCGAAGTGATATATCATCACATTATATGTTATCACAAAATTGATAAATAAAAAGTATTTTAGCACTGGAACTTAAACCACAAGGAAGGATAACACTATAAGTTCACCAAATGATGCATACACTATAACGTATTAAGAGTTATTAGTGGGTAGAGATCTAATCCTATAGTGGCACAAAATAGTTTGGGTGAAATAAAGCAAGAAGAACAATGTTACTTTGATTTTGAAAACTTGTTTTTCGCATAGTTTACAAGGTTTCTCTGTGCATGCAATCATTTAAAAAGCACACTCCATAACAAATTGTTCTCATGGTCTATTTGTATCTGAACGGGTTTTTAATTTCAAACTGCTATTGTTATAACACTGGAATGACTGCGCGACATAAACAAACATTTTTCCTAAAATGCACATTTTCACGAACGTCGAAGCACCTTTATAGTTTGCTCCTTTTTTGACTAAAAAAATTGCCAAAAAGCTGAACGATAACATCATTTCCACCATCAATCAAATCTAACGAAAAGCTAATAAAAGCTAAATATTACTGTTATTGAGTTACTCCAACTTTTAATTAACTAAAAAAATACGCAACAGTGGATACATCATTTGGTGAACTTGCAGTGTTTCATTTCATTTTGTGATTTAGTTTTTAGACACTAACTCGAAAAACATAAAGCAAACTAAAATTTAAAAACGCATAGCAGATAAAATTTCCCGAGTTATTAACTCGGGAATATTTTATAAGAATAAAATTTCCGAGTTAGTAACTCGGAAAAAATAAAACAAAATAAATTTTCCGAGTTAGCTAGTAACTCGGAAAAAATAAAACAAAATAAAATTCCCGAGTTAGTAACTCGGAAAAAATAAAACAAAATAAAATTTCCGAGTTAGTAACTCGGAAAAAATAAAACAAAATAAAATTTCCGAGTTAGTAACTCGGTTTGTGACGTCATAATGCGTAACTCGGTTTTGTAACTCGGGAATTCCGAACCTCTGTATAATATAAGCTCTACTGAAATAAAACAAAATAAAATTTCCGAGTTAGTAACTCGGAAAAAATAAAACAAAATAAAATTCCCGAGTTAGTAACTCGGGAAAAATAAAACAAAATAAAATTTCCGAGTTAGTAACTCGGAAAAAATAAAATAAAATAAAATTTCCGAGTTAGTAACTCGAGAAAAATTAAAACTTAAAAATTTCCGAGTTAGTAACTCGCTTTGTGACGTCATAATGCGTAACTCGGTTTTGTAACTCGGTTTTGTAACTCGGGAATTCCGAACCTCAGATAAACGCATGGCGTATGAAAATGGCAGGAATGTGAAAAATACCTTTGCGCTCATGTCATGAAGCTTTAAGCTTGGTTTCCACTATGAGTTAACTTGAGTTAACTTGAGCTAAAATTCGTGGTTTAGAAAATTAACTTAAGTGGAAACATCTTCAGAACCAGCTCAAAAATTTTAACTCGCGTTTTTTCTCAAATTAAACCATGAGTTAACTTGATCTTGGAAACAAAACTTTTCGTTTCCAAGATCAAGTTAACTCATGGTTTAGAAAAACATCAAAGGATTCCGACTACTTGCAGCATGTTTCTGAAGTGTCGAAGAAACTGTTTTTAATGAAAACGTTAACTTTACGAATGTAGTGAGCGTAGTGGAGCATAAATATGGTCACTATTTTAGCTTTGATTGAGTTAAGTGAAAATGTGACGGTATATCCTTGTTTATACGACAAAACGACTAAGGCATACAAAGAGAAAGACGTTGTACAGAACTCATGGAAAGAAGTTGCAGAACCTCTTGACATTATTGAAGATGGCGTGTACCTTTCGCGTTTTATTTACTGCAGTTCTTTCTAAGGGGCTGTTCATATGGAGGCGGGCTGATTTTCATCCCGTGTTCATATGATAATTTTCATCCCGCTCAACCGGGCTAGAATTTTTTTACATCACGTGACCTCACATTCTTTGTGCAGGAATTGATAAAATCTCAGCCCGCCTCACCGGGATGGAGTGTTCATATGTACAATTTTCATCCCGCCTAGCCGAGATCTCGGTAAAAACAAGCGAGATCTCAAGGCGGGCTGGCTCGCTTGTCATATGAACACATTTTATTTTTTTCGTACGTTTCTTAAAAATAGCGAGATCTCACCTAACCGAGCCAGCCCGGTCAACCGGGACAGCCCGCCTCCATATGAACAGCCCCTAATACATCATCAGAGCTACTGTTGTTATTGAACATCAACAGCTCACGTGTTCGTAGTGGGAACTATGCATACTTAATTAGGTTTGTGTAAACAAAAAATTAACTCATGGTTTAGAAAAATAAACCAGCTCAAGATAACTCATAGTGGAAACCAAGCTTAAATATTTAGGTGGAGAGTTGCTGTGATAATTCTGGATGTATAACATTTACCCTCCTTTATTTTGTTTGTTAAAATTGAAATAAAAAGGATGGTTAACATATCCAAAACATTGTTCAAGAAGACATAAATAAAGTCAATCTCGTCAAATCAATCCAGCCCAGTTGCCACAGCAACCAGCATGTTTAGAAGAACATCTATTCCAAATTCTGCTATTGTATCAAGCAGTCCTGTCACAACAGCTGCACGAGGAGAAGATCAAGGATGTCAGGAAAAGGAAAAACACCAACTGGAAAAGCAGTAAGTGTTTGGCTGCTCCATCCATGTCTGGATGATGAATTGGAAGAATATCAATTCGAAGAGGATATGGTCATCATCAAAGGGATTGTAAATTTGGATTCTTCAATGGATGAAGATGCTATCAGAGAAGTACTGGTTCAGTTATTTCAAAGTAAACTTTCCTTGATACTTAGAAATGACTTCGAATTCGCTAAACGTGAGAGGAACAAAATAGTTAAATTAGCCACAGCTATTAGAAGCTAAAGGTTTAATTCAGAGCGTTTGAGAAAACTTTTTCTTTTCTTCTCCGTTAAGAAACTTATTTCACTTCACGAATTTTAGTTATAGATAGTCCTCAAAAATAATCAAAATCAGTACCAATTTTTCTGGACATTTTGTTGAGTATTTTTAGAAACGAGGGATTCTAAGTTTAACAGAATTTTGTCATTACTAATAAAAGAAAAGAAAAAAGCATCTGTAGTTTTCGATTGGCTAGTCCCCAAACCTACCTCTCCTACTTGGTCGGATTTGATTTTGTTATTTATTATTTTGTTACATTCCCTTTTACACTGGAACAACTGTTGTCAATAAAATGAATATAACCTTATGTTGTTGACGAACCTGTTTTGGGATTTTGATACTTATTTCGTTTTGCTTTTACTGCCGTCATGTACCCCATCTCAAAATTTTCCATAATACACTCATTTAATCCCCTTATATCTGGTATTTTTTCCAAAAAAACCCCTGTTTTTCGACTGTTCATGTATCCCTAATCAGTTTCCATTAGTGACCGATAATTTACTGACCAGATTTGCTTTACCGAAATTCCTTGAATAGCAATTATACACCTTGCATATAAATTTTTTTCTTGAATGTGAATATAATTTTGTTGAATCTGAATGAAAATTTCTTGAATGCGAATGTAAATATCTATCTTGAATTTTGCTACAAATGAGCAACCATAGAAGGAAAGAGCGAAGTATTTGGAGGTGAAGAAACAACAAATAAAAAAACAAACGAATAGAATAAATAATAACTAATCAGGCTCCATGAACTCCTCGTGACTTGATAAGTGTTCGACAACAACAATAGTTTATTCAAGACGTTTCAATTATTCCGTTTCATGTGCAACGAGTTACTTGGTTACAAGTTACACGTCTGTATATGACAGTTTTCAACGCCCTAAACAGCAGCTTAGTTTCATTATAATCCCTTGAATGCAATAAGGCATGTTTTATGCTACGAAGGATGACCTTATGTTTAACATGAGGAGTGGTTTCTTTAAATCTTTCCTTTCTTTGTTTTGTGTTAGTAACAAACATGCCAAACTTGCATACTGGGTTGCTACGTGCTGTGGAGGTTCTTAAACTTCTACGAAACGATCGACTTATGGAATATGTATTTGTACGTATAACATCGAGGCAAATTGGACATCTTAATCTTTTGATCATTCCTCTTGACTTGTCTCGATAAGTCACTTGAATACTTTTTTGAGACTCGTTAAACAATACATCCAATCCTTGGACAAATCTCGATGAAAAAGCAACTGTTTCTGTAAAATAAAGATGTATTGCAAATTTCTCACAGAAAAATCCGTGTAGAACATACGTAGTGTAATGAAGCTCAAAAAACTCATGTACCTCCCTTTGAAATGGAATCTGTTGGAAACAACTTCTTTAAGTTCGGATTGTCATAAGAAACAAGTTCTAGAAGTTACAATGGCCATCATACGTCATACAGGTAGGCAAAAATTCGAAAGAAGTATGGAGAATTTACAAAACAACAACCTCCTAGATCTTCCGATGAGTCAGCAAACAAATCCCTCTTTGGTGTTTCTAGTTGTATATAAGATGTAAAGTTAAGGACTGACATAAAACCATGCATGAATATTCCTTTCTTAGCTTTCCTACCAGGCGTTTGAGCAGCAGATTTAGATGGACGCTTCAGATTGTCGAGTTCAGGGCTAGAAATAAAGTTCATGTTGTTTTAGCCAACATTATCAAAGTGAAACTCAAGTCATATTCACCTCTTGGCAACAGATAGTATTTTTGGCAAGTCATCTTTTAACCAATCACTAAGCGATGCAGGAAAGACATTCTAAACATGAAAAAAACAAGCGACGTTCCAGTTGATGTTAACTTAGAGTTTTATGAATAATTCACGAAACATTACCTTGGAAAATGCAAAGTCATCAGCAATGGTTTTTATTTCGAAGTAAATCGCTCTAAAAGCTTCCAAAGTTTCCTTCAAAAGAATCCTATAATATAAATTGTTATTAGTATTGCTTGAAATCTTTTGAGTAATTCTAACATACTCAATTTAACTTACCATAGACGACTGACAGTTGTTACAGCAAACAAATTGAAAGCAACGAAGAAGCCGTGTCTTATATGCGAGTCTAGAAGACTTATTATTTTATAGGTAAAGAAATACTTTCAAGTCTTTCATTAACACCTGAACGCTTATATAACAGATGTGAAAAGAAGAAAAGGTATGAGATGAGATATTACTTGAAAAAAGATACATGTATGCTCGTTGACAAGAAACCAGAATCTAATTAAAATAAAAAGAAAATGAAGATATTATCAAAAATATTCTGAAAAGTAAAAATCTCTTACTTACTGAAACAACCAATTTACTGGAGCCTAATAACCTGTTCAGAATATATCTGGTGAGATTTGGATGAGGTAATTTCACTTCATTGGCAACTGCTTCGCTGAAAAACAGAACGGAAGCAGTGGAGATTGTGGGAATAAAAGATATTTTTGTCTTTCATAATTCTTTAATACCATTTAGAATTCAGATCAAAAACAATTCTTTGAAAGATCATGCAGCCTTCCAAAAGCTTTACGTCGATGAATCGTTTAGTAAGTCGGCTTATCTAGATGTACAACGCATTTTCAAATTAAAAGAAAATATCTACAGTTCAAAGATGTCAAAACTTTCCAAACATGTCATTATAAAATCCTGGAAACCTTTTTTAATTCCTGGAACGGTATGTCACGTCTCATTTGGTTGTGGTGCTTGTAAATAATCTTCTCCAAAACCTTCCTCTCTGAAGAAATGTCTAATTTTGAAAGATGGCTAAGATGGGCTGACAATTTTTCATGACATATTTTCCATTTCCCTTCAAAGAATGCAGGTAAAGAATGCAGGTTTGCTCAGATATCAACATCAGATTAAAAGACTCACAAGATGCGACATTTACTAGTTTAGGGTCAAAACTGCAGGAATAAGCATGACTCGTTGAAAGGACCTTAAATATTTCTCTACTCACCAAGGTTCGCATCCTTCCATAACACAACACTGGTGATTTCGTTTGGAATTTCTAAACATCTAGAGTTCCAAGACATCAAGATATTTTTATTATTCCTCTGAAACCAAAGCAAAATTACAAGAAATAACACTTTCAATATAACACATCCACATCGGACTTTGAGGACTATTACACTCGATACTTCGTTTCACTTTTACTGGTTTTTGATTGGCTGGCTTACGCTGGTACTTGGTTGTTGATACTTACAATGGTTTGGGTCAAGTATAAAAATGACATTAAAGTGTTATTCTAAAAAAAACTAATCCCTACAACATTTACATCAGACTGACGTCGACAACATTTTCAATTATTTGGTGAAGTAAGTTCTGCTTGGATAACCTTCTTCAGATTTACTGCATTCACCAAACAGGACGAGGGTAAATGTGCATCAGTAGAACTATCCATATCACAGGACGATGGCAACAGAAAGATGGCAACCAACCCTTGATCGAAATTGTTCATTTGATTAGTACACAGGCCCTTCTTCTCCATCATCATCGTCACCATACTTATCTCCACCATCGTTGTAGTAGTCAAAATTGTAATCATTATCCTAAAAATAACCCTGCCTTAGAATGTGAATAAATATGCCACTAAAAACAGAAATAAAGCTTACATCTTCAAATTCTTCTTCTATTTCCTCTTCTTCTTCATATTCATCTTCGTTGTCAGCGGGTTTAGATCCATCTACAACCTCTTTTGCTTCAAGAGACTTGAATGAAATAATCATACAGAAATGATGTAGATAAGTTATTACTATTATTACCATTATAAACATTATATATTGTCATATGTCTAATGGTAGTTGCAATTTGCTTTATACCGCTGCACTATGCAGTACACGTAAACACCAAGACGATATCAAGGCGTGGCGTTCGTTTTGAAAAACACTTCTTAAGCTACCACCACTGAGAAAATTTTATGAGATAATTATATCAATAGCAGATTTGCACATTCTAGAAGGTAGGAATTGATTTGCTGCTAATGTTGACAATGTAGATGCAATACTGTGAATATTTCGTTACTTGCATTTGTTTGCGACGTTAGTAGAAATAAAAATTGTCGTTGAGAACGACTCATTGATAGCTCTCTGGTATAATTTGTAAATATAAAGAATAACTTTTGATTTTCAAATTTTCATCTCATCAGTATAGGTTAGCTACAGTTTCATTTCAGAAATAAATTGTCTATTAAGATGGGAATGACCACCGGTATGTCTATTAAGATGGAAATGACCATTTATTAAGGTGAGAATGACCACCGGTATGTTTATTAAGGTGGGGATGATCGAACGGTTAGGATGTGGAGAAATTGTGTAAGTATCGGTGTACCGTGTTGTGTTATCTCCCCAATAACAAACTGTATATATTTCAGTTGTGTTAACTCCCTAATAAGAAACTGTGTATATTTCAAATTACGAAGAATCACATTCCCCTATTCTCTTTCCTATTACTTACACCTTTTATTCTAAAAACATTGTTTGGTGGATTTTGTCAACGATTGAACTTACAAGTCAACGATTTGATGCAATTTTTTAACACGACTTGTTTCATGGGAAAATGATAGTCACTGAAATTTTCTGCTGGAATATGCCTTGTAAGGCAATGCATGGTCGGAGAATATACTGGAGCCAATATGAACATTTTTTTTAGTCCAAATCAGCTAATAAGCAAGTTTCTTTTCGAATCGAAAAATATAAATCTGCGAGTTTTTTTGGAAAAGTAAAAGCACTTTGTGTTATTGAATATTGTAAAAGAAGTCTTTGGTCCCAGATGTTTTTCTCAATACTTAGAATACTTGCAGATTTGCTTGTACTGTCTACTTCTGAAAAATACAAACAATTTTTGATACAAAGGCAAAACATACTTGTAGCTTCTGAACAAAATCTTCAGATTTCTGTGTGATGTTCTCTCCTCTAACTTTATGAAGATTTACTTTAACAATACCTAAACAACAGGATGTTTTGATTGAAAATAAACTTCCTTCTGATGTAATGGTACTGAAAGAAGGATATTGAATCACCTTTTCCTGGCATTTTCGGTTTTTTTGCAGGCTTCAATTCAATTGGTTGATGTCGCCAATCTATGATTATAACAAGTCTCTTTCAAATAGTCAATTTGAGAACATTTGAGAATTATAAATCATTTATTTCAATCGCCTAATCGTGAACTAGTAGATATGGCCATATTGTCGTATACCCAAAACATTTACGAAAGCACATTAAGGTATTGTCACTATCTTCATGGAATTTACATAAGTATTTCACATACCTTAGGCCGACTTTTTTTTGCGTCGCCTTATTTTAACGATTTTAGCGAATGAGCGTATCTTCGCTAAATTAAAGTTGCGGAAAATTAAAATTTAGCAAAACCTTTTTTTACCTTCTGACAATTCTCCGTAATTAAGGGGTCATTCGCTAAAATTAGGTTGCGTTAAATCC
This sequence comes from Turritopsis dohrnii, assembly GCA_027922465.2. Classification (NCBI taxonomy): domain Eukaryota; kingdom Metazoa; phylum Cnidaria; class Hydrozoa; order Anthoathecata; family Oceaniidae; genus Turritopsis; species Turritopsis dohrnii. Next base: position 585,660 of record BQMF02000101.1, on the reverse strand, counting down.
GTGTTCATCCATTTTCGCAAAATTTTACTGACGCAAAAAAAGTCGGCCTAAGGTAAGTATATGATTTTACAAAAACAAGAAGTAAAGTAAACAATGATGTGGGTCAAAGCATATCTTAAACACAACATTTTTTGCGATTTCTTTCATTGATATTCACACATCATGAACTTTTGCATTATAGTTCAAAATGAAATCAATTAAAGGGGAACTAAACTAAAAAAAATCATAAGTTCATTTTTGTGCACTATTTGAAACAGCTTTAAAAATGCTGAAAGTCAGTTTTTGAATTTTCAAAAAATCATTTTTCGTTCCTGAGATATTGCCGTTTAAAAGTTTTTCTCCGAAACATGGTCTCCATGGCAACGTGACATCAGAACGTTCAAGAAGATATTGCTGATGTTTCTTCAGTCATTTACATATTTGTATGTCAGCAATTTCATCATTTTTAAAATTCTTTCAAATGGCACAAAATATCAGTTTTGATTTTTTAATGGAGTTTCCCTATAACCTGGAACCCATTGTTTATCTTCAGCTTTTTGATTTTCTTTGTAACGATCAGTGTATCGAATAATATCTAAAAGAAAATTCATACAGCTATCAATACTACAACAAAAAGATTAATTCTTGTCAACAGACTCTGGGAGCATGTATGAAAATTTTATACCTTTCTTGATAGTTTTTGGTTTCAAATGAAATACTGAATCTCTAATGCTTCCACGAAATTCCTGGCTGAGAGCAAGAAGATATTCGTCAACTTCAGTGGCACTCAAAGGAGTTGGTCTTTGTTGTAATGGCTAAAATAAAAACGCTCATAATAATTTTGAATTGCCTGATGCATAAGTAATATGATTAAAATGAGAATACACAAATAATCAGGCAAGATATTCATCATCACACATTCTGTAATACTCATTGTAAATGTTAGTAGGAACAACACACAGGGTTGTATCTCCACCTAAAATCCCATACTTTCTTTGACCAAACTTTCATACTCTTCAAAGTGATTTCAATTCACCATTCATTCATAGAAACAGTAAAGCAATTTCTACGTAGATACTAGTAATGCAATAATACAATTATGCTTATGATGTAGTTTATATCTAAAAAAAAAACTCTTACAGGATAGAGTGGTGGTGGTTCAAGAGTTGCTCTTGGTAGAGACTGCAGGGAAGCAAACCCCAAATTTCCAATATCAAATGACAATGAGGATTTTCCACGGCCACGACCTCCAGACATTTAAATCAATCAAGCTAGATGTACTATAATGAATAAGTTATTGATTTGGATTCAAATGAAAATTTGGTTTTAGTTGATTGATAGTAATAAAGGTAACATTTCAACAACTCAACTTTAATATAAACATACAGATAAATCTCATGTTTACATTTGCAATAAGACCACTTTTACACCACAAAATTTGTATGCGGTGTATAAACTTTACACTGGCAGGAATGCTTGCAGAAAAAATTGACCTTCATGATAAATACTTATCAATGAAAAACACATGCCCAATCATTGCATTGGGATATAATCAAAACCAGTCTGTCGTAATGCAATTCATCTACACGCTTCTTTTTCTTTGTAAAAACCAGTAAAATCTGGCTGTTCTGATTTTTGAGTCTTTTTCAGCCTGAATTGTTCTTCTTTCGTTCTTTAAGAACACAATTTTACATTTCAGCCTTATTTCGTTCTTATTTCTGAAATTTCTAGCATTAGTTAGTTAACTGTTCTTATTTTACAAAAAACATCAAAAAATGCGACATTTGCCAGATTAGCTGGTACACAGTTTTCAAAATATCAACCATTGAAAATGCTTTTAAAAGTTATTTCAACCCCACAAAGTTTTCGAAAAAATTAAATTGAACCACAAGAAATAAGTGTTTTTCAAAGAAAAAATAGGATTTTAAAGGATTCAAATTTTTATTTTTATTTATTCAAACTTTATTTTTGTATAAGAATTTTCAAACCATTCAACATCGATGCAAAAAACGAAAAATATTTGACAGTTTGCAGCTGCCTTAAATGACAAATTATGAGTGGCCTGATAAAACTCAAACTTCAAAAATATAGGATACTATCAAAAATATTCCATTGCATTTTTTATGTAACCTGAAAAAAATATATAGGATTTTAGTAGAGATTTTAGCAAAAAATCGTCAAAACAGTTGTTATGAATTTTATAAGGCAAGCTAGCTAACAGTATGAATAATAAAAAGTACCTAAGTTTTTATTAATAAAAATCTAAATCTTGCTTCAACAGCAATCCAAACTTCATGATCCGCAGTTTGACTTTCATTTTGAGTTTTTCAAATATTTCAAACCACATGCTTCGCAATCAAAGACACCCTTCTTCCCCTTGAGTAGAAAACATTGGACAAACTACGTTTTTCATTTGACTGAAAACTGTAACGTATGTTACCTTAGCGTTCAGGGAGAGCTTTGATATATAATATAGAAGTTTTTATTGTGAATTGTTGAAATGAGCATTAGGGTGGAAAAATGGTATAAGATGAGTTTATTAGGCAATTTTTCTGTATTCTCAATTTTACGACACCCCTTTAAAAGAACGCTTTTAATTCGTTCTTTGAAAGGTCTTTCACTTTGAAGTAATTTTGTTTCTGCTTAAAGGTCGACCACCACTCGACAAATTTTATACAGGCAGACGAACGAAGCCAGCGTTTGCACCTGTGTGAGTGGATATTGAAAGGTCTGCACACATTCATTAGACAATTAAACATAAGAAAGAATAAGAAAGGCATGAAAAAATAAGAGATACGTGATTTTAAAAATGGCTCTATAGAGGTTGTATAGTGGTGGGGGAGCTGGGAGGGATAGAGTGCCTGCTCCCCTTAATGCTATGTGCCACTTGCTGCTAACTTTGAGTCCCATGGTTTATTTCCTTCATTTAAAGACAACAAATCAAACCAAACTAATTATTATCTAAAAGTATATTCATTCAGCCATCGTTATGGAAAGTTTCAAAGTGAATTTCCAAATACTTACTGATTAATAGAGTAAAATCTAACACCGGGTCGCGATCATTGTGAAAAAAATATTAAAAATGGCTCCCTCGAAAAATAAATGCTACAAAATTCAGTGTCATAAATAACGGAGCATATCAATTCCTTGTTATTCCTCTGCTGTCTTGAATGCTACCAACATCTGAGATTCTATCCACAAAAACAGTTTTCTTGTATATATCGTATATGCGAGCAATTCATCTTAAGTTTACAGCAAGGTAATTCTGTAACCACGTCTCCTTTCTCCGCTATAGCAACAAAATTTGTTCTTGTTAGCACTGATTTCAGCTTGATTATTCAAACAGTTTTTTTACAGACATTAGCGCGAAATCCCACGTTGATAATATCACCCATAGATTTATGGTTCAAGAAAATGTGAAACTTGTTTCGTAGAAAGGACCCACTATCATTAAAAAATTTTTATTGCGTTAACGCTTTTTATCAATTGCAATTTAAACTTTTTAGCAATTGCAACTTGAATTCTGTAGGATCATTCTAGCGTGTATCCTGCGCATGCTGAAAATCTCCACCACAAGTATAGAAACAATTGATTTCATATGTTGCGAGTGTAAAAAATAATTCAATACATGTTGATAATTACATTCGCCGTTCATGCTTTAACAAATTAACAATGTCAGTGTTTACTGTATAGTTACTCTGTAGGCTCGCAATAGGGCAATTCCCATCACATGTCTAGATTTTTTGCGATCAAAAGTTGACTTGTCGAGACGGCACTATTGTTTTCTAAAAAAACTTCGCTCATAAAAATATGGCTGCCTTCGATTTGTAAACAGTAAAGGCATGCATTTTTATTAAGCCTGTGGTTATCTTATTTCTGCAGAAGCAGAGGAAAGCACTTGAATTGAGAGAAAAGAGATTAAACTGTTACTATGAACACTAAATTCCATAAAATTTTGTTTTTTGCATCACTTTTGACGAACGTGAAATTAGTTAGCGGAAAGAGGAACAAGTAAGCGGAAAGAGGAACATCACCCCGATGATGTTTACAATTACAACAGTATTTCTTATCAATCTTATTCTCCTTGTTTGTTCTTGTTGATTTAGTATCTAGAATGACCAATTGTGGTGTTAAATCCATTTAACGGTGTTTTTAGGTTTGCATGACGAATTTTGCAACATTATAATTAAAGTTAGCGGTAAGGAGAGCAGGCACTCTACTGTCAACAAAAAAAACTGCTAATAGGGGGAGGGGAGGGGTCAGACCTTGACCGTGAAGCGTGACAAAAGTTATTTATCGCCGGCCCCTAAAAATAATGAGATTTCCATGGAGAATGAATTTAATAAAACAAAACAAGATTTGGTACGTAAAATCTTAGCTATAAAGTTTATATACTTTGTTTGACGTAGCTAAAGAAAATTTATTCAAAAATTAATAAAGAGGAAAAATAAAACCTGAAAATAAAAAATCTGTATTACTCTCTACTGTTTTGGTTTGAAGTTCAGACGGTTTTTGAATTAAATTAAAGATGTTTCTGTTCCATCCATTAACTTGTCACCACCTGGCTGACTAGGTATATTTTTTAAATAAAAGACTTGTATTCTAATACCAAACGAAGAAAATTTGTGAGCACTGATTTTTAATTCAAAACCACTACCGTATTCCAAAGCGATCGCAGACCTCACATCACTGTAGCGAAGTTTCATTCTGTTATTGTAAAATTAAAAACTTGTTAAACAACTTTTTGAGCTCTATCATGTTTGTAAGTATCATTTTGGGCGCAGCAGGAAACCCTTTAAACGAAGTCACCCGATGCGATATATGATGGATATCTGCAGTTTAAACATGCTTTCCTTTTTCACTTAATAATGTTACAAGTAGGGAAATTATCAACACCACATGTTGGTGACACTTGCGCTACCATTTATCTATATTTTTTTCTTAGGCTGTGCAAACGTGCAATAAGGATGATAGGCTAGAGGCAGTTATGAAAATTTGACGTCATCGATAAACCTAGTAAATTGTGGTAGCGCGTCAATATAGAAGAATGGGATAATTTGCCTAATAATGATTCGACATCTAGAAGTAGTAAATATTTTCGTAGATTTATGTTAAAATATAACTATATATACTCATTTCTATTTCCACAAGTCTATTTTTATGTGTTATCATCATTCTCAATTTATATCATTTGCCATACAGGAGCAGCGGCAACAACGTACTAATGCGCGAGTACTGAACATATATTTGGGAAGAAAGGATTTGCTAATTTCAATAGCACTTTTGATTGCAATATGTAACTTCAGCCTCATAGTAAATGACTTTGTTCAAGTTGAAGGCCTACAAAAACCAGAAAATTCATCACAGGAGTATACCTTCATCCCTTTGGTGAGTAGATTAATGTATAATCTATTTGACTCGATATCTCTCTATAGCATACATAACATTTTAACGAATGTTTTAGATATCCACGGTAATAGCAATTTGTTGGAGTAGTTTAGGATTAATTTACAGTATTGTCAAAAGAAACAGAAGATGGAAATGTTTTGGGGTAATATCATTAGGTAAGAAACTGAGACAAATAGCAATCTTTGCCAAGCTTGGTTGAGCTCTTCGTCATGATTTCATGTTTTCTGAAATATGGAATATATAAACTGAAAGAAAATACAGCTTAAAGTCATAGGTCTATCTTTTTTCCATAGTTGTAAATGCTGTTTTATTTATTGTACGTATGGCTTTTGAACTTATCTATTTGGAGTTCAGACCAGAGTCTTTCGGTCCAGATTAAAAAAACGTAAGTTATATTTTGTAATTTTGTGAAATTTCAAGTACAGCAATAAGAATATTTCTTTGTATCATTTAGAAGATGCAACATCAGTCAATTTTGTTCAAAGAATCGCTATCTTTCCCATCGAATCAATGCAAATCACAGTTAAATGCCTCAAAATATAAAAAAAGTTCAGTTGATGAATATCAAGAACAAGGTTTCGAGTGACATTGCATGGAAAAAGAAATCGCTCGTTAATGAAGATCACTTCGGCGTCAGGAAAGAAAAATAATGATATACAATGAAGAAATCAAGAGTGGAACTAGATAGAGAAGGAATAGAGTAAATAAGCTCAAATCAAAATGGAACTGAATCATGACATGTACTAAATTTCCTGTCAAATTGTTCTCGAAGCAAATGCAATCATGGGCAGTGGTGTTTTGTTATTATACAAACATAGAAACATAGGGTTAAGAGCTAAAAACTGATGTCACTATAATAGATTCTTTGAAAGAATATTCATTTAACCATATTATTAACCATATTGCAAAACATATCCTATGGTGTTTCCAGTTGATAATTTTGTAGAACAATCTTCGCCGGAAAATCTTCTATTTCTATTGCAACATGTTGCAATAACAACGAACTGATCCTGTTATTGCCATGCCTGCTAGAGCCACGTAAGTTTATAATAGTGCAAACCAATCCCCATTATTTAGCATGAAATTGAGATTGGTGACTTAGGGTGGGATGTCTGGTTGATCAATAAGGTTTTATATACTCTTGCAGCTCCTCATCCTCTATTTATCCGCTATTCTGTCTGAATCGAAAATAATGAGGAGTCATATCCCAGGATACTTAAGGAACTAAATTGCGCGAGATTTAAATTTCGCGGATGGCTAGATGAAGATTTCACGTGAATTTAACTTCACAGTTGATTTAAAAGTGGAAAAACTGAAGATACTGAAGATACTGAAGATACTGAAGATACGGGCAGTTTTTGCTCCTAAGAATGTTAAGAAATCTAACGACTAAATATGCAAGACCAAATCATCAAAAAACGAAAAACCATTTGACTGTTTAAATTGCTAATTATCTTTAGGGAAGAAATTTTCGCGGGAAGAAAATTTTGCGGATTAAATTCCCGCGAAATTTTTCAAAATTGGCTGTCCGCGAAGTCAAATTCACGAAACTACAAAGTACTTCTTCGTACTTCTATCTATACTTAAAGTGAAATCGTTGATTTTAGTAACTAAGTATTATGTTTCCTCTCCTTTTAGAATACCTTATCAGAGGAAAAAAAGTTAGTTGGGGAAAATTTTTGTCGGGGAAAGTTAGTCACGTAAGGAAATTTTAGTCACTTTTCCCCGACCAATTTTTGAAATTAGTCACTTTTCCCTGACTAATTATTGAGTTGTATACCTTATCGGGGAAAAAAGGTCTGGGAAAATGTTTAGTCGGGTGCAGAAACGTCGGGGGAAAATTTGGTCGGGGAAAATTTTAGTCTGATTTTAATTGACAGATTAATTTTTTCGGTGTGAAATTATTACTAATGCCGACAGCTAAGAAAGTGTAAGCAATGTTTATAATGCCAATTACCTTCGATCACGATAATTACAGGAAGTTTGTACTAGTGAAAACAACTTGAAAAAGCTTCGAGTTCGTAAGAATGAAACCACAGTCTGCAGAAAAAACTTTTTTCTATAGACTGTGTGATGATGAAACAAACGCCCTGGTATGTCAAGTGAAAAATTGAAAAAATGTTTCCTAACAGAAAAACGAAACAACGAATTCGGTTCCGATTTTCTGTAAAAAGTGGCTTTTAGAAACCCATAAAGGATACCTTGTTTGTTTATTTGAAATTTTTCACTTCACGTTTTACCGAATATTAAAAAATAATGATTATTGCATAAAGGAGAATGAGGCGAGGCATGGATCAGCATTGTTTGAAAATTGAATAGAAATTTGAAGAGTTAAAGTTAGTTGTTGTTCTCTCTCTTTTCGTATCTTCCTAAATTTTACCTTATCGGTAAAAAAAGTCTAAAAGTGACTAAATTTTGGGTAGGTGACTAATATTCTTTTGCCGACTTTTCTTTTACCGACCAAACATTTTTGCCGACTTAACTTTTTTGTCAATTTTTTTATTTTTTAATATTTATTAATTTTTTTTTGTCAAAAACTACTTTTTGCCGATTTTCTTCTGTTTGTTGCCACTTGTTATCAGGTGCTTTTTACGGTAGTATGAAAATGTAAATCAAATTGTATGAAGAAGAACAAGTGCAGCCAGGACAAACACAAACTGAACAAGAACAAAAGAAGGGTCAAGAAGAACAAAATAACGAAAATACACAAATGAAGGAAGAAACTTGTTATTGAAATTGATTAATTAACCTAATTTACCTAACCTTTCTTTTCGGTGTTGTATTTTATTTCTTAAAAAAAACTTTCAAACTATCCAAACTTTCTTCGTCATTTTTTGTCTTGGAAATTTAGTCGCAAAAAGTGACTAAATTTTGTCCAAGTGACTAATTTTTTTGCCGACTTTTATTTTTACCGAATAACATTTTTGCCGACTTTTTTTTACAGATAAGGTATGTTGTGACGTTTTTATGGTTCGTCTTAAACTTGCGCTAAACAGAAACATTTATTCGTTTTATGGTGAAAATATAATCATACGTTTTATAGGATAAGAGGAAATATATTTCTTTCAAAATATTTGCATAAAGGGAGTAATACATTCACAAAAAATCACTTATTTTTCAAATCCAGGCCGTCAGATCACGACTAATCATCAGCGTAGTAGCTATAGTGGTTATCACTCTCGTAAGTCATCGATTCACCATGCGCGAGTGAATGTACCACAGCGCCAGGTCGACAAAAGCCATGCGAGGGAAATTGGGTAGATGATACATCAGGTGTTGCAAGAGTGCACAGATCCCTTGATTGGGTTTGTCACTCGTAAGAGTGTGAAATTCTTCGTGACCCCTGAACCCTCCTGGAAAGGATAGGTAGTGATCAATAGTGTTTTTTGCTGAAAATGAATAAATTTGAATGGCGTATTATCACAATCGTAAATAAGTCATGGATGATGCCTTAATGCTTTTGCGACCAGGGTTAGTTTTGGTACCTCAAATGTGGAAATCAACTACACAAAGACTCATTAACACGTTTAGTTTGATCCCAGAAATAACTAAATTTTATAATAATAACAATAAACGCAGCAGCAATACATATGTACAATTAAAGATTTACAGAATTTATAACCAGATCGCTCCTGAACGACAAGTTTTCAGTCGGTAAGAAAACTCAACTGATAATAACAATTTCTCTATCATCGAATGCATGGGACGATGCTTCATGATATGATTTTGTTATGGTTTAAAATGAAGTAAACCTCTCAGTACAAGCAATTCTCATTTACTATATGCTTGAAATACTTTCCTTGCCACCTTTATATTCGGATTAAATTCCGGATCAAGCATCGGATCGGAGCCTGCAATACTTCGACCATATGTTGACATAAACAAGACGACTGTCATAAAACACAGAACAATGATGACAAGCAACACAAACATCCGCTTGAAAGTCACGTTTCCAACTTGTTTTGATGCAGCAAATTTCGATTGGCTTTTATTCATTCTAAAGCACAAAAAATAAGTGCAGGCCTTCAAAGCATAGTTCTGTTGAAAGAATTAATTGTGACAACATCATATGAACTGGACACTGCTAACAGAAACGAACTTCGGTGAAATAAAGACATAAATAAGATATGTAAACGTGTAAGCCAGTAAAGGTGTTTTATAGTATATATACAACACGTAAAATTGTGAAAACTAGGGGAAAACTATGCCTTATTCACTTTGTTTTGTATTCTATCAAGGATGTTTTCTCTCTTGGTATTTACTATTTATGTTTGTTTCAGAAAGTTGCAAATTAATTTTTGCAAAATTCCGGGGGTAATAAACGGGGGTTATATCAAATCTTATAAGTAAATTAAAACAACTGAAACTGTCAAATAAGAGCGACATGAGAATTCTACTCATTTTATGCGGATCAATGTAAAATCTCACAAATTATTAAAATTGTCTGACACATTTCATTTATGACACCTGTTAGGGGTTAAGATCAATGCTGGGAAATACATATATGTGTTTTTTATAAGCTAACACAAATAATAAGAAACACACCTAAGCAAGTTACCCAACCAACGAGTGAAGCCTTTTCGTTTGTATTTATTATCATCGTGGTCATATGACATACTGATTTTAGAATCTTCGTATCTTGTTGTATCAATAACTTTTCTTGATGTAGAACCTAAACAAAATTCTTGTGTGATGAAGAAGAGAACTTCTGACCAAAACCATTTTGTGGTCGGTTTATTGACAGAGCCCAATGTTCATAACAAAAAGTTAAGCTGCTATTTGAAACATTTCAAAATAAACTTACTATCTCGGCTGTAAGTGTTTACGACTGGCTTTTGGTATTGCAGTTGCTGTTGTTGCTGCTGCTGCATGAATGTGTGTTGCTGGTGTTTCGGAAGAGGTACAAACGGTGTTTTAATGGTCTCAGATATTGGTTTGTATGAAGAAATTGGAGTTGATGTACATGTTTCCACAACCTCAGCACTTGGTGTCAATGGCCTTGCTTCCTGGTTATTCATCTAAAATGTGTAGAAAATAAGCAACAACAGAACATGCAATTAGGATCCCAATATGTTTGAATTGTAGTTGACTCTCAGCAAAAAAACTCAGTACAGTGCTTTCATTGGAAATACTCACTATTTTGTTTGTTTCTTGAGGTAAATGTAGTCCACGCCTTCCCCATGCAACAGTTGCAAATCTTTGTCGAATAACATCTGCAACTGGAGATACTAATGCAGGAGAAGGAAACACGTGTGCCTTTAAGAGATAAGGGTTTGAAAAAATTACTTCATTTATTCATCGTAAGTAACTGACAAAAACAATCCACATTAACTCTCGCAAAAAGAAATTCGCAGTAGCTACTAGAACAGACATACAATCCTTTGTCCTCAGGCTTTTGTCCTATCAATCATTCTTTATAAGTATTATGAAATCTACAAATATATGAATTTGCACCTTGCAGTCTGGACACTGAAAATGAGAAGAATCTGCTGATTCAGAAAACTTTAAAGCCCATGCATTGAAGCAATCCCAATGAAATAAATCTGAAACAAAATTTCAGGAACTCAAATCACTAAATTTATTGATAAATCACTACAAACATCGTAAGTATGATTCAAACTGAAAACTTTCGTTAACATTCAATACAATGATTATAGTTGAGTTACCATAACAAGTTAGTCGAATAACTTCTCCTGTTTGAATACTGTCAAGACATAATGAACAAGTAGCACTATAGTCACTATCTTGAAGCCAATGCACATATGACTTGATGATACACTAAAACATAAGAAAACAAAACAAATGTATATGGTGGATATATTCAAAATGGTCCAATGGCAAGTCAGACTTAAACAGCATCCGACTTAACTTGTCAATTTTGTGGCAGTTATTTTGAAAAACTTTTGGTACTTCAACTGTTAATCAGTTATTTTTCAGATTTGATCATAATTGTGAATTTAAGGTCAAAGTTTTTCTGTAAAATTTTAAATTTTCATGCCAATCTTCATCACAGTTCATTACTTTATTACTGTTAGTTCGGTTAAGTACTTCTTTTTGGTCTCAATATAGTGAAAATCCCTTATTAAACATTGCACTTTTGGCACGATGATGCCCTCTGCACTGCACGCAAGCAATTTTAAATCGGTTAATTCCAACCTTAATCATCTATTACTTACCAGGAAATGAAAAAAATGTTTGGATATATTATATGCTACAATCCTTGCAGGACATAAAAAAGATACCTTTTGTTGAAATAACTTATGTTATTCTTATGAAACTGGTGTATAATATTGTATTTATCATAGCCAATGGTACTTTTTTGTGGGCTTCATAAATGTAATGGTCCGTTACCAATTAGAATTTTTACGTTGTAATGTGACAGTTTGAGGGAAAATCATAATAGTTATAATTTCTGATGAATTAATCAGGAAACTAAACATTATATTTAATCAGTTATTTGTTTGAATTATCAATAATTCTTATTTTATCTTTTCTTTTTCTTTTAAACAAAAGTTTGGAACACATGAAAATTATGCTACATCAATAAAAACACTTTCCTGAAGTAAAAAAAGGATGTAAAAAATATAAAGACAAACAAAGTAAACCTGTATGGTGCATGGGCTTTCTTGATAATTTATGTGTAAGCATAATTAAAATCTAGTGATTAATCTTTGATAAATTCCTGATTATTTGTAATATATTTGTGATGAAAACTCATTATTATTAGGGGTGTATAGCTCACTTGGTAAGACGGTAGATTCGTAATACAAGATTGATAGTTGATACTGGTTCAAATACCAGCATTGAATGATGTTGTGAACACTTATAGAATAATAATGTATGCAGCTAAAAGCTATATGAGATTGTTCATGATGTGATGTAATGAATGAGTGTCTAAAAGTACTTAAGACCACAATCACCTATCAGTCTAGTATGTGCAAGTTCTCTGCCTTAAAATCTGAAGTATGCATTCCTGCTGGAGGTCCACATCAGTGAATTGCCATATCCCAGATATTCAATAAAAACTATTGGAATGACATAATGAAATGACATCAACAAAATATGGAAACAGTGGCAAATCCAGAGGGTTTTTGACAACGTTGAAACGTTATGGGCACCCAAAAAATGTGCCCAAAAAATTTACGTTAAAGGGCTTTTAAGGGTTTGTTTACTGGTTTAAAGTTATTTAAAGTGTACTGTTAAAGTCATTTAACGAATGTATACAGAGATAAAAGCTCTCAAGGGAATTGATATCAAACATTATCTCTCTCCTTCGCAGTTCTGAAATATTGATACAATGACAAGAAGAAAAGGAAGTAAAAATAGAGAGTCAAGCACATTGTTTATTTTTGCTTGATGAAATTGGTCAATTTCACGTGCTTGACACTAAACCATGCATTCAATATATATAAGAAAACGCTATGCCCAAAAAACTTCTGGATTCGGCACTGGGAAATGATTGGCACTGATGAAGAAACAGAAGTATTTTATTTATTTATTTGGTATTGTTTTATGTGGCTAGCCTCACTCAGTTGCTATTGCATCTGCTTTCCAGGAGGGGCCACGGCTTAGGTTGGAGGCTCCGAAGTATTTGACACTCATGAGTGACACAAACCCAACAAGGGCCTGTGCTCTTCTGGATGACCTCCTGCAACAACGAATGTATCATCTACCCAATTTCCCTCACATGGCATGATGGGTTGACCTGCCACTATGGTACATTCACTGACACATGGCGAATCGCCACCAAGGGAAATTGAACCCAGGTCTCTCGCATGAATTACGAGAGTGATAACCACTATACTATGGTGCCACAACAGCATTTTTTTAATGCTAATTGTTGGTTCACTGTCTGGTGCTTGAAAAAATCAATTATGCAATGCCACAAAAGCGATATTTAAATCTAGCCAAAGAGGTAATTATGCATCTTAAACTATATATCACAAAAAATAAAATATTAGTATTTCTTCATCTGGCCTCATTGTTGGTATGACTATGAGTTCAGGATACATTTCTAGTTGTTTTCAATTGTTGATAATACTTGCCATTCTGTTGATGGTAGGTCATGTTAAGTTCCAACAATTACGGACAGCCTTCCTTATTACACAAAAAGTAAACTAAGATTCTTGTATATAATGAAAATATACATTCACTCTTTACCAAGTTCACCACGTATAACTGAATAAAATATTTTATGAAACAGAGAAATTACCAACAACACATAAAGAATGGACCGTGAAGAATCATAATGGCCTATCTATTTCAATACTCATTAAGAACTGTCCTCCCCCACTGTGATTGATGCACAAAAACTTTTTATTTGACTTATTTTACGATAATTAACTTTCTAAAAACATGTTCTGAATTCATTTTTTATTCCTCAACAAATTTCTAAGCATAATTTTTTTACCCTTTCAAAGCTCTCAGTTCCGTACAATGACATTATCAATGTTTCATGACGGAGGTGGCCATTATTTTTTATCCGTAAACGGCTATCATTGTACACAGAGCTCATAAAAATATATATACATGGCCAGTGCCGTACCTAGCATATTTCAATACCGTTTGAGTGGTATGAGCGATCAGCAGCAAATTTGATAAGAAGTGTTTTTTTTATGTTTCGCTACACCTTGTCTATTTTGTTAGCAAATGTGATACACACTTTTTTTTTATAAGAACCAGTAAAATCTGACCTGAATTGTTGGCTGAATTGTTCTTATTTTGTTCTTCGCTTTAAGAACACAGTTTCAGATTTCAGCCTCATTTTGTTCTTATTTATGGAACTTCCAGTAAAAGAAAAAATAAATGTTTTTAGAAAAAAACAAGTGTTGTTCTTGCTGAGTCACATTAATTCGTATTGCTGCGTGTTAGTAAAATAAATTTATATTAAAAATGGTAGCCACTAAACGAATGTGTAAGCAAGTTTGTGCTGTTAGTCGCACCGTTAATAATTAATTTCGCACATCGTATTGTAGGTGACGTGACGCGATCACAAGTGAAAACAATTATGTATGATTTTAAACTGTTTATCATTGAAAGAGTTAAAATGAAAAAGAATCATTGTTCTTATTTTATAAGAAAATTCAGGCTCATGCTGTTCTTAATTTTTGAAACATTGATTTGAGCCTCAGGTTGTTCTTATTTTGTTCTTATTTTTCGGCCAAATCTGAGGCTCTTGTTCTTATAAAATTGTTCTTATAAATAAAAAGCGTGTATGTTTTCACTTTCTAAACGATATTTTCTGCATGGCACAAGTTTTCACACATGTTCACTTGAATAGATTCGTTCAATTCCCATGCAAAAAGAATTCCAAAACTTCAGATAATGCCTTCTTTATTCCCCGTCGCCCCCCTGCATATTGGTGGTTTTGAGACACAATATATTCTGAACCTTTTTCTGAGCAACTATATATTTATTTATAATTTTATTGCGGGAAAATATCCTACCAACTCACTTTGTTACTGCTAGATTCAGCTATGAAAAATCTGTTTATCATATGGAGCTAAAACGACCATGAAATTGGGGAATGCAAGTCTATGGCAATCTAGAGGCTAGAAAATCAAAACTTTTCCCTTCCAGGCCAATCATAGCAGCCTGTTGGGTTTTCAGCTACAAGCAAACGGTATATATAATATGCCCAAATGAATTCTGGGTATGGCACTGATGGCTATCAAAAGAGCAGTCAATTAAGAAGAAACTATTTTAAAAGAAATCTCTTAAGTTTAGAAAAATAAATTCCAACTGCACATTGGTAATATTCTAGCATTAAAATAAATTTAATTATCTCTGATTTAGAAGTTTGTGTTATTATAGTTTGGTTGACAGTAAGGAATGTGCCATGTTTTTAATTTATAATACAGATAGTTGGAATAAGTTTTGATTGATGGCTGTAATAAGGAAAGCTGTCTGTAATAAGGAACATTGTCGGAACCATTTTGATCTTGGGCACCTATCCTTGTTGTAGTTTGACCGACAGTGTTCTTCCATCCCCTGTCACAGATGATGGATCCAAGTCACTTTCCCATTGGGCAAAATATTGCACTCACCTATCCTAGTAGATAATTACAGTTAAGTGTTTTAACAGTATTGACCCATTCTATAAATCTGGAATTTTAAAGAATGAAACCATGTCCTGAATATAGAACTAGTCAGAAATCGTTCTTTTAAATTAAAAGATTTGAAAAACGCAGGTCAATTTGTCCAATTACAGTAAAGTCAATTACTGATTATTTATAAGTTAATACTGATTGTTACAGATAAACGTCCGATGAATTACTGATTAATTTATCAATCAGTGTTATATATACTTATTATGTTCCATCAAACCGTCGCGACGTCGTCACCATCATCAATAAATATATAATAAAATTTCAATATACCCGCTGGTGGTCTTTGACCATACAAGATTCACAAACATTCATCCGGCAAACATAACAAAACTGATTAGTAACATTTCGTTGTTTGCACTTGCAAACACCCATAACTAGTTGAAATAACTAAATACAAAAACCAAATCTGCTTCCCTCATCACACCGTACTGCGCAGTTCTGGTACACGTCTTCCACTCATAATGCCTACCATCTTTAAAATAATGCTCACCTCGCATCTCTAGATCACAACAAAGAGAAGACAGATCTGACCTGTTCACTGGCAGCTCCTTTTGTAATTGCTATGGTACTTTTATCTGAGTATCTTGAGAAATGAATGTACGGGGGCGGGAAAGCAAATTTAGAGTGGTGAGGCTAAAGATTTAGTGTCTATGGACTTCCCACTATGGCTGGATCCGGCGTGCCAAGTCAAGTAATTTAAGTAATTTAAGTATTCAAGAAAATATTTTAATGGGTGTGTCAAAATGTTTTTCTCAAAAATATCTGCTACAATATATGAAAAATAGATACAAGTCAAATTCACTTCTATATATAAGTTTTCAAAATACAGTTGAGTCCATGATCTTGACATATTTTCAGCACTGGATTTTTCGAATTCCCTGATTTTTCAAACAAATTTGTCAGTCCCCAACAGCCAATAACCCCAAAATTTCGAATTATTAAACCATCCAGACTTAAACTCAACAACACTGACAAGTCTGAACTTGGTTTTCCTGAGGATACGAAGCTCTAACGAAAATGTGTCACCTTTTTTTCAACATATGGCTTGGATGTGTCGCTCACTCAAACGTGGACGTAGAATTTCTGGTTGGTGGTTCCACCAAGGAAAACTTTATTATAAACTATCAGTAAATGCAAGGCCGGTGAAAGTTAATCACCGTCTAGAAATTATGGACGCATTCCCCGATTTTGATTTTGAAAATTAGTTTATGTCTCCTCCTTCATAGTGTATCCTCAACCATATCCTTTAATCTACCAGAAATCTACAGATCATTTCTCAATTTCCAAAATGGCGTTGTCAATAACAGCGGTAATAGTCTGACTTGTGTGTAAATAGTGTAATCTAGCTTTTTCCTGGGTTGCCCATATAAAGTATTGTGTTTATGTTATTATTTTTGTGTAAATGCTTCTTTTTCCGTGTAGTGTGTGTGGCAGGTCAGTAAGGAACAATCAAAATGCAATTTTTTGTGATGTATGCAAAATGTGGTCCCACTGTAATAATGCAATGCTGTTTCGTCACAGGAGTATTATACCCTACATCAAAATTCACCCCTAGAAAAGTGGTCCTGCTTAAAATGTGTAAATCAAGCTATCCTTTTTTACAGCAATACCACTGGTATTAATCCTCCTGCAGGCTTGCAGGATAATAATAACAATAAGTTAATGTCTGTCAAATTGTCGCTTGAACACATCAATAATATGCAACATTTCTCAGAGATTATGGAAAATTATATGGGGGGAGATGATGGAGTTAACTGCATGTTGAAGTAGAAAAGTTTGAGTCAATTGAAATGAATCCCAAAAATTTCCTTTCTTTTTTTCATAACAATGTTGCTTCTTTACCTGCCCATTTTGAGGAAATTAAACGACTTATGGCAGCACCTGGTTTTGACTTTGATATCATCGGAATCACTGAAACGAAGTTGAATGATAAGCAATCCACTTTTTGTCACATTTTATCTGGTTACCAAACTGAGTTTACTCCTTGTGAGGGAGAAAAAGGTGGAACTCTTCTATATGTCTCTGATAAGATCAAATAATCTCGTCGTGCTGAGTTTGAATCTATTTGTTATCTACCCAAGGAACTTGAATCCACTTTTATTGGGATTCACAGGAATAATAAAAAGAATGTCAGTTAGATGCATTTACAGGCATCCTGTGATGTCTGTTGATCCATTCAATAATGACTTCTTGTCTCCTGTCCTCCATAAAATCTCCATGGAGAATAAACCCATAGTTTTACTGGGAGATTTCAACATTGACTTGCTGAATCCTAATAAATGTGCTGATACTCATACATTTATGAACTTAATTGGTTCTTTTTCTATTATACCCCAAATAATCCTTCCGACTCATGTCACCAGCAACAGTGCTACAGGATAATACCTTTTGTTCTGTAGATTTTGTAAACACTGTGTCTGGTAATATCCTTACTACCAGATCATCTATCACAGTTCCTGATTATTAAAAATCAGATAAAAAATGATCCTAGTCTTTTTCGAGAAGTGCGTGACTGGTCTAAATTTGATTTTTATGCATTTTTGGATGCAATAAACTCTTATGACTGGAATAAAATAATTAAACCTGAACTTAATAATGTTAATTATAGCTTCAATAGCTTTTATGAATCGATTCAAAATTTGATTGAGGAGAAGGCACCATTAATCAGAGTGTGTTTGCATGACATTCCCAAGGCTGGCAATCCCTGGATGACTAAAGGTATCCTCTGCTCTGAAAATTCGCAATAACTTGCATAAAAATATCTTTCTGCTAAAAATCCACAGGAAAAAGCTTTCTAGCTTGATTTCTAGATTTAAAAAATATCGCAACTCTATTGTATCACTCAGCAGAATCAACAAAAAAACCCACTACTTATCTTACTTTAGTGAAAATAGCCGTACTTTATAAAACATGAACCGACCAGAACCCAGCAGGAACCCACCAGAACCCAGCAGGAACCCACCAAGAACCGACCAGAACCCAGCAGAGACATACCAATATGGACCCTGCAAACGGGACCCAGGACCATAAAATCAAAGGTGGGACCCGCGACCCGCGACACTAAAATCAAAAGTGAGACCCGAGACCCGAGTCCCTAAAATCAAGGGTGGGACCGGGGATCTTAACATCAAAGGTGGGACCCAGGACCCAGGACTCTCAAATCAAAAGTCAGACCTGGGATATGGGTGCCGTGTAGTTCTTCAGCTTTGCAAAGTGGATCTATTTGAAAGTGCGGTAATTTCCTAGACACCAGTCTAAAGATGTGATATGATATTGTGAAGTATTAAAATTTATTTGTGCACTACTTAAATAATCATGTGGGTGATTTTTTGTAACGTGGTAAAAGGCCTACCGGAAAAGTGGAATCCGGGAATCGGGACTCCCAACCCTACATACAACAGGTGGGACCCAAGACCAGGGAGAGATAGGTGGGACAGCAGATTCAGATCCTTTCCCTTATGCAATTGTAGCTGGGAGAAGTGTGAATTCTTTCAAATCATTTTCTCATTAAAAATAAAAGGCTGTGTGTTAATATTATATCTTTTCTTCAAGAGAATTGTTTGAGTCCTGGATCTTAGGTCTCGCCTTTGATTTTTAGGGTCCTGGGTCCCCTTTGCAGGGTCTGTATTGATGGGTCTCTGCTGGGTTCTGCTTGGTTCTTGGTGGGTTCCTGCTGGGTTCTGGTCGGTTCTTGTCGGTTCATGTTTTATCAAGTACGGAAAATAGCAGCAATATAGCTAAAGTCTGGAAAGGTGTTAACTCACTACTTGGGAAAAATGCACCTGTACCTCCTCCAACTACCCTGTTAATTGATGGTAAATCAGAAACCAACACTCAAGTTATTGCAAACACATTCAATAGCTTGTCGCTGAAAGGTTAAGGGCTAAAATACCATATACCCCAAAATGGTATACTACATTTCTAAAGAACCCTAATCAATATTCATTGTTTCTTTCACCTATTTCCAGGGATGATGTTCTCAAGTGTATAAGATCTCTAGATAGTTCTAAGGCAACTGGCTCTTGCAGCATACCTCCTCCTATCTTAAACTTAATTGATACCATTGTGGCCCAGCCTATATCCGAACTAGTCAATTTAACTTTTATTTGTGGAGTCTATCCTGATAGATTAAAAAACCCTAAAGTTCTTTCTGTTTATAAAAAGAACTCAAAACTTTTATGTAATAATTACAGACCAATTTCATTGTTATCAAATTTGGATAAAATTTATGAAAAACTGATATATCAACAGGTTTATCAGTTTCTTCAAAATACTAAAGTTATTTATTCTCATCAGTTTGGCTTCAGGAAAAAAATATTCCACATCACATGCTATCCTAAATATGGCACAGAAAATCATGGATGCTCTGGACAAGGGCAACTATGGTTGTGGCATTTTTATTGACCTTCAAAAAGCATTTGATACTATTGATCACGAGATTTTATTGAAAAAATTATTTCATTATGGCATAAGTGGCAAGCCATTAGAACTTTTTAAATCATACCTCACTAACCGTACTCAGTTTGTTACATTAAATGGAGTTTCCTCTTGTATAGGTATTGTCAGACACGGTGACCCCAAGGTTCTGTCCTTTGGCCGTTATTGTTTTTGTTGTATATTAATGATTTAAATGTTGCTATTAGGTTTTCTGTTGTTCACCACTTTGATGACATGAATCTCCTTTACTTCAGCAAATCTCTCAAATCTCTTAAAAAAAGGTAATTTAGATCTCAAGTTCCTTTGGCTCTGGCTCAATGCCAACAGAATTGCTCTTAATCCCGGCAAAACTGAATATTTGATCTTTAAACACCCCTCAAAGCCTGTTGATTTCAAAGTTAAATTGTCAATCGGTGGTGAAAGGATTTTTCCTAGTAACCACATTAAATACCTTGGAATTTTGATTGATTCTAACTTGAATTGGAAATCTCAAATTGATAGTATAGCGGTCAAACTCAAACGTGCAATGGAATTTTATGTAAACTTAGACACATGGTACCCAGAGAGACCCTCATTTCAATCTACTTTGCCTTGTTTAACTCACACCTATAATTATTGTGCACAAATATGGGGTCAACCTGTATCTATGTATGTACGACGGATCACATCTTTGCAAATTTGTGCTGTTCGTATAATGTGTTTTGCAGACTTTGATGCCCCAGTAGAACCTTTGGGTTTATTGACGTTTACTGACTTAATTCATATACAGAATGTAACTTTTTTACATTCTGTGTATCATGCTAAGGCCATAGTTATTTAATACTTCGTTCAGCGTAACCCGCCCGCATTATGATTTT
The DNA here is from genome assembly GCA_027922465.2 of Turritopsis dohrnii. NCBI lineage: Eukaryota > Metazoa > Cnidaria > Hydrozoa > Anthoathecata > Oceaniidae > Turritopsis > Turritopsis dohrnii. The sequence goes on along the minus strand of BQMF02000101.1, from coordinate 564,869 downwards.
TCGGACAAATAATGCGCATTAAAATACATTATTTTTACAACTTAAAGCATCTTTTTTTTACATGTTAGAGACGTATAAAGAACTTGAAATCGGCACAACAATTTATTATAAAGAAGAAATACTATTTCTTTTATGAAAAAGAAGAATAAAACGACGTCATCAACATAAGTGGCGACTGAAATTTTAGAATAATATAATCATCTTGAACATAAACGTTGCTAAGTTACATGTCATGATGTGACTTTCTTTTACTTGACTGTCTAGACAAATGTTAGTATATCGTGAAGTGAAAAAAAGAAACAAACACCCCTGATGTATTTAACAAAAATAAATAGAGAACGGCTCGTTAATATTGTGTAATACTTCATAACATTTATGAAAAGGGCTGTTCTAAAATCCGCCTTACAGTACATTATCGTTAAAAAATGCGCATTGTATGTCATTATTTCGTTTGCAAAATAATGCATAATGAATAATGCCCGCATTCCGCATCGCTATTTTTCTTAAGTCTGTTACACTGAACGAAGTATTAAATAACTATGGCCTAAACTCCCCTCACCCCTAATCGACACATTTGCAGTAGATTTCTGTCACGCCTACAATACTCGTGCCTCTACCAGAGGACTCATTAACTCCAGTCTTGTTAGAACCTCTTGTTTTGGCCTCAAATTTGTTAGACACCAGTCTATGCTATCTTGGCAATTTTGTCATACCATAGTCAAGGACTCCAAATTGATGGATCTGTCTTTGCCTAAATTGAAATCTACTCTTAAATCCACATTTCATAACTCCTATTTGATTGTTTGATCTGTTTCGTTTTTTTTGTTTTTTTTTTCTTTACCTGCGTCACTCATTAACACTGTAATTAGATTTGTTTTTCAGCCTGCTCTTAGTTTGTCCTGTCCTCTGTGATGTCCCGTGGTTGTTTTGTGATGTCCTTGGTGTCCGTCACGCTTACTAGCTTTGCTAATTTTAGCGGTCTCCATTGTAGATTGCCCTTTTCAGTTATATCTGCATCATCGATGAAATAAGTATCGTTATACATATTGGTGGTGGTCTACCAAAAATATATGTCAAATTGATTGATTGATTGATTGATTGATTGATTGATTGGTTGATTGATTGATTGATGCATATCATCTCAAGTTATTGCTTCCAGCGCTGCAAATAACGGGCGGTCAGCGGTCAATGACCGGCGATATAAGGCACTTGATCATGTATTTTTTCTAACGGTTGATCAACTTGACCGGTCAGAATTAATTTTATTGAAATGAAAGGACCATCAGATTTTTTGAAATACGATGATTGCTTGATAGTAAAGAGATAGCGATCGCTATAAAACGCTCCTAGAGTTAGGCAAGACGCGCTTGTTGCTAGGGAGAACGACCACCGTTGCTATGGTAATTTTGAAATTTCCTTCGTTATATGAATTCTATTGTTCACCTAACGAAAGAAAATGAAAACATAAGTGGTACCAGCAGGACTCGTTTTCGTGTTATTCAATTAAATTAAAAAGCCTCTTAGTTTCCAGCTCCCTTTACAATAACAGTGAAATGGAATGTTTACATTTTTCAAGTTTGACTTGACCGGCAATATAGCCATGTGACCGGCAGATTTTGACTTTTAATGATCACGATGACCGGCTGGTGTAAAAAAATTATTTGCAGCGCTGTGCTTCACAAAGTTCACCTACTGAAATTTATCGTGCTGGGGTGACTTGAAACAGTGCTGTTTGCACAAAAATGTTGTTTTATAGAGCGCCGAAACAGAAAACGTGTGATCTACGATTACTTGCGTATAAAACATAAATTAAAATAATTTGTTAATGCCAGTTTCATTTTTATTAAGTGATGGAGAGTGTTAGTAAATTTTGAAAACTCAAAAGATTGTAAAAAATAAGTTATAAGGCCATTAAAATCATTAAGTGTGTGATAACGTAATTGTTTCAGAAACAATATCGAAAGCAGATATTTTGATACCATCTTTGAAACTCCATCGGCTGAACTTTCACTGCGTAAACGGCTCCAATATCCCAGTGAATGCGGAATTCCGCATACGTACGATATGCGGAGTTATGCGAAGGGTATCCTAACTGCATGGTATCCTTGTTCTGGATAACTCCGGATATCTATGCGAAGGATATGCGGACATAGGATACGTAGCATATTCCAATTGTACATGGTATGCGGACTTCGGATACATCGCATATGTATAAAAAAGATATGCGGAGCCATTGCATATTCCCCCGGATGACGTTTTTAATCACATGACTTGTCCGTTGAGTGTAAACCGGGGGTACATTACAGTGAATGCACAAATAAATACTTCGTATCAATGTCAAAAATTTATTCGTTTTCATAATAAGGACATTGCATATTTGCAATTCGTAAAACTTTTGGCTCCTTGTCTCTTTATCTCCTTGTCCTTTATGACATTTGCAAATATTGGCTGTGCTCAGTTGTCGTACCGCCACCCCGAATGATATAAACTGTCCACAATTAGTTGACTTGCGCAAATGTTGTTTCTTATCTGAAGCTTTTGTTTTCTGTTGAATAATCTTTGTTTTTTGGGGGAAGAGCTTATCGCGAAAAGTGAAAAGAATCGCTATCCAATGATGAACTCACAACGTTTTTCACGAAACTACTCTTTCCAAATGAGAAAACTGGGGAGAAAAGAAAGTTAACACCCGATCAATGGTATACGTAAGTATTTATACCTACACTTGAAGCCTGGCCGATATAGTCGAGCGATACCGATAGTGAAACTTTCTGCAAACTGAAACACCCGTAACCTTAAAGAGCAATAGGTGCACATGTTATTTTTAAAATCTAGGGTGAATGATTACGACGCAGGGACTTATGAAGAAAAAACTTATTTCAAGAATATATTTCCAGTAAAATTGCTTTTTCAAGTATTTCGAGTTCATGTAAAATTCTTTCCTCAAAATGGCAAATCCAATCTAAAAAGAGAAAGATAAGTTACAAAGAGCATAGTAGGTTATTCCTGATCAGATTCACGACAACTTTCTGCATGTGAAAAATTTAATCATTGAGTGGTTTGTATCGCTTCAGATATATACATTGCGGTTGTGAAATTGATTGAATATATCATTGAGTTTCGGATAAGAGAATTTTCATAAAGATCTGGAATTTTTTTATCAACGTATAACAAAAACTTAACAAATTAAAGCGTTGATTCTTTGAAAAATTATTTTTAGAATTTCGAAATCCCAGTTGCCCAGAGCACATAGAAAAGAACACTTGAACATTCGAAAATTATGACGAGAAACATGCGAGAAAAGAGTAAACGTTTTTTTGTTTTTTTTTCTACAAGAAACTTAGTAACAACACAATTTAAACAGAAGTTTACCTTTCAAAACAATTTCCTCAAATATGAAGTCAAACATGGAAAAATGTTTCTTATTTAAGAAATAGTCAGTTGTAGTAAAACTTTAATTTTTTGAGATTCTACATGTAAACGGATTTCTTATAAAAAGAAAACGTGTAAGGAGAAGAGCATAAAACACCTAACACAAAGCACCTGACAGAAATGTAATATTCTCGAAACTCAAGATTTAAAGAACTGTTCACTGATTTTCACAAAAAAAAACATAACAATGGGAAATGAAAACAAAAGTGTTTGAAAAAAATTCCAGATCTTTAAATCACATATACCATTTTCCTGGCTGGAATAAAATGTTTTAAGGAAATTAATCAATTAAATTAAATTGATCTTAAAATTTTCGACCTTTTCATTTTCCAGATACAGATAAGTTATTTACCTGTATTTCTGTTTTTGCATTTTTGAATTGACAGTTCACCAAGAACAACTTGAATATTTACCATTATTATCTCCTTTCGAAATTTTCACTTAGTCTAATTTTTCTAGGATGTGTCTTGAGAACCATCATCTTTTGAGAATCGAGTTGAGAAATAATGTTGATTTCTTCTGATCATTTATTGCATCATACAGACTCCAATTTCTTAGCTGTTCTTTGTTGCTGTTAATTTCTAAAAATGAAAAGCTCAAATGACTTTTTTTAAAAAACACAATCATTGAAAATCAAAAAATACTACAAGTTGTTCTTACCTGAATAATGTACCATAGTAATACTATTTGATACTATTTATTAAAATTACATACGAACACACATACACGCTACCGACCTTCACATTGCTTGAAAAGAAAAGAACACTGCACACGTGCAGGTGCAACTTGCTTGTCGTCGCATTGCATTCTTGGTAAGAAAATCGAGTTCATTTATTCGAGTTTACTCGCTTTAACCACTTCTTGAAATATGTTATAGCTTTCTTCCGTTTTAGCTATTCGTAAAAACATACTTTAATTTTAAAATTTTCATTTATAGGCTACAACAGCTGACTCGATGACGTGAACATGAAGAGGAGGAAGAATTTTCTTTAGTAAATGAACAATTTAGTTCACCACCAAATGAAATAATGTCAGAGTCAATCTTACTACTAGCGGGGTAATTTTTTCTCTTAATAGTAAATAGAAGCTTGTTACAGACAACGTTTAAGATGGAAATAACTTAGCTTTTCAACATTTTAGTGCTTCAAGATGTTACCCGTCGTCGCGGAAATCGACGCCACAAATAATAAAAAAATTGCCAAAAAACAATGATGTTATCAGGTTATTATAATAAGTCTTATTTAAAGAAAAGTTATAATAACTGAAATGATGAAGTTCAATTTTTTCTTACCCAATTTAGAGCAATTAACGATCTTCAAGATCACATGGAGGAAGGATACTTGTCGATGGAGTCGACGTTAGTCGTATAGATAGAGACACTATTTCGCCTTTGGAAATGGAAATTAGTGTCATGAAAAAGGCATAAAAAAATGAAGCTGTTGCATGTAGGACTGTCATCCCAACTGAACTTTCTGTAAGTTGTTTTCATAGTTGGTTGCTTAAACTTTTTAAATAAATTATTCAACTGATGATAATCTTATCTATATTTGTTATAATAATAACTATCTTATTATTTCACTTTAAGAAAAAGAAGAAGAAAAGAGGCGTCCAACGGCGACATCGAGTAAGTGATTTTTTTCAATGTGACCTTAAATTATGAACAGTATATTCTCGAACAATCCAGTTATTTTTTGGCTACTTTTTGTAGCTTTTTAAAGGAGAAGAATGGGAGGATGTAACTGCAGAGTTGATGAGCGATGTGGAGAGTGATGACGATGGTTACAAGTCTCATCGAACCATTCCGTGGAGGACACAAGATCTAAGCGACTTCGTAAGAAAGGAAGACGAAAGGAGAGGAGGACCTGTCCGATATGGACAACCATCAAACCGCAAACCATCTGCGAAAGTTCCAGAAAAAATATTTTGATAGGAGAACTCGTGTGTATCACAAGCTCCGTCAATCCGTCTTGTTAAAGCAGCTTGATTTGCACGGGTTCGATTGTAGACAGCTTGTACTTGTTTTATGTTTGGTTAAGAATAGATAAAATGTAAACTAATTTAAAGTCATCATTTTGTATATTGGAAAAAACATGAAGTACTGTAAATGACTTATCATTAATAAACGGAAAAAACGGGAAAAAATCTGATATGAGGAGTTGATATGCGGAATTCCGGATTTAATATGCGAAGTTGATATGCGGATTTTCTCAAATCGATATGCGGAGTTATGCTGAAGGTATCCAAAGAATATGCGGAGATATAACAAGTATATGCGGAGTATATGCAAAGTCCGCATACATCCGGATACAAAAGTGTCCGTATGCAAGATGAATATCTCCGCATACGAACTCCGCATACACTCCGCATAGTAAGGCATACATGTCCGTATGCAAAGATATGCGGAAGCGTATAACACTGGATACTGGTAACGTCGGCGCAGTGTTTATCACACATCAATGATTTGATTGCATCATGATTGATAAGAATATATATGTAATAGTCAAAGAGACGAATTGTGTCGAGTGAAAAAAAAACGAAACATTTTAGTGGCATATATTTTCTTCAATTTTAAATATTTTTCAATAAAATTCTGGAATTACTCCCTTTGACCTTTCTATTTTACAAATGTAAAAAGAATTATATTTGGAATATGCTATATCGCCGTGACATGCTATTTTACAGCAGTACTGATTTTCGGCGCTTTTTTCATCTTCAGCTTCCGAAGAACTTCCGTGATTGAAAAACGTTTTCCATCGAATGTTACAATAGATAGTCTCCAAACAGAATCTGAAAAAAATGCGGAGTTTCATACATTATTTCATGAGAAATAACGATTTTTCAACTCTGTTTCAAGTCACCCCGGGTGTTTCAAGTCACCCTGCTTTACGGTACCAATGAAACTTTATTTATGAATCTGGCTGTATGAACATTCTGTTTCCTTTCTTTGTATATATTGTAGATCTTCTATATTATTGTTAATGGTGAATTTTTTTGTGTTCAGATTTTGTTTGTGTTTTTTATGTGATCAGAATCACAAATTTATGACACTTTCTTAATAGTAGCGAGATCTCAATAAACCGAGTTGGCTTGCCTAACTGGGCTAGTCCCCCTCCATGTGATCACCCCTTAATGGTTGGTTAGATAGATGGAAAGCATGAAATAACATGTCATGTAAAACAAGGTGAAGCAAAGTCATGCACTCAAGAAATGACAACATCATGGAAAGAAACTCTATTACCAACAATTCTTTCCAAATATCAGTTAAAGGACACTTGACGTTCTTGAGAGCATGTAAACACCAAAAAAACCTGAGGATTTTATATCCCCTGGTTTATCTTCTGTTTTTATTCTTTTGGATTTCTTATTTTGTTTTATATTATAGAAGTATTATAAAGTATTATTAAGTATTATAGAAGTACTTTTGAGTAGTCTTATTAGTTACAATTTCAATCAAAGTCAAAGGAAATTTTCCCTGGCTTTTGGAGAATTTTCAAAATCCCCTGCCTCCACTTCAGAATAAAAAAAAAAGAAAAAAAACATACTAATAAATGTTTTATATTTTTTTCTCGGTCCCTCAGGAGTTAAAAAAATCAGGGTACTACTGTATGCATCTGTCTGTTTGTTGTTTGATTGAGTGAACAGATAAGCAATTTTTGTGATTTCCACTTGGCCAGCTCTCTCTTTATGAAAATTCACAATAGATATTGAATTAAAACCAGATGGGAGCATTGTTTAGGTTTTGATTCTTCCATGCTAATGAAAATGTACGCTTATCCGTTTGCTGTTGCTTTTGACACTGAATTTACTGTAGATGTTTAGAAGATCTTTCTCAAGATCAGGATTTTTCTTTATATACATATAGTTTAGTATCTCAAAAACTTATTGTCATTGTAGCCAGAGTTACTTAAGTCTCTGAGAGCGTACTTAACAACCAGCTCTCACAGCACAATGTTGTTCAATTGCAAACCATGAACATCATGATGTAAATACCAAATACCAGCATTACAACACATCACCCTTGCCGCCATCATGAAAGCCATGGTTTAAGAACGTTTTCCGTGGATTAATTTTTCCAAGTCAGAGCTTCTCAAGGAAAATGTTTGGGATTTTTTAATCATCATTTCCATGCCTGCCACATTGTAAAACCAATGGGTGCTTGATAAGTACAAGGAAATAGTTAATATACAAAAGGTACACTGAGCCAAAAAATGAGCAAATAAAATCATAAAATTTTGTGTGGATTTATTTTTGCGAATTTGGCCAAAATTCACAAAAGTAGCAAAAATTAATCCAGGCAAAAAAAATCCCCATAATAATTTGTTGAAATAAAAATGTAAAAATATAGGCCAATCATTCACATATTTCCTTTTCATCATACAACCTCGTAATGACATCAAAGAACGGGCTTCCATCTTCCTTAGTTGAAGTTTCAGTGTCATAGTTAAACAGTGAAGATTTTATGGCTAGTGTAATAGCACCTGCCAGGTGTCATGTTACTTAATCTTCAATTAAGTAAAAGAATTCAGCAAAGATTTATATGGATGGGCAAAATTCAGTTTCTATTCATCTAAACAAATTATTAATTATCTGAAAAGTGACACAGTGTTAGTAATTCAAAGGATAGAATCTGACCTGTAATAGTCTCTCATAGAATTTTCATATTTTTGTCAAAGTAAATGTTGTTATTATAGTACAGAAAAAATACCTAAAGAATGGAAAAAAGGATTTCGTACTTTTGAAGATGGAACCATCAACAAGGTTATGGAGTTTAAGCTTTGCAATGCTAATTGGTTGCTATATATTTGGATCTATCCCGTTATCCATATCCTTATCAGAGGTTTGAAAATTTCCTTTTTTTCTTTCTAACTTAAAATATTTTACATTTTGAAAATGTCGTTTCGAGCATACAAAGTAATGACCAGTGGAAGGTCTGCTCGAATATACAGTATTTTTTAGAAAACATATACGTCATCTTTGTTTTCTAAAACAAAAATGTTTAAGCTTCTGGTGATACTTTTCATTATTTTACATTTTACAGAGCCTTAGAACCTTATTCCCACTGAAGATACATTCTCTGATTGAAAAATACAGCATTGATTTGGGAAACCAATTGTAGAAATTCTATTTGGGAATTTTTCATTTCATATGTAGACAGTATTTTTGGACAAAATATTTTCTAACATTTTTTAAGGTTATTTTGGAGATATTCTGGATGTTTCTTTCAAGGTCATAATTTACTACTTAAGGAAAATATGATAATTGCATGTACTTAGTTTTCACTTGTTGTTTTGTACTTTTCATTATGAGATCTTTACAAAAGTTTACAATTTCAAATAATAATACTTTCTACAAAATAAGAAATGTCAAGAGCAGAGAAAAAAATAACGAGATACCAATATAAATAAATAAATAAATAAATAAGTATTGAAATGATACTGCATATCGTAATATAATCTCTGACACTCATTATTTTCCTATTTTAAGTAAACAGTCACTGGCACAGCTATTGTATTATATGTTGTTTTCAAGATTCATTCTTTCTATGATTCTTTTTCTGTAGTGAGGGTAAGGACCGCGTTACGTTCTTTCAGATAATTTTTAAGCTTTTAACCAAGACATTTGACTGACTGGTTTGAAAATTATGAAAACTTTCGAATTAGATCAAGGCTGCTGTATGAACGAAAATGTTGAAAATATTTGAATTCATTCATCTATTTCAGCGTAACATGCGATGTGTTTCAATTGTTGGTGCTGGTCTGATAGTTGGGACTGCTCTGTCTGTTATCATACCTGAGGGTGTTCATGCGCTGTATGATGGAGCAGGTGTGATCTAAAAGCATTATTTCAAGTATTTGAAATGTTTATGAGAATTTCTGTTCTTCATTCTATGTTTTTTTAAGATATGCATGATACTCACGAGCATCATCACCAAACACGCTCACTGAATCATATGGTTGAAAAACCTGCTGCAGTGGTAGCTGATCTCGAACATGTTTCAGGAGAGAAGTACTGGAGTAGTATACATGATCGTTTTGCACCCAATGTCGAGTTGCATTCCATGATTGGAATTTCTCTCAGTCTTGGTTTTATTTTTATGCTTCTTATTGATCATACTTGTGGCTCAGGACATTCTCATGTTTCAGCAGGTGAGATTTTTATGAACTAAGTTTAAAAAGAGAACAATTGAAACGGCTGCAACAGTTGCTATCTTTCACAGGGTTCATGTTAGAGAGAGGTGCATCATTGTTATCTCTTTCTAAAGGGACCGCTCATACTGTGTTGCCGGGTCAAATCATTTCACTCTGTTTAGATTCTGGGAAGGTCAAATCTGTTACTGCTACATTGGGTTTATTGGTCCACGCTGCAGGTATTTGACTGTTATTAACTGTTCTTTTTATCAGAATATGAACGCAAAAACTTTCTTTTTTCAGCGGATGGAATTGCACTTGGTGCTGCGGCTTCTACCACCAGAACTGATGTGGAAATGATAGTCTTTTTTGCCATTATGCTTCACAAGGTCCCGTTATGATCATTTTTTGAGATGATCAAATTGTTGCACTTTACTGTTTTTGACTTTTTTTATTTTTAGGCTCCTGCAGCGTTTGGGTTGTCAACATATTTGTTACATGAGGTGATTTCTTTTTAATTTCACCGTTCAATGACAACGGACGAAAAGTGTATTTTAAGCCATATCTGTTTTACTAGTCATATGAGAGAAGTCGCATTCGTAAGCATTTACTGGCATTTTCACTGGCAGCTCCTATGTTCGCAGTGCTCACGTTTTATGGACTGAGTCAGGTTTGTATGTAACCCTTCATGTAATTCTTTCTTTGTGATCAATAAGTCATGGTTAATTCTATTATACTTACAGAACGGAAAAGAAACTTTATCCAGTTATAACGGGACCGGGCTGGCAATGTTATTTTCTGCAGGGACGTTTCTCTACGTCGCGACAGTCCACATACTTCCAGAGCTTTTAAACAAGACTTCTAGTAATGATGGAACTCTGAACTTTGAACACAATCATGGAAAATTGAGCAGAAAAGAATTACTCTTTTTAATTGTTGGTGTGTTGACACCTGTCTTTTTAGGGCTTTATCACAAACATTAAGGGAAAATCAGTTTGCCCTATTCCCCCGTGTATAAGCTCACCCTGCTCGAACATGCTCAAAAGGCTACAGCGTTAATGTGTGATGATCGAATTTGTTTTGGGAAAAAAATTTTTCTGTTTCTTTCTGACTGCTTTCTGTTTCAATGCGTTAGTACACACTCATCTTTACACAGAATTTATCTGGTCATGTCAAAGAAGATATTATAGAGAACTGCGAACCTTTTCTCCCACTATGTACGCCCATGAGCTTATGTGCGCAGTACTTTTTTCCATTTACAGTCGACTCTCAATATCTCGAACTTTTCTCTCGGTCCCCTGAGAGTTCGAGATATCGAGAGTCGATTGTATGTAAAAAAGGAGCTTTAATTTTTGTTAAAATGAAATTATGAATTTACATACATTTTGACGGGATGTAAGCTTTACAACGCTGAAGTCTCTTTTTGTAGCTTGCAAAGTCGAAGAAGAGCTATGATTGAAGTAACTGATTTAAACCCAAAAGTCAGTTTAGATCAGTTATGTCAATCATTCAATTTTCTTGGCATATTCATACAACTGTAGTGGTGTCAGTCTGTGATTGATTTTTATTGAATTTCTGTGGTTGTGGGAAATGTGAAAGGTAGAAAGATACGTTGTCGGAATAAGCCAATGAAGGAATTCGTGTCCACATTTTTTAGTATTTTTTTCATGACATTATTTATTAGAAAATCTAATATTGGTTAGAAGTTGTTGTTTCGTATTTTTCTTCGGAACGTTATAGTGAAATTCTGATCATCCCCGCTGGATGGAAACTGATTGAGGTTTGAAATATGCAAAACGATGCTTTGCAACAAAGTTATTGGTTGACGACAATAGATTTAATCTTACAATTTAATCTGTGTTTCAAAGTTTTGGTATACTGACTAGACGCATTGATGCAAAATCACTTCATTTAATTCGAATTCTTGACACATTTCGGTCCAGAAAATAGATATTTGATAAAATCCGATAGTGCCAGTCCGTGTGTGTAAAATAATTTGTGGGGAAAAAATATAACAAAGCTAATACTTCGCCAAATGTTCCACTATGATGCCTCTAGAACACCTGGAAAAAAATCCCCATGTTTTCTGCATCGGGAAACCTCGCTTCCAAGCCTCGTTCAATAACAGTGTATAATAACCATAGTCATAAGAAAAGAGATAGTCTGGCCACTCAAAGCGTGTTATTGTTTTTGCTATTGTTCGCTACTCTTAACTGGAGCTCAGTCTTCTTCGTGCATAGATTTTAAAAAATGGCGCATTTCGCGTGAACATGTGTGTGTAATTCAAATCGCGGATACGCGAGGTGTTTGGAATGTATGAGGGGGGGTTCGTGTCATAATGCCGTAGCAGGATGTCGTCGTCGCAGAGTACGGCGACCTTCGAGTGTCGCAGTCGCACGTTACGCCGACTCTCGAGTGTCGCAGTCGCATAAGATGTCGTTGCAGAAGTCACCGTCGTAGCCTCCCTTTGATTGTCTGGTCCTTATTTTACATGGCCTTCTTCTCACGGTAGTTCGTCGTCGCACTTGTAGTTCGTCGTCGCACTTGTAGTTCGTCGTCGCACTTGTAGTTCGTCGTGGCTCTTGTTGTTCGTCGTAGCCTCGTATGTGGCAGACTCGTTTTCAAAAAAGACTCCGATTTATTCCGATTTACGTACTTTAGTATTATTTGTCGGCATTCATGTTTGGTTTCGTGAAATTATACTTGTGAAAACATATTTTTTTTGTCGACGAAGCACGTGGCGAATTTTATTTTTTTTCTACATAAGTTCTTGTAAAAAAAATTCTTTTAAAAAATACATTGCACAGCTACGCATGTATAATTCTTTTGTCTTTAATAAATTAATTTCTGGTGTTTTATGCTTAGATCCTACTTACATTAACTAATCAGTTTAACATTATAACGGTTCATGCCTGGTTTCCACTAGCGAGAAATCTAAAAAAAACCAAGTTTTTAAGAACTTTTGGTAATTTTTTAGAAGCAAATTTGCTGCTACCGTTTTGCGCCATCTGGCTCTTGTTTCGTTTAATTACTCCGTTTATTCTATCGGTAATCAGATCGGGGAAGAATATCTGCATATAAACAAACTGTCACCACGCAGAAATCTTGATGAGTATATTCAATCAACAGCAGTGTGGAAGTACAAGATATAATAACTACTGTGATGGAGAGTGTTGCGAAGAGAAAATTAATGCAATGTTTTGGTCGGAGCAAAGTCAGCTTTTACCGGCATGTAAGCAACCTTTCTCGCGACATCTTTGTGAAGAACTGACCATGTGCGCACTCTCTACTGGAATAAATCGGAATAAATCGGAGTCTTTTTTGAAAACGAGTCTGCCACATACGAGGCTACGACGAACTACAAGAGCCACGACGAACTACAAGAGCCACGACGAACTACAAGTGCGACGACGAACTACAAATGCGACGACGAACTACAAGTGCGACGACGAACTACAAATGCGACGACGAACTACCGTGAGAAGAATGTAAAATAAGGACCAGACAATCAAAGGGAGGCTACGACGGTGACTTCTGCAACGACATCTTATGTGACTGCAACACTCGAGAGTCGGCGTAACGTGCGACTGCGACACTCGAAGGTCGCCGTACTCTGCGACGACGACATCCTGCTACGGAATTATGACACGAAACCCCCCCTCATAGGAATGCAAACCGATCGTCGTGTCGTCGTGAAGCCAAAAAATAGCCTTTATGCCATTGCACCTGAAAATCACAGTCTAAGATATTCATGGTACGCACGCATGCGATACCTTCAGCAATCAACTGTTTGAAAATAAACTGCAGAAAAAGTGCTTTTGAAAAATAGTAAGTTTCTATAATCGATTTGGTCTGTTACCATAATTTATTTCATTTGATTTTTAAAAAATGCAGATGAAAAAGATAATTCTTTTCTAAATTGAATTTCTCAATATTTTGTAAGCAGAGTGAAAAGGACACGTTTTATTTTTTTTGGAAAAAATATCTGAGATTTTCTAAGGCTCACAAAAGGTCTTTGGACTTTGCTTAAACAAGTTGTGTGTGTGGGTTGTAAAAAAGCCTTTTAAGCTTTGGACAGGTACAGCTCAGCTCAATTTCCTCCTCAGCTCGAACATCAAGAATGCTTGTATGCTGCCATTTAGCTGCCCCCAGCCCCAATATATATATAATATATATATTATTCGAACACAAAAGTGGATTTCACCAAAAGGTAAAAACAACCTCAATGATTTATCATACCTCCGAAATTATGAAGTCACCTAAAGTTAATACAACTGAAGACTAGTTCAAATATAAAGTGTCTTATACGACGGTGAAGAATTTATTGTACAATGTGAAAAAACTTTGTGTTCCCCTCCAGAGATGATAAAAGAAGATCTAAGAATTACAAATTTAAGAACAAGTGGATTTTCATAACAAAGGACTTCGAAGATATAAGTCTACATTATTACATGCATTCAAAAATAACTTTATTATAATGTATATACCTCTGAATGGCAAAATTCTGTTTTTTTGGTATGAAATATGTAATATTAAGGATATCTGATGACAGTATGACATACATTTTTAGTCATGTACTGTCAATGTTCCTAATTACAGACAGCCTTCCTAATTACGGACACAAAACAAAACATATTCTTTAAATTAAAAACACGGCACACAGGATCTAATCTAGAATGGAAGGGCAGTGACCGGCAGAAGGAAAAAGGGAACATTATGAACATCCAAGGGGCACTTTTATTAGAAAAAGGTCAACTTGCGCTTTATTTCGGTGGGTTAAACCTGTGACCCCCCAATACAAGAGTGATTTTTGAAGTTTTTAAAGTGAAATAAATTTTAAAACAAAAGAACGTAGAGGACAGCGTCCGATCAACAGACTCTCTTTCGGCCTAGATTAGACCCTGGCGCATCTCGTACTGTCAACCAAACTATAATAAAATAAACTTCTAAATCAGAGATAAGCATATTTATTTCAATGCAATAAAATTACAGTTAGAATTTATTTTTCTTAATTTCAAAGATTTCTTTTACAACAGTTTCTTCTAAAATTGCCTGTTCTCTTGGGAGCACGCACTGTTTTTGTGAGCTCTGTGTACAGTGATAATCATATTAACAGAAAAAAATGGCCACATGTAATATTGGTAATACCATCACATGAAACAGAGGGTTTTGACTGGTTGTAAATTAGCTGAGGTATGATTCTAGAAAGTTAATTTCATCATAAAATAAATCAAATATTATATATATATAAAAAAGTTTTGTACGTCAATCAGAGGAGGAGGACATTAGAGTATATATTAAAATTAGATATCATAATGAAAGGCCATTATGATTCTACATGGTCAATTCTTCACGTGTTGCTGCTAATAATTGCTCTGTCTCACAAAACATTTTATTCAGTTATACATGGAATCTTTGTTTACTTTTTATACCATCAATGAATCTAATTACACATGGTACAAGATATCCTTGTAGGGGATATGCAGTCAGTGTTTTGAATTTCTATTTATTATGGTGATTCCAGTAATAAGGATCATTGACAGTAAAAGTTAAAAAGTATATAATATATATATTATATGCGAACACAATATAAGGATATGTTCCTGGTGAATAATTTAATGTATTCGAACACAAAAGTGGATTTCACCAAACAAGATAACGAAAAAACAAAATCAAAGATTTTAAAATGTGTAATATTTCGGTGGCAACATCGGCTCACCTTTATCAAACAAGCTCTTCATATACAAGTTAAAAAGAATTATTGTTACAGTTAAAAATATCTCTTCGAGTTCGTAAAAGAAACAATTAAAAAGTCATTTGGAAACACATGGTTTCCATTTACTTCTTTCTGCATACCGGTTTCTACCGAGATTTTTCTCGTTCGGTTCTATATTTGCGGTTCCAATCATGGCTACCGTTCAATCCATTATGCTGCGTGACAAGAGTTCCGATCCAGAACTTTTCTTTTCTTAATAAAATGTCATCCACAGAATCTCGAGATAGGTTGTCCGTGTTGTTTGCAACATCGACAATGATAAATCTGATATTACTCGCAGTTGGATCGGGACAATCATTGATGAAGTGCTTAACAATATGACATGTTGGTTTTTTAGCTTTTATGTGTGACTTGTAATTTCTGAGTCTTGGTTTCCATTTTTCGGTCGATCCAACGCCTTGTTTTCCACATTTAATACAGTACGCAACATATATAACGTTTATGGAGTCACAACCACTATCTCTCTGGATGCGGAAAATTCTACCGGTTGCATGGCATTTAATAGAAGTCGTTTCGTCAACATAGTTGTTGCAGGAGTCACATGATTTTCCACATTTTTTATAACTATGGTCACTTTTATCCAATAGATCAGATTTAATTTGATACGGATCTGCCCTCAGTACCAGCTCTTTCAAATTTTTTTCTCGTTTAAACGCAACCATAATATCATTACGTAAGTCACTACCAAGTACTTGGAGGTTCCGTTTTACAATTTCTTTGATATTTGGTCCACGAGGATTAAATTTAGTGGAAAATATTATTGGATGACTTCCACTGCTTTTGTTTTTAGGCTTTCTTGCTTCAGGTCGTGACATTCTCGAAACTGAGTCGAAATTTCGTTTAATGGAGGCATCGCTGTGACCTCTTGCCTTTAGATATTGTGTATACTCAACTCTTTTGCTTTCGAATTCGTTATTTGTGCTGCAGATTCGTTTTAATCGTAAAGCTACTCCTTTTTCTATGCCAGTGATTGATTTTTGTTGATGACACGAGCTTGCGTGCAAATAGAGATGTGCATCAGTTGGTTTACTATAAACAGTAGTATGCAGCTTCCCCTTGTCTAAACTGATCTTAAGATCAAGAAAGCACAGCTCTTTATCACCAACTTCCATCGTGAATTTTAAATCATCGCTTAGTGAATTTAAGTAATCAAAAAACAATTGCAATTTATCTTTTGAACCACACCACAACGAAAATATGTCATCGCGATATCTGCCAAAATAACGCAATTCAGGTGTATCAGTTTCCATTTTCATCGTGACAGCAGTGTCGATTGGCGAAACAGCAATATCGGCGTATGAGCAAGAATTTGGGGCACCTGTAGCGGTTCCATTTGTTTGTAATAAATGTTCGTTCGCAAACACAGAGTTATTATTATACAAACATAATTTCAGGCCTTCAACAATGCACTCAGTAGATGGCTTTTGTTCTGATCGATTATTCAACGCTGTTTCAATTAAATGGATGCCATTGGCACTGTCTATGCTGGGATACATATTGATGATGTCAAAAGACACAAGAATGGTATTTTCAGGTAGTGCTTGTTCATTTAAGTTGTCAATGATATTTAAGAGGTGGTCGGTATTTTTGATTCGTGTAGATATAGCTTCAGCTAATGGTGCACAAATTACTTCGATGAAACGTGCTAGATTCTCAATGGCAGTATTGCAACCGGATGTTAACAGACGAACAGGTACTCCTGCTTTGTGAGTTTTGTAGAGAGTTGAGTTTTTCGCTGGTTGTGCATCATAATTGATAACATAATCATGCCACTCTTTAGAGATCTCTTTTCTCTCAAACCAAATATTTGCCCATTGTTTAACGTTTGCAATATGTTCTTGTGTTGGACCGTGATTTAGTTTTTCAAAAGAACTTCGATCAATCTGCTCACTTGCTTTAATTGCGTCAGTTGTTGTTGACAAAGTTACTGACGCAATTAAAGCAAGTGAGCAGATTGATCGAAGTTCTTTTGAAAAACTAAATCACGATCCAACACAAGAACATATTGCAAACGTTAAACAATGGGCAAATATTTGGTTTGAGAGAAAAGAGATCTCTAAAGAGTGGCATGATTATGTTATCAATTATGATGCACAACCAGCGAAAAACTCAACTCTCTACAAAACTCACAAAGCAGGAGTACCTGTTCGTCTGTTAACATCCGGTTGCAATACTGCCATTGAGAATCTAGCACGTTTCATCGAAGTACCGGGTGTTTCAGAAAGAAGTTACGCTCTTTGGGCTGATATTTTGAGAAAACCAGTAAAGATATTTCAAAAAAAATTTTTTAATCGTTTAGAGGAAAAGCTAACTTAAATTTTGGTGTATCATACTTTACTTTTCATGCACTAGATCAAAAGTTATGCTCGTTTAAATAAAAAAGTAATTTCTACAAAATCACAAAAAATAGACATAAAAGGCTAACAAAAGTTATTTTGAACTTTAAGAAATTTCTTTTGATAATATTTAAAGATGTCATAAAAAATAATAGTTTTTTTAGCAATAAAAACCAATTCCCAAAGGCATTTTTAAGCAAAAAATATTCATGATAGAAAATTGGATTTTTTTTTTCTGCTAAAATAAAAGGGCTTTGTGGATGTATTTTTTTTATACTCACAAACATGCCTCGTCTAACAGTGGACCAACGAATCTGGGTTTGCATCGAATATGCAAGAGTTGACAATGCAACTGAAATTCAGCGTCACTGGCCAAACCATTGGCCAAATGATCCACCTCCAAGTAGAGTTACCATCACAAAAACATTTCGAAAATTTGAGCAAGAAGGCACGTGCCACAATCTATGTAAGGGACGTTCAGGTAGAACACGAACAGCAAGATCCCCGCAAAATATTGATGCAGTAAGAAATTCACTTCAGCAAAATGGAATTCGATCTTGCCGTCGAAATGGTTTAAATCTCTCTGCATCTTCGTTTAATAGAATTGTAAAAGAAATAAAATACCACCCTTATGTATTGGTTAAAAGACAAAAATTAAAACCCCAAGATCCAGCCCAAAGACTTGCGTTTTGTAACTGGTTTATTCGCATGAACAATGCAATCTTTTTAGAAAATTTAATCATTTCTGATGAAGCCATCTTCAGTATGAATTCTGATGTTAATTCAAGAAATGTCATACATTATTCACAGCTTGGTGATGGTCACCCAAATGATCATTACATCGAATTCGAGCAAGGTGCTGACCAAGTTATGGTTTGGATGGGTGTAACTGGTCGTGGAGAAGTGCTCGGTCCCCATTTTGTTCAAGGAAGATTGGATACTCGGGAATATCTAAGGATAATTAGATATCACGTTGTACAAGGAGATATGAGGCGTCTTCAAATCAACAGAGCAAACTCTTGGTGGATTCAAGATGGGGCCCCGGCACATACCAGCAATGCTTCATTAAGGTATCTCCGCGGTCAGTTCCCCGGTAAAGTTGTTAGTACTCGTGGGGATATCACATGGCCCCCACGCTCTCCAGATCTCACA
Source organism: Turritopsis dohrnii (assembly GCA_027922465.2). NCBI lineage: Eukaryota > Metazoa > Cnidaria > Hydrozoa > Anthoathecata > Oceaniidae > Turritopsis > Turritopsis dohrnii. The sequence continues at coordinate 546,048 of BQMF02000101.1, read as the reverse complement.
GTTTGTGACTTTTTTTTGTGGGGTTATCTAAAACAGAAGATTTGGACACAACCTCAAAATCAACTTCCACAAAATCTGAGACAACTGAAAAATGCAATACAACAAGCTGCTGTTAATTTAGATCCAGTCATGATACGCCAAGCCTTTCAAGGAATGGTACATAGGATAAATAAGTGTATACAAAGTAATGGAAATACATTTTCTAATGAATAAAGTAATATACGAGTTATAATTTATCCATTTGTTTGACAATTCTTTTGTGAGCTTTTTTTGTCCATTTTTTGTGATTTTGTAGAAATTACTTTTTTCCCTAAACGAGCATAACTTTTGATCTAGTGCATGAAAAGTAAAGTATGATACACCAAAATTTAAGTTAGCTTTTCCTCTAAATGATTAAAAAATTTTTTTTGAAATATCTTTACTGGTTTTCTCAAAATATCAGCCCAAAGAGCGTAACTTCTTTCTGAAACACCCGGTAATTTGTGCACCATTAGCTGAAGCTATATCTACACGAATCAAAAATACCGACCACCTCTTAAATATCATTGACAACTTAAATGAACAAGCACTACCTGAAAATACCATTCTTGTGTCTTTTGACATCATCAATATGTATCCCAGCATAGACAGTGCCAATGGCATCCATTTAATTGAAACAGCGTTGAATAATCGATCAGAACAAAAGCCATCTACTGAGTGCATTGTTGAAGGCCTGAAATTATGTTTGTATAATAATAACTCTGTGTTTGCGAACGAACATTTATTACAAACAAATGGAACCGCTACAGGTGCCCCAAATTCTTGCTCATACGCCGATATTGCTGTTTCGCCAATCGACACTGCTGTCACGATGAAAATGGAAACTGATACACCTGAATTGCGTTATTTTGGCAGATATCGCGATGACATATTTTCGTTGTGGTGTGGTTCAAAAGATAAATTGCAATTGTTTTTTGATTACTTAAATTCACTAAGCGATGATTTAAAATTCACGATGGAAGTTGGTGATAAAGAGCTGTGCTTTCTTGATCTTAAGATCAGTTTAGACAAGGGGAAGCTGCATACTACTGTTTATAGTAAACCAACTGATGCACATCTCTATTTGCACGCAAGCTCGTGTCATCAACAAAAATCAATCACTGGCATAGAAAAAGGAGTAGCTTTACGATTAAAACGAATCTGCAGCACAAATAACGAATTCGAAAGCAAAAGAGTTGAGTATACACAATATCTAAAGGCAAGAGGTCACAGCGATGCCTCCATTAAACGAAATTTCGACTCAGTTTCGAGAATGTCACGACCTGAAGCAAGAAAGCCTAAAAACAAAAGCAGTGGAAGTCATCCAATAATATTTTCCACTAAATTTAATCCTCGTGGACCAAATATCAAAGAAATTGTAAAACGGAACCTCCAAGTACTTGGTAGTGACTTACGTAATGATATTATGGTTGCGTTTAAACGAGAAAAAAATTTGAAAGAGCTGGTACTGAGGGCAGATCCGTATCAAATTAAATCTGATCTATTGGATAAAAGTGACCATAGTTATAAAAAATGTGGAAAATCATGTGACTCCTGCAACAACTATGTTGACGAAACGACTTCTATTAAATGCCATGCAACCGGTAGAATTTTCCGCATCCAGAGAGATAGTGGTTGTGACTCCATAAACGTTATATATGTTGCGTACTGTATTAAATGTGGAAAACAAGGCGTTGGATCGACCGAAAAATGGAAACCAAGACTCAGAAATTACAAGTCACACATAAAAGCTAAAAAACCAACATGTCATATTGTTAAGCACTTCATCAATGATTGTCCCGATCCAACTGCGAGTAATATCAGATTTATCATTGTCGATGTTGCAAACAACACGGACAACCTATCTCGAGATTCTGTGGATGACATTTTATTAAGAAAAGAAAAGTTCTGGATCGAAACTCTTGTCACGCAGCATAATGGATTGAACGGTAGCCATGATTGGAACCGCAAATATAGAACCGAACGAGAAAAATCTCGGTAGAAACCGGTATGCAGAAAGAAGTAAATGGAAACCATGTGTTTCCAAATGACTTTTTAATTGTTTCTTTTACGAACTCGAAGAGATATTTTTAACTGTAACAATAATTCTTTTTAACTTGTATATGAAGAGCTTGTTTGATAAAGGTGAGCCGATGTTGCCACCGAAATATTACACATTTTAAAATCTTTGATTTTGTTTTTTCGTTATCTTGTTTGGTGAAATCCACTTTTGTGTTCGAATACATTAAATTATTCACCAGGAACATATCCTTATATTGTGTTCGCATATAATATATATATTATATACTTTTTAACTTTTACTGTCAATGATCCTTATTACTGGAATCACCATAATAAATAGAAATTCAAAACACTGACTGCATATCCCCTACAAGGATATCTTGTACCATGTGTAATTAGATTCATTGATGGTATAAAAAGTAAACAAAGATTCCATGTATAACTGAATAAAATGTTTTGTGAGACAGAGCAATTATTAGCAGCAACACGTGAAGAATTGACCATGTAGAATCATAATGGCCTTTCATTATGATATCTAATTTTAATATATACTCTAATGTCCTCCTCCTCTGATTGACGTACAAAACTTTTTTATATATATATAATATTTGATTTATTTTATGATGAAATTAACTTTCTAGAATCATACCTCAGCTAATTTACAACCAGTCAAAACCCTCTGTTTCATGTGATGGTATTACCAATATTACATGTGGCCATTTTTTTCTGTTAATATGATTATCACTGTACACAGAGCTCACAAAAACAGTGTGTGCTCCCAAGAGAACAGGCAATTTTAGAAGAAACTGTTGTAAAAGAAATCTTTGAAATTAAGAAAAACAAGATGCCCTACCGGGCAGAAGTATTCCTGCAGATGACTGGAAGACTTTCTAGAAAGATTTCAGAAAGAACTGATATTAGTTCACGCTTTAAGAAGATATGCATAATGCAGAATGATGTTGCGGTATTTTACATTTTACCTTTTAACAACGATAACAATTAAACTTTGTTGTCTCATATAAAACTTCAGTCTTGCTTCAATTTAGACATTTTTTAAAAAAGATTTTAATTCAAAGTTGTATTCCCTAAAGAATCTTCAAGAAGTAATTAAGTAATAAAAAGAAAAGTCTGTGCTTAAAAAGTAATAACTTCGAATTCATTTAATTACATTCCCGAGAGCATCATAAAAGTTAAGAGACTTTGAAAAATTTTGCCGGAGATCAAGCTTAAAAAGGAACAGCGTCAGTTTAAAAATCCATTAGAGAACACTCTTCCCTGGACGTTTCAAAATACTCCTTTTAAAACTATACAGTATGAAAATCTTTATGTTGTTTGTACCTGAACTTCATAATAAAATCTTTTACTTGGCCATGCGAAATAATAAAAATATCTGTGTTTCCTTTTTATCGTCAGCTTGATAGTATACAAATTTTAGAATCATACAATATTTTAAATTCGACTAGTCAATTAAAAAAGTGGTCATCAAATGATAAATCAAAAAGGTATAAGCTGATGAGCAAGATGAGCTGTGCTTCATGATTCCAGAACTTTATAAAAACAGGATAGCTTACCTAGGAACATGAAATAGAAAATTGTATTATATTTAGAAAAAGACTAATAGAAACCTTACGCATTTTTTATATCGATGTAAGCATACCGTTTTTGTAGTCGTTCATATCTGATTTGAAGCATCAAAAACTGCTTATTTATCACGAATAACTACTAAGAGTATTAGTTTCACGTAGATTATCAGTTTGGATCATAAATAATCTTGATTCTTTTAAGTTTGACAGCCGTATAACCTCTTCTTTTTCCATATATTCAACCAAGAAATTTTCTCAGATCTACGCGTGCTTCTTCGCTTCCATTTTTAAAACAACTACGGAAAACGTAAGAACGTTGCATAAGACTCACGTGAAACAACATTTCTACCTGGCATCTGCGATTTAGCCATATGTTAATTATTTCTTTCACTAGAGCTTATATTTTACACTTTTAGAGTCTTTTCAAGCAAAGTACTTGTATACAATGAATATAGTGTGAGTTTAGACTGTTAAATCATAAAAAGATTGCAAGTTGGGAACATTAATGATTTGAGTGGCTATTTCCCATCGACAAAAATTGGTCTAGGTTTGGACAGTGAAAAAAAAAAAAAAAACAAAAACAAGATGCCCTACCGGGCAGAAGTATTCCTGCAGATGACTGGAAGACTTTCTAGAAAGATTTCAGAAAGAACTGATATTAGTTCATGCTTTAAAAAGATATGCAGAATGCAGAATGATGTTTGCAGTATTTTACATTTTACCTTTTAACAACGATAACAATTAAACTTTGTTGTCTCATAAAACTTCAGTCTTATTTCAATTTAGAGATTTTTTAAAAAAGATTTTAATTCAAAGTTGTATTCCCTAAAGAATCTTCAAGAAGTAATTAAGTAATAAAAAGTTTGTCGCGTCAAGAAAAGTCTGTGCTTAAGAATTAATAACTTCGAATTCATTTAATTACATTCCCGAGAGCATCATAAAAGTTAAGAGACTTTGAAAAATTTTGCCGGAGATCAAGCTTAAAAAGGAACACCGTCAGTTTAAAAATCCATTAGAGAACACTCTTCCGTGGACGTTTCAAAATACTCCTTTTAAAACTATACAGTATGAAAATCTTTATGTTGTTTGTACCTGAACTTCATAATAAAAACTTTTACTTGGCCATGCGAAATAATAAAAATATCTGTGTTTCCTTTTTATCGTCAGCTTGATAGTATACAAATTTTAGAATCATACAATATTTTAAATTCGACTAGACAATTAAAAAAGTGGTCATCAAATGATAAATAAAATAGGTAGAAGTTGATGAGGAAGATGAGCTGTGCTTCATGATTCCAGAGTTTTATAAAAACAGGGTAGCTTATGTAGGAACATGAATTAAACAATTGTATTATATTTAGAAAGACTAATAGAAACCTTACGCATTAAATCGATATAAACATACCCTATTGGTAGTCGTTCATATCTGTTTTGAAGCATCAGGAACTGCTTATTTATCAAGAATGACTACTAAGAATATTAGTTTCACGTAGATTATCAGTTTGGATCATAAATGTTCTTGATTCTTTTAAGTTTTACAGCCGTACTACAACCTCTTCTATATCCATATATTCAACAAAGAAACTTTCACAGATCTACGCATGCTTCTTCGCTTCCATTTTTAAAACAACTACGGAAAACGTTAGAACGTTGCATAAGACTCACATGAAACAACATTTTCACCTTGGCATCTGCGATTTAGCCATATGTTAATTATTCCTTTCACTAGAGCCTATATTTTACACTTTTAGAGTCTTTTCAAGCAAAGTACTTGTATACAATGAATATAGTGTGAGTTTAGACTGTTAAATCATAAAAAGAATGTAAGTTGGGAACATTAATGATTTGAGTGGCTATTTCCCATCGACAAAAATTGGTCTAGGTTTGGACAGTGAAAAAAAAAAAAAAAAAAAAAAAAAAAAAAAAAACACGAACGGTTTCAAAGTATTCCTTGCTTACGCAGGAATACAAAAACACGAACGGTTTCAAAGTATTCCTTGCTTACGCAGGAATACAATAAATTCTAACTGTAATTTTATTGCATTGAAATAAATATGCTTATCTCTGATTTAGAAGTTTATTTTATTATAGTTTGGTTGACAGTACGAGATGCGCCAGGGTCTAATCTAGGCCGAAAGAGAGTCTGTTGATCGGACGCTGTCCTCTACGTTCTTTTGTTTTAAAATTTATTTCACTTTAAAAACTTCAAAAATCACTCTTGTATTGGGGGGTCACAGGTTTAACCCACCGAAATAAAGCGCAAGTTGACCTTTTTCTAATAAAAGTGCCCCTTGGATGTTCATAATGTTCCCTTTTTCCTTCTGCCGGTCACTGCCCTTCCATTCTAGATTAGATCCTGTGTGCCGTGTTTTTAATTTAAAGAATATGTTTTGTTTTGTGTCCGTAATTAGGAAGGCTGTCTGTAATTAGGAACATTGACAGTACATGACTAAAAATGTATGTCATACTGTCATCAGATATCCTTAATATTACATATTTCATACCAAAAAAACAGAATTTTGCCATTCAGAGGTATATACATTATAATAAAGTTATTTTTGAATGCATGTAATAATGTAGACTTATATCTTGGAAGTCCTTTGTTATGAAAATCCACTTGTTCTTAAATTTGTAATTCTTAGATCTTCTTTTATCATCTCTGGAGGGGAACACAAAGTTTTTTCACATTGTACAATAAATTCTTCACCGTCGTATAAGACACTTTATATTTGAACTAGTCTTCAGTTGTATTAACTTTAGGTGACTTCATAATTTCGGAGGTATGATAAATCATTGAGGTTGTTTTTACCTTATGCTTTATTTTTGCAATATCTATCTCAATATTTGCAGATTAACTTGTGGTTTGAAGAACAAAGTTTTCAATTTGCACTGACTTTTTGATCTGTGATATATATACACTTTTTTTTAATTTTGTTTTTGTCTGTAGGAGTTCCTAACATGATGTCGTCATTCCAAATTGATCAAGATTTTTTTATTTGTCTGTGAGTTAATAAAGGAAATTTGACATCTTATTCTTCCAAACAAAATTAACTTAATTTCGATTAAAAGCATTCTTTTGGCTGCTTTTCTTCTTGCACATGTGCAGAAGGGATTGAATGGTTTTTAAATATTATTCATAAAACTTTTACGCGATTTGTTCAAATGCATAGCGTTTCTTGTTTGGATTTTGTGTTGAAGATATCTCAGAAGATTATCAACATGCCTGGTGATAACTGTTCTATTTACGGCTGCACAGTCTCTCGTAAGGTTAAGTATAAGGGAATTTCACTTTTTAAAGTTCCATCTGGTAATGGAGAGTTTGAAACCGAATGGAGAAATAAACTCATAAATATCATTACGAAAGACAGGGTTATTGATGAATCGCTAAAAAGACAGATCAATAAAAGAAGTTTATTTATATGTCAACGTCATTTTACTGAGGATTCTTATGCAACTCACGATAACAAACGTACTTTAAACCCAATGGCCATCCCAACTCTAAATCTGCCAGTTAAAAGTATTCCTACATCATCATGCATCACCACCTCTCATCCTCGTGATTCTGCCTTACGAATTCAGCATAAAAAAGAAGAATTTTTGTCCGATGTAGCCAATATAACCAAAGAGAAGGAGTGTTACAAATCATTTTTGGAATTTTCCTCAAGGTTAGAAAAATTGAAAATCCCTGATTGGCAAATAAGTTATCAAGAGGAGAATGCAGTATCTATTTGCTATTTTGATTCTATTCACATGGTACCCAAGTATGAATTACATATCACAGAAAATTTAAGTTATGCCATTCGAGTCCTGTTATGGAGTATTTCGTCAGTGCATCCATTGTACACAGCTAATCAATCATCACTAAAGAATGTTTATTTATCGCAATTGCTAAACTTCATAAAAAGTTACAAAATATGCCCTGGTTTATCGAGTGAGTTAAATGGTAGTTGTATTGAGCATGCTGTTCCAAAGTTATTTTCTGCTAATGTAAGCCATAGTCATCCTCTTCGCCAAACCAAATGGTACAGATCTTCATCTTGCTTGATGTTAATTGATAGTCAACTTGAAAAGTGCAATGCCTGTACTTCTGCTGAATCTAAAGAAAAGTTAAGCTTGAAAAGGAAAAGATCCAATTTAACTGTACCAGCAAAACTAAAAGCACCAATTTCTCTCACATCTCCTGAGAGAGTAAAGCTTACTCTTCAAAATTACAGATTAGAAAACAAGCAGCTGAGGGATGAAATAAATAAATTGCAACTTGAAATCAAGTCAAAGTCTCTGGAAGTAGATAGAAATCTTGGTGATGATCTTATTAAAATTATGGCTGGGGCTGACAAGAAGTCTATCAATCCTTTCATGAAAATGTTTTGGGAAGAACAACAAAAATACCTATCATCATCAAAAACAGGTGTCCGATATCACCCAATGGTAATTCGGTATTGCTTAGGATTGGCTGCTAAGTCTCCAGCTATGTATGATGAAATACGATATGATGAAAAGACAAATAGTGGTTTCCTCATTCTTCCAAGTCGAAGACGCCTAAGAGATTACAAAAACTACATTCGTCCTAAACACGGTTTCAATGAAAAGGTGGTTCAAGAGCTTTGTGACATTGTCAGTAAATTTGAATCCATTGAGAAATATGGCATCATTCTCATGGATGAGATGAAAGTCCAAGAAAATCTAGTGTGGGACAAACATACAAATGACTTGATTGGTTATGTTGACTTGGGTGATACCGAACTTAATTATGCTACATTGAAAAAGACAGATGAAATTGCTTCACATGTGTTAGTTTTCTTGGTTAGGAGTATTGTCAATCCATTAAAGTTTTCATTTGCAAATTTTGCAACAACCACTGCTGATTCTGTACAGTTATTCACTTTGTTTTGGAAAGCAGTCAGCATTCTTGAAGAGAATGTAGGAATTAAAGTTGTTGGGGTGACTAGTGATGGTGCTTCATCAAATCGCAAAATGTATCGGATGCATTTTCTTGTGACTATGATATAACCAATCACAGAGCGTGTGGGAGGATGCATTGCATTGTTACTTTCAATATCTCGAGTTCTAATTTCAACTACAAATTTTGTACAGTAGTAGCCCCTAACAAATACATCTAAATGAAAATCATTAAAAATTCTGTCACGTGACTAGTGTGTATTTTACAGACCGGTTTGTATTTTACTAAGATGACTCATAACTGGAAAACCGATCACGTGCAATTTTTTAATTGCTGAAGTCAACTGGATTTCCAGATCAAGAGTTATTGAAAGTCTTAGTAAATTACAGGCCAGTCTTTAATGTTCACGCAAACGATGTTAAAACAGGGAATTCATAACAACTTTAATTTATTAGCCTCGAATCATTCTCACTTGCAAATCAAAAAAAAAGTATTATTGGTGGTTTCGATACCACTGGATCCTGTTTTGTCTAGCTCGTTTACGAGTTCTTCATCAAACTCATCTTCCATTTCAATACGCTAATGAACACAAAGCATATTATATTATTAGGAGAAGATGAAGTGCTGTCTACTTCTATGTTTTTAGGCAGTAGGTTTTTTTGTTACGATACACGCAGGTTAAAAACCGGGGTGAAATTCAGCATAAAAAGGTGAGTTGCGCACATTTTGAATCTGGTTTGAAAGCAATTTTGTGGTCCTCCACTAGTGATCATTAAATCTTCTTACATTTTTTTTCTTGCTATTTTATGTAAACGTTGGCTATTTTTTGTTTACTACCTCGACATTCTTCACTTCATTCTCCAAGGATTCCTATTATGGAAAAAGAATACATACAAGTGTTGAGCTTTTTTAAAAAATAAGGTCTTAACTCCTGAAGTGTTTACATCTGATGATTTTTGTAAGCGAATCTGCTGGTGTCATGGCTTTGCCGTAGTAATTGACATGCTTATTCCATCCACAATCTTTCAACCGCAATCTGTTGCGGTATTAATTCGAATTTAATTCTCGGCATCATCTTCATCCGAAATTATTGACCATTGTAGTATTTGGTAATGTGTCCGCAATCCATAGAAATAAGCAGTCCTTTCAATTGGTGGTAGGTTTTCTAGGAAGAATAATGCCTTTGTAAGTGATGTCGATGTACTTTGTATACCTAAAATTAAATAATTAAAATTATATATATCTTAGGTGTATAACATTTTACTTGAATAACATTTCACGATTTCGCGAGTTTTATTAAGGTACGTATATTATTTTAGCAGATCGAAACAAGTTAAAGTCATGACAGTTAAGTACTCGAGCCTAGCAAGTTTGTCATTTTGTTGTCCAACGCATAAAGCAGTGATTGAAGCATTTCCAACTTCTAATTGGCGACTCCATGGACACTAGTGATTACCTTTTCTGATTCTCTTTCCTGATTACCTCCGATATCTCTTTCCAGCTTTCAAACTTTCTAAGTGCTTGTACCACCAACTTCGGTTTTCCCTTACCAAATATTGAAGACGTTGTATCACAACCTGACCATGAGAAGGTGATCTTTGGTACCTGTGTTCTTCATACTAGCTTCTTTTACACTCCAAGCTTTCCACCATATTTCTTGCAGATATAGATATCGGCCATCTTGTTCTGTCAATAGTAAACCAACATTGTAGCGATGTCGGTATCATCTGCTACGAATTGCTGAATTTTCACATGTTTGTAAAAGGGAAACTTTTACATTGGTGATGTTGGTATTTCCTGAGCAGTTTGCAATGGATAATTCTAAGTGAATTGACAGGAATTTCTTAAAGTCAGATTTATTAACGTTATCGGCAGATATGTGGAAATTGCAGTTTTGTGGAGCAGACCCTCTCCGAACGCGCTCGTGCCTCTTCGTTTTCGTGCTTTTATCTTCATACTCATCAAAAACAACGGTAATATTCTTTGAGCCATAGTGTTTTTTAATGTATCGCAAATACGCTTCAGCGACTACAATAAATTTCATTCCATTTGACCATTTAACTGATTCGCAATACTTGCATGCATTTTGTAGACCGGCATGTAATTTACTACGACTTTCAATAACTCTTGATCTGAAAATCCAATTAACTTCAGCAATTAAAAAACTAAAAAGGTGATGTTTTTTATTAAAAACTTCACGCGATCTGAGTGTTTTTTACAGACCGATTGTCATAAAACAACATTTTTTAATTCTGGTCCGCTAAATACACAAAATCACGGGCTTAATACTCAACACGGTAGCTTTTAAATATATCTATACCTTAATACCAAGTTTCAAGTTAGTAGCCTTTAAGGTTTGCCATTTCTGACTCATCTTATTAAAATACAAACCGGTCTGTAAAATACACACTAGTCATGTGACAGAATTTTTAATGATTTCATTTAGTTGTATTTGTTAGGGGCTACTAGACCAGGCAAAAAATGAGCTAGGTACTACCTTGAAAGGGAGAAATTTCATTGTGCCCAAGTGAAAGGTATATCCTTGGAGGTTCCAAATGTCTGAGGAGGGTGTTCTGGGAAGGTGGCATTGCCGAGAAATCGAGGAAAACCCAGGGCACTTCTTTGTTTTCGCAGCAGAAAAATGAGATATCATGGTAAGACCCTTACCTTTCAAAATAGTTATCCAATCTGCTTCAAATTTGGCAGAATTGCGGCTAAGACGTTTACAAACAATTCTCACTAATTATTTTTTCGAAAATGTTGAAAATTTGCTTACGTCAGCATTTTTACGTCTGAATTTTTCAGCGTTTTTCGTGTTTTTTTTCAATAAACTCTTTGCTATGACGATGTTGTACTAAAGACTTACTTTGTTAATGTTTAAAACACAAATAAATTTAGACAATTTCGCTCGGTGATATACACTGTTATTGAACGAGGCTTGGAAGCGAGGTTTCCCGATGCAGAAAACATGGGGATTTTTTTCCACGTGTTCTAGAGGCATCATAGTGGAACATTTGGCAAAGTATTAGCTTTGTTATATTTTTTCCCCACAAAAGGTAACTTTTGAAGTTACACACCAGGACTAACAGAACCACCCAACAGTGGTAATAAATAAGGGAAAGAAAAGAAAGATATTTTGAAGTAAAATTTGTGATTACATATTTTTATCTCTGAAAAAAAAATCAAAATAAATGTATTTAGAATACCCTGTTTATCCTAAGACGTTTTTCGACTTTTAAGTAAAAAAAAAATAATAATAATAATAATACTGCTCCCCTGATGTGAAAACTGAAAGATTCGTTTAAAATTATACAATTACAAATTACTAACAATCGTTTAGAACAGAACGATACTTTGTTAGTAAGCTACATTTTACTAATTTGGTTTGTGAACCGAAAACAAAAGGTAAGATACCACAACACCACACAACTACGAAAAAACTTTTATAAAGTTCTCGAAAAATTATTAATGACGGACACCAAACTGAAATAAATAATAGCGTATTTTCTTTTCGAAGTGTCGACAAATTTTGAAATACTTATTATAGGCCTTTAAAACCTGCGCAATGGAAGAGCTTTCTCTTCATTCCAATAAACGAGCGCTTCGCAAAGTCGCTTGTAACAACAGGTACGTATGGACAGCATATTTATACATTATTAAATTCATGTATTTAAAAACCTGACAAAAACAAATTCTTATCACTATCGGATCAACAAATGCTGATGTTTAGAAATTTCTATAACTGCACAACAAAACAAAAAGCAGATATAGATATATAACATAAATACTATGGTACAAAAATATACAAAATATCATATTTCCAGCCAACTGGAGAACGGACATTTTTTGTTTTCTTGCACATGCGCAGATATTTCCCGAACTTCTGTTTAAACGCTCTACTAGTCATCTAGTTTTGCCTCGTTTCCATGTATAACTCTATTTCTTACAAATCTTTATGACAAAATAGCACCCACTTATTTCCAATGACGATTATAATGGCCATACTTGCTGGTTTAAGCAGGAATTCGGAAAAGGTCTATAGAAATCATTCAACATCAGTACCTTGTTGTTTTATTCAGTTGGAATGTTTCCACGTACACTCATGAGACATTGTACAGGATAAAATTACAGACATGTAACCAATAATACTATGTGACCAATTTTGGAATAAGCAATGCAGTGACCAGGCTCCCTCGAGTTAATTCTTTCATGGTGTCACAACAAGGCAATTCTAACAACGCGTGACATGATCGCATACTCAGCAAACGACTACTGCACTGACTGCCCGTGCTTGACGCTAAAGGAACACCATCTTCTGTGTCCCAATTCAACTTAGCCCGATGGTATTCTGGACGAGCGTCCAAACACACATTGAAGTCCAACTGAAAATAGACAAACTTGATGTCAAACTGTGCACAGTAACACAACAATTGAGACTAACTAGGTTTATCGTCGACAAGTTTATCCATGATGAAAATATCTTGATTCTTACTCTAGTCTGTATTCTTTGTAAATTCGGCTTTTTAAATCCAGCTAACTTTCGGATGGCCGGCAGAACAAATAGATAGAAAGTGACCAACGCAGAAACAGGATTGCCAGGCAGTGCAAAAACGTATGTGCTCCTCGAGCCACGAGTTATGGTAGCGAAGGTGGTCGGCTTACTAAAAGGTAACACGCATATGTAGTGTTGCGGTAAATGAAATAATCTAGGTTCATCTAATAATCTATACACAAATATTTTGATGAACTACCCTTCCCCACTGCGTACTTGAGAAGTATTATCATAAATTGTCCTGCAGCGATGAATTAAGGTAGGAGGAGAGAGGATAACCTAATCTTAATTGTTGAGAAATATTTGGAATTACCCAGGCTTCATTTGCAAGCGTCCAAACTTTATTTCTGCAAAGTGTGCTAGAAACTTTTTCACCAAATCCTGTGTGAAAAAACATTTGACCAAATTATGTTTTACAGTAAAGGAAAAATTCAAAAGATGTCATCGATGTAAGTAGATGTGGTCACCTTTTCTCCCATGGACACACCACCCGTTGTAATGATAATTTGATGATTTCCATCTTCGATTACATTCATTAATCTATCCTTTAACACCGAGTAACTAAAAAGTTAGATAAATTTTACAAGCGTGTGCCATTTAAGAAATAACTGATCGATCAGAGATAATAACAGCTTACTTATCAGGAAGTGTTCCTAAGTCAGCAGCACTGAACCCTTGTTCTCGTATGGCTGTTAATAAGGCAATTTTGTTGGAATCATAAATTTGTCCTTCACTCTTTTCTTTGCCTGGAGTGACCAACTACGATAGAACAATGAAACATCAGCATTTCTCTTAGTTCCAAACCTCGCGAAGGCATGCAATCACTTCGCAACCAAATCATAACGCTGAATATCATCGTAATACGAATCAATGCACCTATATAGCTATGTTCATGAATAAGGTTATATCAGGAATATTAATTCCTAAGAAAATTTTGCATACCTCGTCGCCTGTAGAAAACAAACCTATTGTTGGTGGAGCGTGGACAGCTACCTACAGAAAACAGAACCAATCATAAACTGTTGTTATTACTTCATGATAGCATTTGAAAGTTATGAAAGTATTGCTTGAAACTAATCTCGAACTTTACTTATGAAGAACGAAGCATAATTATTATTTTGAATGTAATACTACTAAAATTCGTTTTATTGTTTTTTCCTTCATGAATAATCACGTTACACGAACTTAATATAATTTATACCATCAATACCATCTCAAAAACAAAACAAAAAACAGACTAGAAGCCTCATGGCTTCCACAATTTCTGCAACGGGGCCTAGTATACGAAACCTCCTCCAGTATTACTTCAAGTACCTTATCGGACAAAACTTAGTCGGACAAAAGTGACTAAATTTTTTGGAAGTGACTAAAATTTTGTCCGACTAAAATTTTGTCCGACTAATTATTATGTCCGACTAAATATTTGGTCCAAATCACTTTTTTTCAGAATTCTTCTTCTTATCAGTTTAGTTACAAAATTTTAAATATTTATAATTTCTTTATGACTTTTCTTTTTGCTCACCAACGAATATAATATTTTTACATGACTTAGTCATAAATAAACAATTTCTAAAGTGGTAAAGTTTTTTGATAAATAATATTAACGCTCGTTTTCATGATGTTCATTGTTTATTCTTTACGCTCTAAAGGGGTTCTCGACCCTTTCGTAAACAGATTGGACGTTTTTAATAGCCTCACTTACTCCAGGAAGGAATCCACAGGAAAAGAGAAAAGTACCGGTAATAACAGAAACTTCCGATGAAAGTGATAGCGAGGTAGTTCAAAACAAAATGAAGAAGACAGTCATAATAGAAGGAACGCCTGAAGCCAATGCAGTAACCAAAACAGATTTTTATACTGATCAGGAATATGACATTGAAATTGAAAAATAAAATTATACTAGCCGCCAAGGCGGCGTCGTTCGCCGCCAAGGTTCAGCATGCTTTGACTTCACGAAAAATAAAATTAAGGAATTGGCAACCGAAAGTGTTCCCATGTTGTAGAGCTCGAAAAACTGATCAAAAAAATGTATAGGATCGTTCCGCTACGATCAACCGTTACAGAGATATCATTGTTCAAAGATTTTGATGACGTCACAGACCCGTCCCCCAAAAAAGTTAGACCCAAATTTTTCGTCACCCCATCGCCTGTATGGCGGACCCCAAAAAACGTCAGTTATCCCTATTGGTTATCGAGATAATTTTCCCTAAACGTCGCATTCGATTAGGGTCTCAATGCAATGGTTTCACACTGACGTCGCGCACAAGAAGAGAAATAATTTATGTGTGATCTTACATTGCTGACTCTCTTTCGCAGTTCACATCTACCATTTTGCGTCACTTACAAACAAACAAACAAACAGACAGAGAATCGGCTATTAATATATAGATGTCCGACTAAAATTTTGTCCGACTAATTATTATGTCCGACTAAATATTTGGTCCAAATCACTTTTTTTCAGAATTCTTCTTCTTATCAGTTTAGTTACAAAATTTTAAATATTTATAATTTCTTTATGACTTTTCTTTTTGCTCACCAACGAATATAATATTTTTACATGACTTAGTCATAAATAAACAATTTCTAAAGTGGTAAAGTTTTTTGATAAATAATATTAACGCTCGTTTTCATGATGTTCATTGTTTATTCTTTACGCTCTAAAGGGGTTCTCGACCCTTTCGTAAACAGATTGGACGTTTTTAATAGCCTCACTTACTCCAGGAAGGAATCCACAGGAAAAGAGAAAAGTACCGGTAATAACAGAAACTTCCGATGAAAGTGATAGCGAGGTAGTTCAAAACAAAATGAAGAAGACAGTCATAATAGAAGGAACGCCTGAAGCCAATGCAGTAACCAAAACAGATTTTTATACTGATCAGGAATATGACATTGAAATTGAAAAATAAAATTATACTAGCCGCCAAGGCGGCGTCGTTCGCCGCCAAGGTTCAGCATGCTTTGACTTCACGAAAAATAAAATTAAGGAATTGGCAACCGAAAGTGTTCCCATGTTGTAGAGCTCGAAAAACTGATCAAAAAAATGTATAGGATCGTTCCGCTACGATCAACCGTTACAGAGATATCATTGTTCAAAGATTTTGATGACGTCACAGACCCGTCCCCCAAAAAAGTTAGACCCAAATTTTTCGTCACCCCATCGCCTGTATGGCGGACCCCAAAAAACGTCAGTTATCCCTATTGGTTATCGAGATAATTTTCCCTAAACGTCGCATTCGATTAGGGTCTCAATGCAATGGTTTCACACTGACGTCGCGCACAAGAAGAGAAATAATTTATGTGTGATCTTACATTGCTGACTCTCTTTCGCAGTTCACATCTACCATTTTGCGTCACTTACAAACAAACAAACAAACAGACAGAGAATCGGCTATTAATATATAGACTACAACCTATCTAATTAGGATTTTTTTCCGACAGCAAAATTGTGCCGTCAAGATATGATGATTTTGTTGGACATATCATTCATGGACATATGTTTTTCACGTTGGCAAAACTGTTTTTATCAAATATGCCTTTTCCCTCATTTTCCTATACACACCTAGAACTTAGAGTAATCCTTATCGAAAATTAAGTAAGTTATGAAATTTTAGAAAAGGACCAAAATTTTAGTCGGACAAAATTATTAGTCGGACAAAAGTGACTAAAATATTTGGAGGTGACTAAAATTTTGTCCGACTAAGTTTTGTCCGATAAGGTATTGTTCTTTATTCACTATCTATAAATGTCACTGTTTTTTGGGTTTTTTTGGTGCCGTAACCAATGCTCTATAAACATGCACACATAAGGTATTATAATAATTATGTCCTCAGTCATCATTAACTATGATATTCCTTTATCAAGTTTTCGTCAGGTCATTATAATAACTCGAATTGAGATGAGCAATCATAAACATTTGATAGACATTAATCGTAGAAATCATTTTTCCCCATACACCGGGTGAGTAAAAAAAGTACCAATATTTCACAACAAATATCTTTAGATTGAATAATTATGAAAGAAAGTTTTTTGTATTTCTGATTAGAGGAATCCGTTAAGTTTATTTAGGCCAACGGTTATTTCATTGCCTAATCACCTCTGTAGCATTATTCACCCTGGCAAACTGGATACATACCCAAACTCTTTGTTGTACGTGCGTCGCGGCATTTCTCAATATTTCTTACAAAACAGTTTTTATAAAAAGTTTCAGTGAATAAAGTTTTAAGAAAATGTTGAAAAAAGTTTGAGCTTTTTATTTAATTTAACTACCGTAAAACTTCGAATTAACGCCCCTTCTTTTAAACGCCCCCTGAAAAAGTGAAATTATTTAATAAACGCCCCCTCGAAGGAACGCCCCTCCCCCTTCTAGAGCATTTTTTTTTACCATATTTTTAAAATTTAAAGAACGCCTCCCTCTTTTAAACGCCCATAAAAACTTCGAAAAATTTAATAAACGCCCTAAGCATTACGGTATTTGGAATAAGAAAAATAAGTTTTGTGTTTATTCGTATGGTATGCAATAAAAACATAAATCTTGTTTCGAGACATTTTGCTCGGCTTCTTGTCCATTTTTCGAAGATTTTTACGAGGACATTGCCAGTTTTATGTCCATAACTTTTTTTCTACTCAACCAAATTAGAAGAATAATAAACCAAAATAAACTTAACGGATTCCTCTAATCAGAAATAAAAAAAACTATCCTTCATAATTATTCAATCTAATACAGATTTTTTTTACTCAATTTATTTACAATTGATTTTGTTGTACTGAACTTACCATGTTAACACCAGCCATGGCCATGAGTCCAAGTTCAGCTGGGCCAAGTTTCTCGCCAGCACTCAATATTGTTTCACCTTGTTTAATGTCAAAACCAACAGGCCTATAAACATAGGACTAACATACACTACAAACATTGATACTTAATCTTTCAAAAAGTGGTAATGAAAGAATCATAGTTTACCTAATGTCCTGCATAACTATGGGTTTTACTTTTACTCGAATAGAAACTTCAACATTACCCTTAAACAATCAACGAAAAGTCTTAACACAAAACACTATGCAAGATCATTTGACAGTGCAGCACAGCAACTCACGTGTTCGGCTGACTCCACCAGTTCTGTGTCTTCCACTTGCACAACAGCATCAGCACCGACCGGAATCGGAGCACCAGTGGTGATGCGACAACACTGCCCACTGCGTAACGATAGACTCGGCTTAAAAGAAAAAAATAGAAACGTTGACGTTTTAGTTTGTTGATAAATGTTTGAAAATCTATCATTAGATCTACCATTTCTCCAGCGGTGATGAGATCGACCACTCTTTTGACACCAGCACCATCACCAGCTATGATGAAAACCAAACAATTATGTTTCTCTTTCGCTGTAAAGTTTCATTCACAAGGTGGTAAAAAAACATTTCAAACCTATGACTGCATAGCCATCTTTAACAGATGCAGCGAATGGTGGGTAAGGTTCTTTAGCTCGTATATCCTCCATTAAAATCTTGCCCAACAATCCTACAAATTAATTCACAGTATCCAATCTTCTTTCAGAAAATTGAAACATCATTCACAAATGAAATTATTATTGACTGAAATAAGAGAGCAGTGAGGTCACACCTGCATGTAGATTTACTAAGTGTCTTTTCTTGCCCGCCTGAACTGCTGTGAGAACCATTGATAATGCTCTGCTCACCAGAATCATAGGATATGGAGAAAATCTGTCTCGCTCAGCAATTTTGGGTGTGTCTATGTATGCTGTAAACAAAAAATTAGATATACATTAAGAACCAAAAATTTCGGTGGAATTTCGCCGAAAAATACCGACGAAATTTAGTCAACCGAAATTTTTTTGGATTTTATCCTTTATTGCTTTTGGTGTCGATGAAATACTTCTTTGGGTCGATTTATTCCTTTCACCAATCAATATTACTTTTAAATCTAATATCATGTAACTATTTGGTGAAGTTCGGGGCAAATGATTATTAGCATAAATTAGCATAAATTATTGGGTTACAGAATATTTTTTGCTCAAGAAAGTTCTACTACAATAAAAATCTCCAATCAATGCAGATGATGTCACCTTCGTCATCAATAAATAAATTTTCGACCATTATGACGTCACTTGTTGAAACGCCAAGCTATAAGTCAAAAAGATTTTTGATGCCACGAAAAAACAATGCGAATGACATCAAGCTGCGAAACTTTTTTTCCTTTTAGATAAAATAACAATAGATCGTTGGATACGTAGAATACTAAGTTAAAAATATTTTCTTGACGTTTTTGCATTTCCATGTCGATAAAATGCTTTAAAATTTGGACATTCCGAAATTAAGTTATAAACGAAATTCTGCCCAAGTTTTTCCGCCGAGAAAAAAATATTTAAATTTTGCACATTTGACTGATAAGGTATCAGTCAAATTCGGTCATAGAAAGTACTTCCCTGGTCTATTAAAATGGACGTTGGCCAGTTCTGGTGGGGAGCCACAGAACTTGCATGATAGTGTAAATATTTGTCAGGGTTTTTTAGGGTTTTTAGGAGACTTTTATTTCAGGATAATTGGGAAATGTGGAAACTCTGAATAAATACATCCATAAGAACTATTATACTTATTTATTTAATCTCTATTGATATGTTTGTTCTTTGTTCTATGCGTCAAATATTGTTTCTGTTCGATTGCGTCAAATATTGTTTCCGTTCGATTGCGCCACGATTTTCTTCCATGTTAGTTATGGTGAGACGAATTGCCTCTTAAAATTCCCTTCTTATTTTTTTCCTGGTAGAAGCAAAAGAAATTGTCAATGTGATAAGGTGATGAAGTTTAACGTAGAAAGTAATTTCACAAACATATATCAAACAATTATCTGTCAATGATGCAAAACTTGCTGTTCCTTTCAACTAAGAATTTATTGATAAGACTGATATATTGTTATTTTTAATATTCTGTTAAGTTCATCCATAAGGAAAAAGATTTAAGCATATTACTCCATTAACATCATGTGTTATATCTTATTCTATTCTGAATAGAAAACTAGTAGTAATTGTATCTGCAAACATATGATCAGATTTGCGAGATAATCCCAGTAGAAATCAGAATAAAGATAGATAAAAATCTATCTATTCAGTTAAACATTAGCTTTTGAAAAGGAGTCTAAATAAGGTCCAGGGGGGTTGGAAAACTGGTTACTTGTTTATGCTTAAAACGCCCCCTTCCGTTTTTTTATTTCCCAAAAGGAATCTATACAGAAAATTTTCAGGTCACCAATAAAAAATGAGTAGGTCAGCCCCAAAAGTAAAATATTTTTAAATGTTTTTAAAAGAAACTTTGCCAGCTTTTTTAAATCCTTATTGTATCTGCATTCCAGTAACTTGAAATGACATGAAATTTCTCAACATATACATTTGCAAACTTTGATCTTGATCCTACTTCACGTATTAAGAGCAAGAAGATTTCTTCTTGAAACCGGATAAAGAATATCCTACAGCTTAAGTTCGAACAAATACAATAGGAAAACTTACCCGATATCCTTGTGCTTAATATAATTTTGTAGAATTTAATAGAATTTTGTAGATGATCTTTTAAATAACATATATTGCCTAGCAATCAATTAAGAAGGGATGACTCACCTGCTCTGTGATGTGAGCAGTGATGGGTAGACTCTGATGATGAGTAGGACTGCTCATAGCCTTGATCAGAGCTTACAGAAGATGAACCATAGCTTTGAAGGCTATCCATGCTTTCTCTGTGACTGTGTTTATGCGACCAACCATTCTAAAAACACAAATTATTTGTCATTAATAAATAATAAGTTGTGTAAAGATCAGGCACTCTACAAACCAAATCATTTTTTGACTTTAATAGCAAGAAAAAAACAAACAAAGGAATAGATCTAATGTTGAAAAATAAAACACCGGCAAATAATCTCCTTAAATGATATTGAATGGAAGAAGGTTTTAAGTATTTGTTACAACATCCAGAAATACCATGACTGAAAAATTGGCTAAATTTCTTAAAATTTTACAGAGCATTGAATTATGACAATAATGATTTGCACAATAATTCAACAAATCAATTTAAATTGCCATAATAAAATTTCAAGTGCTTATTTCAAACAGTTTTTCCACGTTTTTAATATTAAAATAATAAACCTTAAGCTTATAATTTGAAATTTCAATAGATTTCATTTGCAATATCAAGATGAAAGAAAAATAAAATCTTTAATCCACAAATTTCTTACAATAACTCAAAATTAGTTTCAAATCAAACTTGATTGTTTAAAATAAAATTTATGCACTTCATTAAGCTACATTAACAAACCAATATACAATAGCATGTTTACATGATGACAAAAATTAACTCGTTATTTTCTTTTCAATCATACTTAAATAGAAGACTGTATCAAATAAGAGATCTTATATCAAAAAAACTATAGTCCTTTCATTTTGATGCAAAATCATGGAAGAAATTGATCCAATACATTACAAGAGGAATATTACAAATACAAAGTTTTGACAGTAAGATGGTAGAATTGACAAAAATAAATACCCTAGATCCATTGCAATTTCGAACAAGACAAATGACATCACTGTAATTGTCATCAGATTTACCTTGGCTCTATAATTTCCAAATTGTATAAATTAACTTATATCTTACAAAAACAAGAGTACCAAAGTTTTACAGAACTTTGTAAGTTATCAAATCACTTTAAGTAAAGGCATAGCTAGAGCTCAGTCAAAATTTGTGGAGGAAAGCTTAGTCATTTAGATTATAAAAAGGAAAACATGCAGGTAACCTAATCGCCACTTAAGACTGAAAAGAAATATCGTAATGCTGGACTACACTTTTTTTGACTGACCCTGAACACACATGCATTAAGGGGATTTAACTATAGCATATAGCAATTTTTATAACATATAGCAACATACTTGTTTGGGGGAACTAGTTGCTTTAAATTGGAAAGAATCCATGCTATTATGAGTTTGGGCCACATTATCTGAATTACTAGTTACCAAATCTGAAATTAAAATAAATCATTATAATTATTACAATCATTATAATAATGGGATTTATCAGATATTGTAAACTTTCTGGAGCACTTTTAAAATTAACATTACAAAGAATCTAAAGACTAACCAAATGCATGTGACAATGAAGGTAATATGAATTCAAAACATTCCTAAATAAATAATGTAAAAATCCATAATTCAGTTTACACGCCTGCTGTGTCTTGTTTCAGACTGTTCATTAAATCAATCAAAAATGATGATAGTAAAGAGGACAATAATGAAACATATAATGAAAACAAAAACAAATTTACAAACCTGCGAGCCCTTTCGACTTCCTGGTAAATTAACAATAATTGTAGATTTTCTTATTCCACAAACTGGTCTAAAGTATAATAAACAATGTTAAAAAATTATCAATGTTTCTTACTTACTAAAATCAGACATGAGAAACCTTGACAGCATGGCCATTGGTGTGGTCTCTATTGACTTTGTCAACATTTGCACTGTTAAGCCAGGTGCTTCCTTCTCAATAACATCCTTGGTGGCCTGAAACGAATATGATACAATGTATTCAATTAAGTGATGTTTGTATTGCAACACCTTGTAAACATTTTTTAAGACGCCCAGCCTTATACTGCATTATAAAATAAGTAAATGGAATAGCCTCCTTGCTGGAAAAACATTGTGAGGAGAGGTTCACCTAAATACGAAACATTCAATATATAAACTCAATAAAAAAATAAACTTATATACTTTGTACCTCAGGTGTTACATCTCTTGCAGAAAAGCCTGTTCCTCCCGTTGTTAAAATAAGAATACATTTTTCAATGTCTGACCAATTTTGAAGACAGCTCTATAATAACATTGAGATAAGTATACTACCAAAAATTGAAATAAGGAAATTGTTTCAAAAACATGATAAATTTCAAAGGAGACAGTTATATAATAAATGCTTTCTTTAATGCTACATGTTCTTGAAAGTTAGGAGCTGCCATACATCACCGACATATTTTTAATGAATTGATGAGATGACCTAGTTGAACTAGACTCAAAGAAAGAATGTTTTTATGGTTTTGTTATTTTAAACAATGTGAATAAAAAACTTGACCTGTAAACAAGATATTAAAAAACAAACTAAACACACACTTGCCTTTATCACATGATGCTCATCTGGGACACATGCAGAGATGACCTTAACAATACCAAACCTAGTTCATAATACAATACATGGTATGGATGCAACAATGATTGTGAATTACAAGTAAATTGAGAAGCTCAAGTATCAAGCATGATTTTTGTAACATTTATATAACATGAATACACATATTAGGGCCAAATATTGTCAAGATTTGATATATGTATGAAAAAGGGGCAAAATAATTCCTTGAGGTACTCTTAGTTAGTTCATCATTAAGCATACATTATTTTTACCTATGCAGATGTGTTTGTACAAGATTTTTGAGATTAGGTCCACTTTTGTCCTCTTGAAGCCCAGATGAACAGCGATCACTAACTAAAGACATCAAATCATATGTATTGGTTTTTTTCCATTCTAATGGTGGACAATTTTTATCTACTTCTTAAAATAACGTTATTGAATGAGAAACCGCACACGTGTGTCAACAGTTTATAATCGTTTAACTAGAACTTGATCAAAATATATATATGGTGTATAAGTTATCCTATGGAAAGTTCCTACTGTATACCTACCAGTCAGAATTCCGATTTTTAATTCTCTGGATGCAGTTATTTCGTGATTTACGTACATTCCAGCCATCATGATAAAATGTTTACTTGTTATGATCTGTTCATTTCGTTTTTGAAATATCGGATCGGATAGACGAAAATTATTTCAATCTACGCTCTCCACCCTGGTGTTTATATCCCAGAATGATGTTATAAACAGTACGGGAACTGGGCAAGGAGTTCGATAGATTTACACCAAATTTGAAATTAAAATTTGAGATGACTTTAGTACTCAAGTCTTTTTCGAATTTTATGGAAAATAAAATTGATTATTCTTGTTTGTAAATAACAATTAAATACACTCTTTTTTTATAAGAACCATGGAACTTGAGTTGAGGCTCAACTGTTCTTATTTTTTTCCACTTTCAGCCTCAAATTGTTCTTATTTTGTTCTTATTTTTGGGCTATTTTTACACAGAAATCTAGTTTCAAAAAGCTTCGCAGTTTCATTATCATATATCATATACTTATGTTTACTTTTTGAACCTAGTTTTTATTCTTTTAATTTTAAACTGTAAAACTAGAATATCTTCTGTTACATTTTTCAACAAGAAAAGGAGAAAAAAGAAAAAACAACATTTCAGAAAAATTTTGAGCCTCAGAGCTGTTCTTAAATTGTTCTTATTTTTCGGCCATTTTGAGCCTCATTGTTCTTATAAAATTGCTGTTATAAAAAAAGAGTGTAAAAAAAACTTACTTGTCTGTCATTTCAATTGGGTACACAATACAATTCACACTGATGTTACGCACACGAAAATGCACGAAAATGCGCATTTCGTAATCCAATTTTGCGAATCTACATCGTAAGATGCTGGAATGGTCAACTGAAAGTTATAACGTTTTCGAAAAATATCGCCACAATAGTTTTCATCATCCTATCGACCAAAACTGCAACCCCCAAAAAAACACCAATTACTTTTGAGACTTTTACCTTAAAATTCAGTTAATTTTGCTATGCAAAGAATTGGGTTAAAACTGACGTGATGATGTGGTTTCACTGTTGGTATGGAAACAAAAGGTATTTTTTTCTTTCCTGTCCGACACGTTTACAATTACTAATTTATTATTATCTTATTACTAATCTTAGAGATTAATTAACCGTCTGTCATTCAATGAAGGACTATTTTGTATAAGATTTATTTTATGAGAAAAATAATTTTTACCTTTAATAATATACTCATTATCATTTTAAAAATCTCCTGTTCTTTTGAAATTTTGAATACTGTCTGTAACTCGACATAATACAATTTTATAAGAACACGAGCCTCAGATTTGGCCAAAAAATAAGAACAAAATAAGAACAACCTGAGGCTCAAATTAATGTTTTCAAAAATTAAGAACAGCCTGAGCCTGAATTTTCTTACATAATAAGAACAATTTATGATAGGAACAACTCATGACGTGAATTCTCTCACTGGCAAATGGTTTAAAAGTTGGGTTTTTTTCACCTTGCATCATACTCATATCGAGTCATTACCGAACAGCAAGCATGCTTTTAAACAGTTGTTTTTAAAAAGATTTATTTTAATTTTACTGGAAGTTCCATAAATAAGAACAAAATGAGAGTCTGAAACTTTGTTCTTACAGCTAAGAACAAAATAAGAACAATTCAGGCATGAAAAAGGGCTCAAAAAATAAGAACAGTCAGCCTCAGGTCAGATTTTACTGGTTCTTATAAAAAAAAGCGTGTAACTTCACAGTTTTCCTAAAAACGATGGAGAAGAGAATTTTGCATATCAGGAATTTGAAATCGCCATGTGCATGAACTTATTTTTATCGCCGCTGACCTCCATATATTTTAAAAATTCATAAAACATATTTTTAAATGTCAGGAAATATCATTTTAATATAGATGCTCGACCACTAATCGCTACGTTTATGAGCAATCCACCTTGCATGAAAATTATTGAACCATGGGAACACGAATTGCAGAAGTAATTATATACATGTACAGTGTGTCCACCAGAAAGTGGGCACCTAACTTTTAATAAGCATATCTTTTGTTTTTCGTGCTTGTTTTTTTCAATTTTTATATTAACAGAAAGAAAATGTTTTGCTCTTTCTAAATATATGACTCTTTTCACAGAAAAACCATTTTTTCGGAAAATATAATCGATTTTACCATGAAACCATGACATTAAATCAATAACGATCAATTAACGCTTGTTTGAATAGATGTTAACGACTCGAGTAGCATGGGAAATCATAAAAAGCTAAAATATTGTAATAAAGCTGCGTTTACATAAGGAAAACTTTACGTTTTTACAAGCTTGAAATTGAAAGTTTCATTTCTAAAACTCTTTTACAAACTTTAAAAAACTTTGAATCGTGCTTTTTGATGGGGGATTTCTACCCAGAAACTGCTATCTAAAAGCCTGAATAACAGCTACATAACTTTTCGTCTCATGAAACTTATTTTACCACGAAAGTTCACTGCTGGACTGTTAACTGCATAATAGAATGAATTTCATAAAAGTTTGTTTTCTCGCTTATAAAGGTTTTGGAAATGCTTGGGAATATGAAATTATTAAATCATAATAAATTATAAAACCATAATAAATTTAAGGTAAGTTTACACAATGAAAAAAGGTTTGTGTCTTTTCAAAAAATTTCGTGACAAAATTAGCACAACACCAACAACAGTGGTTGTTTCAACGAAACAAAAGGTTAATTGCTCGTTAAGTCTGTTATTGATCATTACAAAATTAACAAGCGTATCGAAACAAAAAATACTTAATATTTTTTAAAATAAAAATTTTTATAAATAACAACTTATATTTTTGGAAAGCTCAAAAAAGCCTCTTTCCAACGGTATAAAAACCGCATTGTATTGTTAAAAACTCGAAAAGTTATTTGTGTTTAAACAAGGTGCCCACTTTCTCGTGGACACACTGTATTTTAATTATAAGAATGTAAGAAACAACAAATTCAATTTAGGAACAACTCAACATAATACCGTCTTCTGTTGTAATTGCTGATGTCATGTTAACACATAGAAATATAAGTAAAAACGTATTTTGGCAGCATTGTGAGGAAGTTGGCATAAAACTATGTATGTTGGTGAAAATATCAGAAACACGAGTGACTGGTAATTGTTGCGGGAAAATATTATAGTCACATGTTGAGTAGCAGAGTTAAATTGTTGAACCAAACCAAAGTGACTTTACAATAATATCAACGACAAAATTGCTTACCAATGAAAATTTAATGCTTGAACACGACGCAATTTTAATAATCTCGTTTCCATGGAAACAAATCCAACAAACTGTTATAACTTTCTACGTAATGGAATTTTTTGACAACTTTTGTTGGTTGTTGCTACATCAATATTAGTTGCAACCCAGTTAACACACAACGTCAATACAACGTTGTTTTATGGTTGTTTTAACGTCGTAACCAAAAACGACCATTAACCGACGTCTAAAAAACGTCGGGGTTGGTCGCAAATAATTGCGACCTGAAAAAAAATCATTTCAAAGTCCTACAAT
The DNA here is from genome assembly GCA_027922465.2 of Turritopsis dohrnii. NCBI lineage: Eukaryota > Metazoa > Cnidaria > Hydrozoa > Anthoathecata > Oceaniidae > Turritopsis > Turritopsis dohrnii. The sequence continues at coordinate 518,737 of BQMF02000101.1, read as the reverse complement.
TGTTGTAAGCTTATGTCGCGATTAGAGTAGTGTATACTGTAATTTTATGCTATTAAAATCATTTATTTACTTACAGTCAATTCTGACGTTCTTTCGTCGTCAAAAGAACGTTGCATTTTATATTCCGGCATTCTGTATGCAATTTAGTTACCATACAATTTACAATTTAGTTATCATCATTACCACAAAAACGTGTCTTCTTTTATCTATTCATTTGGATTAAAGGATAGAAGAATGCCTGAAGGAATTAATGTAACCAAGATTAAGATAGAAACGTTAAACGATGGTTTGTGAACTGTACACTGCAAACAGTTTAAAGCGATGTTTTAAAAGCAAGCAAAAGTTATATTGCATTTTTTCTTTCATTTCGTCATTTCGTTCTTTTCCATCTTAACCTACTCGAAATTAAGTTGGCGATTTGATAATAGTCAAATACATAATAACATGATAACGTGGTTATCACTCTCAGAATTCATGCGAGAGGCCGGGGTTTTGTCATTACCTTTTGTCGTTAATTTGACCATGCTACAACATCAATGCAACGTTGTTTTCGGTCATTTGACCGTTGCACAACATCCGTAGAACGTCATTTTTGGCTATTTTTAATCGTCGTTTCGACGTCAAAATCCGACGTTGTTTTGCTGTTTCTATTTCGACCATTAAACGACCGTCAGGCGAAGATGGAATACGACGTCGAAACAACGTCTTTGTGCTTACTGGGAAGAGGGAACTTAAGATGCTTAAGATTTAGTATATTGGTTTCGGCGGCGTTCTATCTATCTAATCTATGTACGGCGAAAGTTTTCTAGGACCGCACTTACTAACTTAAACTTCTTTTGTTTCTATTTCTTTGTTTCCTTACTGCTATGGCCATGGTGAGCGACTGTTTTTGATGGCTGAACTTACTAACTTAAAGTTCTTTTATTTCTATTTCTTTTTTTCCTTGCTCTCATGGCCATGATACGTTTTCGTATATCTCGTGAGCTATAAAGTGTATTTACCACATACTCACAAAAAATGATCTTTCCCTAAGGAAAAATAAAAAGAAGAGTTTCTTGTTTACTTGTTTGATTCGAAGTATCTCTGTGAAATTTAAATTAAGCAAAATTTAGTTACGCTTTTGATGTTGATATGCTACGAAGATCAACTGCAGTGAAGTTCAACTGCAGTGAAGAAAAGGCTTCAGTAGAAGCAGTTTTAATTTTTAACTCTAACTTCTTTTGTTTATATATTTTGGATAGATTTTCGTTTTAAATTTTTTCTTATCGCTTTCGGCTCACATTTTCCTTATAAAATGGTTAATAAAAAAAATCTTGCTTGTAGTTGTAAAAGAAAGAGCCAGCATTTTTTGGTTTCTGAATCCAAACGTGTTTTCCATCGATAGCACCAAGAGCGTGTGGATAGTTCCATCGTTCCTCATTCGTACATTCGTTCCGCTTTCGTACTGGGGACACTTATGAAATCAGATGTCATACGCTTAACTATAGCTTTACAGCAACCTTTAACAATATATGAGATTGCATTTAACGATATGCGATACTGAAAACTCAACGAATTTAAAGTTTCTCCTGTCGCTAAATACCTGAGAGCTAAAGCAAGTCTCTCAACTGCTTCAATAGGCAAAGTCCCGCCTAGTCTTTCTTTAGGGGAGATTAAGTCACCTATTTTGTTTAGAATGAATTCGAAATCAAAGACATCCATCCTGAACATTTCTCTGAATTCATTTCTATCCTCCAGTATTAGTTCTTGAACAATATTTGTGAAAACACTTCTTTCTTTTCGTCTTTTGACCCATTTTCTCGTTTTTCCTCTTTTTGGTTTTTCGTCTTCCGAATCCACAAGTTCATGTAATACCATTATGGTTGCAAAGTCTTCTGCTTCCGCCATTTTGAATTGTCAAATGAATGAACATGTGATTTGCGAGTCCCATTGTTTTATAACAAAGACTATTGTTCTAGAACAATATAAATCCGAAAGTTTGCGAAAATTACCGTAAATCCTCTAATAAACGCCGGGGGCGTTTATTTTATTTTTCAGATCTGAAGGGGGCGTCTATTAGAGGGAGGCGTTAATAAGAGGAAGGCGTTTATTAAAAAATTTCAGTGTGATATTCTTTTCTGAATTTAATCTTTTTTTATAATGAGAAAATTACAAATCAACGTCAACAAAATCGTCATCTTCAACGTCCTCATCAAGAAGATTAAAACAAACATTGGCATCTTCAATATCGGAATCGGTAGGATCTTCGAATGGGTTTGCATCCATTTCGTTGAGAGGATCGTTTAGCAACTGCTTGGTCCTTTAAAAGTTCTGCGCCTGCTTCACATGGCTTCTTCTCTTTGAAGCAATGAATTTTGCCGTCCTCGCTGCCGTCTGTTTTGAGGTTAAGTGCACAACCCTTAAATGAATCAATTATGAGATCCTTTGAAAGTTTTTCCCATGCATTTCTAATCCATTCGACTACCATGCGTCGCGGAGCAGGTTTCATATTCCCTGCCTCAGTAAACTGGTGGACCCCATTTGCAAGCCATTCATCATACATCTCGGTGACATAGCCTTTGAAGGATTTGTTCCAATAAACATCTGGAGCCTGGATGTATTTAGTACACCCTCCAGGTACCAGGGCACTTTCAACTTTCATTTCTTTTAATGACAGTTTGACCTTATCCGTCATGTGGGCTTCAAATGTGTCCCATACAAGAAGCCGTTTCCGGAACGCAAATGAACCAACTATTTCTTGAATAGTTAGCTGCTCATTCATCCAGCCATTTGCAGATGATGCTACAACACATTTGGTTTTGTATTCCTTATTTAAAGCTGCAGACTCACGCTTAGCGCCACCAAAAACAATGAATAGTCTCAGCTTTGTACCATCTGCTTTGGCGGTAAGACACACGCTGACTCGTACCTTCTCGTGGCCGGTAGTTTTAAGTGTGACATCTTTCTGACCAGTTTTATTCACCGTAGTTTGCTCACCATGCCAGCCCAAACCGGCGTTTCGTCCATGGCAATGATATCAGAAGGGTTGAAATCAGTTTTGAGAGCCTTCGAAGGTGAATAACAAAGGCCACCAATTTGTTAATAAGTTGAGCCGGATCCTTCTGAGCTGTTGTTGTACGCCGTCTAAAGATAAAATGGACAATACATGTTCAGATATACAGTCTACTCTCGATAAGTGGAACCTCCATGGAACCGTAGAAAATGGTTCCACTTATCGAATGGGTTTCACTTATCTTAAGGAACTGATGATTACCTAAAATGGACAAAGATTTACCTAAATTTAGAAATGTGCTTACCTGCATGAGAGACAATTTCTCTTCATAAATTTCTGCAGCCAACCACGACTTGCCACAAAAGAATCTTTCTTTGTGCTATCTTCGCCACACATTTCGTCAAACATTGACTTGGCTTTAAACATGATCAACTTCCGCAAGACACGAAACATGTTACTGCGTCTTTCTAAGATCCACTGTAATAAGTCTTCTTCCAGCTGTTCATCCGTCAATTTTTTCCCTGCTCCATCCAGTCTCTTGCGCTTAGATTTCATTGCCTCCATTCTCTAACTCTCTTCACATCAATGTGGAACTTTACAGCAGCACCTCGGTTTGAATTTTCTTCTGCAAAGCATGTAACCTGCTTTTTAAATTCCAGAGCAGAGCGTTTTTTTTCCCTTGTGGGACGTTTCTTGAGATTCCGCCATGTTTTTAACTTGAGAAAGAATGTGTTTGTTTTAGTTAGCAGGTGAAAATCTGTGCTGTTCGATTTTTTTTTTTTTTTTTAATTTGCCATCGTATTCTTTCCAACATAAACAAACATTTTACATAACAATATTATTCAATTAGATATAGTACCTAATATAGTTTCACCATTCCATATTTATAACATATTTTTCAAATTCTGTTTACGAGTTCAATTTCGTTAATTTCATCTCTGTTGAATACCTTCCAAGCGTTCCTTGAGCCTCGCACACAGAGAATTGCCGATCGTAAATATGCAAATGAAATTTTTGTATTTAACCAAGACGCTACCAAGCAGCACTGTATGTCTCTTTTCTCTGAAAGTCGAGATACGAGTACCGAAATAACTTTGTCTGTTTCTCTTCCATAACCGCCATACGGTGTAAAAACAAGTGGAGAAAAGGATCCTTAATGTTCCACTTCCAAGACTCTACTAGCATACCGTAGAATTCCGCAGATAGGCCCTGGGGGGGGGGGGGGGGGGGGGGGGGGGGGGCTTATCTGCGGACCTAGTTTTGTGTTAGTAAACGATAATAACACGTAACAATAATCAAATGTTTTTTTATGAAATACATATGAAGTAAAATACAATTAAAATCAGTCAGTCACTCTCTGATGAGCTAGACTCTTCTTCGAATTCGTCGTCTTCGTCTTCGCTATCATCATCGCCACCACCACTCTCGCTCGTCCGTATTGCAACGATAAAATCAAGAATAAAAGGTCATCACGTAAACAAATACGATTATAAAATTGGCGAAGAATTGCAATGCAAATCGGAAACTAATAATAAATATAGTAATCATGCCATACTGGTATCGGCAAAGAAAAGAAATGAAAAACTCAAAGGAAAAGCAGCAAAAGCCTGTAGAAAGTTGGATGATGTGTGGATTACGGTTGGTCACGTACCAGATGTGTTTGCGGAAGTTTTGTTTCCACTTATGAAAACATGGAAAATTTATGTCGTGAAAGCTATCGTTACAGAAAACCATCGTGTCGCTCCTGAAGGAAAATGGGTTCCTGGAGGAGGAATAGAGATTCCGTGCAATTTTGAACTCTATGGACCGAAAATATATAAGCGTTATGTACGGAACACAATAAATAACAGTGAATGTGGGGGGGGGGGGGGGGGGCTTATACGCGGAATTCTACGGTACGACAATTCTCGTACAGCTTCTTCAGGTCTTGGTTGCGATGGGTTGGAGCGAATGGATTGAAAATCCTTACATCGAAAAATACCCGTTCCCCTCGTTGCCAGAAACCTCGAATACTCAGGTCCAGTCGTGATTCAGGCTTCGTATTCGAACTTTGTGGAAACGATTCTCCTGTTAGTTCTTGTAAATGTGGTTCAATCTCTACATCGGATGAAATTTCTGTAGCGATTTTTCCAATAAGATCGCGTATTTCGTCGTTGGTGTATGTAACCGTCTTTTAAGCAGGACATGGCATGATCAATCGTGAATTGCTTTCCGCATGCGCATGTTGTCGGGAGGTACTTCAAATTCCATCGATACCGGAGACCGATTGCATCGTGAAATTCTCTCTTGTTCAGGAAAGTGTTCTCATCCTTTCTCGGAATTGCAGTAAGCCAACTCGAAGCCCCTTTCATTCTGGCAATTTCGTTCAAACGTTTTTGTTCCTTTGTCATCGCATCTTGAAGGTCTTGAAGAATGCTCTCATGCGATAACTTCTTTTCAAGCTTGATCTCCTGTTTCATTTTCTTCATACTAAAATTTGTCTCACCAATAGTTTCTGTTGAAGCTTCAAGTTTTTGGCAATATCAGATGATATTCTTTTGGAATTCTCAAATTCAGTTTTTGCTAGGTCTGAGAATATTGGTATTCCTAGACCACCAAACTTGGATGGAAGGCTTACCAATTTTCTTTATTCTTTATAAATATGACGAATATTCAGGAGTGATGGTAACATTTCCGTATCGATAACTTCGTCCAGTCTATGGAGGGCTTCGGAGAAGTTTGGTATTGTTCGTAGGAAGTAACTTAGCTTGTGTCGAAATCCGTGAATGAATGAATGAATGAATGAATGAATGAATGTGGTGTAAACTGCTTGCGGTTCACTTTTTGCAATTTCTGCCAGTGTTTTTACTTGGACGATCCATTTATCAACTATCTTTATCTGGTAATTTCTAATTTCGTCTGTTCTGGCCAATGAATCCACCCAGATATTTTCTTCCTTGTGTTGTTATATTTTGAACATTCGAATTTCAACGTTCGAATTTGACCATTTGAAAGTAAGATTTCGAATGTTTACATTTTTAAACAAACTTCTAGTCAAAACTCGCCCTGATAAAAACAAACGATATTATACTCTCAATTCTGTCTTCATCCAGATAGGATATGTCAAGGGTAGCTGAGACTCGCGAAAAGTTCCAGCTTCTGCACAGAATCAAATTTAGAAGTGTCGTGCGAGGTCACCATGTTTATAAAAGTAATTGGACACCAGTTTTCAACGAAAAATTATCAGCAAAACCAGATTCTAGAGAAGAAGCAAGGGAATATAACAAGTTTGCAATTGGAATTTATAAGGAAATGGAAGATGGAGAAAATGAGTTGGTTGGCCATGTACCCTTAGAGTTATCTAGTTTACTTTATCATTTCCTAAATGCTGACACAGTTAACTTCATAAGGTCACTGTCATTGGAAAGCGAAGAAGGGAGATCGAGTTAGTAGTTCCCGCAAAATTTGACTGCTACACTTCCAACAAAAAAATTTCAACGGTATTGGACGAGCAGCTAAGCAAGCGAAAGGACAAATTTAAGACTCTTGAAGTTCATCACAAGAAAAAAAAAATTTATCGCAAATTTCCATACTTTGTATGATGACAAAATATTTGAAAAAACGATATATATGTTATATGTGATATGTTATTTCTAAATCGTTTGTTTCTTCCTTGTTCCCTTTCTGCTGAAAATGTAACATTTCTAACAAACGCCCCTTCTTAGACGGGCGTTAATAAGAGGGGGCGTCTATTTAGTATTTTGCTTTTAAAGGGGGCGTTTATTAGAGGGGGCGTTAAAAAGAAGGGGCGTTTATTGGAGGATTTACGGTAATTCCCGCGAAAATTAATAGTCCATGAGCTAGACCCCTTATTTTCAAAAAACGTGCTCATTTTGGCGACCAGACATATTATATACCAAATTATCAGAAATTTTATGTAGATTACGAATTTCGATGTAAGCAAGGCTGTAAGTGTTGCGAAATATCGTTTTTTTTTCGCTCTTCTTCGTGGTTGCTGAAAAGAAATTGACATTTTTAGTGTTTTGAGTTTTGCTGATTTATATGCTGTTTCAAGTGAAGTTTTTGTGCCAAATGGCCTCAATGTTGTAAGATAGGTCCATACCATTGTTTTAGGAATCAAAATATATATTTTATTGCTATTTGATGTAGTCAAGCTCTCCTCCACAGGTATTTTTATGACTTTTCATCGTTTTTATGTACATATTTGGTAAAAAAAGGGTCGAATTATACCTAACTCCCTTCAAAGCTGATTAAAAGGAAATAATAATTTATATTATGTAATTTCAATTTGTTTTAGACCGATGTTCACCCCCACTGCTGATTTTCTTGTTCTCCTCCCCTTATTGACAAAAATTGCTCTTTTTTACTTATCATCATATCTCCACTTTCAAGGTACTTTAATTATGTCTCTAGATTTATACCATGGCTCCTGCTTCTAAAACAAAGATTTCAATTGATATTTCATGCAATTCAGCTCTCCTCCACAGGTATTTTTATTGAATTTCTAGTTAAAAATGCTTAGGGATTGTTCACAAATGACGTCAACCATTTTTTCAAGATTTTTTACCTCCCCTCCCCCCCTCTGTCAACCTGCGTCAACTTTGCGTTGCCCCCTCCCCCTCAGTTGACGTCATCGTTTGAGAAGACCCCCCCCCCCCTCCCCCCTCCAAAACAAAACAACCTCCACCCCACTTGTCCTTTTCTATGTTAATTTCTTACGCATTTTTAATAAGACGTGAAAATATTTGCAATGATCTTCGTGTAATTTTTCTCTAACTCCATCTGTGCTTATTGTTTTACGTTCGTGCATCACGGACCACATCAAGATCACATTCAGTGTTAACATTTTCATAAGAAACTTTTTACTTAATTAGAAAAATCAAGGTTCTGCAAAATTGTGTGGGTTGACGTCAACTAGTATCACATCCCTCCCCCTCCCCCGTCAACCAGCGTCAACTTTAGCATAATCCCCCTCCCCCCTAACAGTTGACGTCATTTGTGAACAGTCCCTTAGTTACAAAGTTCTATATCTGTTTGAAAATGTAAAATCAAAAATCATCGTTATCGTTGTCAACTGAATCAGAGTCAATCTCCAAATCATATTCACTTTCCGAATCTGTCTCTGTAATTTCGTCATCATCCTTTCGATTTTTGCATTCTCTACAGCTGCAAGCATCTGTGCAATTAAAACCATTAACGACACACAAACATTCTTCTTGACATACTTTACAAGTAAAAGAAGCCAGTTCAAGGTCCTGCATTGTCAAAAGAAAGACATTGTTACATAGATTCCCTACAAAAGACAAAACAGCAACATAAGACTTTCATTTAAACAATATAATTTCCTTACTTGTTCTGGTGCTGGGAAGCAGGTCATCCATTTGATCGACAGTCCATTCTCCATGATCTGTAGGGTTTCCTGGATCAATATTGTTTTCGAGGCATTTTCTCCAAATTCGTGTTTGGTAATTCACTCGTTTGATATGCTGGTCCAGTACATTCCAACAAGGGGGTAATGCTTCACACGTCATTTTTCCAGCATTCTGGCAATAGATATGATACCCTAACAGATCATCCAAAGATATTCCAAGCTAGAGGGCGTTCTTTTTCCCGTACATTTGGCATACGAAACTTTCTAGGACATCAGTTATGCATTCAGGTACCTCATTCTCTGATCCTAGGGCTGCAAAGGCATTTGCATATTCTTCACTCTTTCCCAGTATTTGCAGTGGCTTGGTCTTGCCTCGTCCAGAGAAGGAATTTGCGGAATCACATCCTGTGAAGCAATGAAACTCGTAATACGTTTTATGTGAGCAATCAGTTTGTTTGAGTGTTTCGAATGCTTATTCTGCAACTGCCTTCAATTCAATTAGACGTTTCTTATCACCTGTTCCCGTCAACATGAACATATCTGCATCAATATTAGGTAGTTGTGAAAGAGTGATAACGAAGACATCTGTGTCTGGGGCGAAATGATGACATCATTATAGGACATACTTGCATGCTTCGCGTGTAGAATCAGCTTAGTATCAGCATCTTCTTGATTTGATTGCCGGTCGCCTACAAGCTCCATGGATGCTGTTGTGAACCGCCATGTCTCAGATTCATCAGTTAGGTACAATTTTTTGCTCCCTAACAGCTCCCTTTTAGTTTTCCATTCGGCGAGGAAATAGGAGATTAGTTTTTTCCTGAAATTCCCAGAAGACAGTAATTGACTCCATTGCTTTATCTGAGCGGTAGAGATTATCTTCTTCACAACTATTTCACCAGAAGACCTTCTCTATCTCCCGACGTCTTTGATTGAATCATCAAGGTAAACGTCAAACACTATATCAATACGAGAAGCAAAGCTTGAACAATGAATAACATGTTTCAATAACTTGGTTGAAAACTCGCTAAATGTTAGTCCAGTTGGTTTCGACTGACGAACATATGCCATTCCATCAACAATGAAAGCATGGTTTCTTTGTAACATGTCGACAGGTGGAGTTTCCCCTTCAATTTTGTGTTGTAGCAGTGATTTTGATGTTTTCTTCAGCGAGCCATCAGATTCAGCTCAAGTAAGTGGAAGGTGAATAAGAGGGTAAGAAAGAAGATGTTTTAGGTTGACTGCACGTTTTTGAGCGATGATCGCGACTTTCACGAACAGTTCTTTGGCGCTTTGCAAGGATACGAGCTTTGTTTTTGTTTTTATCACCTTCTTCTTTTTCAGATTATGAAAAGTACATAACTTCATTTTCTTAATGGTGTCGAAAATTTGTATTCCTCAGAAAAACGATTTGGCGGATAGTATTGTGCAGGAGAGTCATCTAAAACGATTCCACGAGAAATTGAAAGTAGTGGTTGTTCACCAAATGGATCAACAAACGTGTCTTGGAGAATCGATAATATTGACACTGTTATCATCCTTGGCAATTCTTGACAGTCTTTGTGTTTATGTGCTAGAGACTACATACAGTCGAATTTTCGTCGCATTTAATTAAGAGTTTAATTCGACGCGACGATTATGCGGCCGTATAAAGCTGTCCTTAGAGGCAATATGTAACCCGTGTAAAAAATTCATGAAATATCAATTGAAATCTTTGTTTTAGAACCAAAAACAATGATACGGACCTATCTGACGAAAATTGAGGCCATCTGATACAATGAAATTGTTAAAAACGATTCATATAGAATGCAGCAAAACTCAAAACACTTTAAACGTCAATTTCTTTTAAGCAACCACGAAGAAGAGCGCAAAAATCGATATTTCGCAACACTTACAGCCTTGCTAACATCGAAATTCGTAATCTACATAAAATTTCTGATAATTTGGTATATAATATGTCTGGTTGCCAAAATGAGCATCTATGCGACATTTCATCCAACATTTCATCCAACATCGCGTTCAAAATGTTGGATGAAATGTTGGATGCATTTGCGCCGGCCTTTACAGCTCATCTATATATTAATAGCCGATTCTCCGTCTGTCTGTTTGTTTGTTTGTTTGTAAGTCACGCAAAATGGTAGATTGAGTTGTGAGCGAAATTATTTCTTTTTTTGTGCGCGACGTGAGTTCGAAACAAATACATTGCAACCCCAATCGAAACGTGACTTTTTTTGGGCGATGAACTAATAGGAATAACGTTTTGTTTTTATCATTATTGTTAGTTTTATATTCCACGTTGACTTGGCTTTGAAAACAGTACATCAACTAAATACAAAGAAACTAACTGATTAAACATTTTGGACAAAAAGCAGCAGTGGCAGAACGTGGCAGCATGTGCGGTTTGCCACTATCTCTTGCCTGACTGTCTGAGACGGGTGAACTTTTTTTTTGAGCAATCAAAATGTTTAAAAACCGATAGGTAAAAAAAGAGTATTATATCAAAACAATTTTTTTTTTGTTTTTTTTTTTGTTTTTTTTTTTGCTTTTCTTTTAACAAATTAATTTCTTCTTTTAATTGTTAAGCGTTCTGATCGAACGTTTCTATATTATTAATAGCCGATTCTCTGTTTGTCTGTTTGTTTGTCTGTCACGCAAAATGGTAGATTGAATTATGAGAGTAAATACTTTATTTTATTTTGTGCGACGTCAGTGTGAAACCATTGTATTGAGACCGTAATCGAATGCGACGTTTAGGGAAAATTATCTCGGTAGCCAATAGGGATAACTGACGTTTTTTTCTGGTCCGCGATACAGGCGACGGGGTTACAAAAAATTTGGGTCTAATTTTTTCGGGGACGGTTCTGTGACGTCATCAAAACGTTTGATCGACGATATCTACGTAACGGTTGGTCGTAGCGAAACGATCCCATACATTTTTTTGATCAGCTTTTCGAGCTCTACAACATGGGCACACTTATTATTGCCAATTCCTTAATTTTATTTTTCGTGAACTCAACGCAGGCTGAACATGGGCGGCGAGCGACGCCGCCTTGGCGTCTAGTCTATATATTAATAGCCGATTGGTAGCCGACTGGTAGCCTTGTGGTAGAGTGCTCGCTTCCTGTTCGGGAGGTCGCGGGTTCAATCCCCGACCGAGTCATGCCAGCGACTATAACAGTGTGAATCATTCCTCTCTGCTTAGTACTCAGCAAGAGAGTAGGAATGATGTCTAAGGTGGTTGTCTAGTAGAGCGGTTCCTGTCATTACAGCCTCCGTAGCCCAAATGGGGGCTTTAAATGCTCTAGGACCTCCTTCGCAGGACCCTCATTGATAACAGTACCTAAGGAACTGAAGAGGCTATCCTGGGTAAACATTCGTAAATAAATAAATAAATAAATAGATTCTCTGTTTGTCTGTTTGTTTGTCTGTCACGCAAAATGGTAGATTAAGTTGTTAGAGTAATTATTTTATTTTGTTTTGTGCGACGTCAGTGTGAAACCATTGTATTGAGGCCCTAATCGAATGCGACGATTAGGGAAAATTTTCTCGGTAACCAATAGGGATAACTGACGTTTTTTGGGGTCCACGATATTGGCCATGGAGTGACGAAAAAATTTGGGCAAAATTTTTGGGGACGGGGCACTATGACGTCATCAAAACTTTTGATCGACGATATCTCCGAAACGGTTCGTCATAGACATATGATCCTATACATTTTCTTGCTCAGAATTTCGAGTTCTACAAGATGGTAACACTTCGCATTATCAATTCCTTAATTTCATTTTTCGTGAACTCTTTGGGAGGTGACACAACGCAGGCTGAACATGGGCGGCGAGCGACGCCGCCTTGGCGGCTAGTTTTATTCTATTTATTCATTTAGCACGTGCCTTTTTTCTCTCCTCCGTCGTGATGTTTTTAAGAAGAGAAACTATTTCCCCCTTACGTTTGATAGCACCCATGTTAGAGTGCGTAACTTTTTTAAAACAAAAGCTAATAAAAAGTTGAAGTTTTCTCTCTCTACATTTTGAGTGTATTGTTACACTGATAAAAGGTTGGTTTTATCAGAGGTTGTGACTTCGAATATGCTTCTGGTTGAACACAAGTTGTACGAGCCGTTTATAAGGAAATTTGACGTTTATTGATACAGTGATACAGAGCAGGTGAACATCGGCGGCGAGCGACGCCGCCTTTGCGGCTAGTACAAGTATATTTCTTTTGTTTCAATTTATGTGTTTATTAATAAAGTTTACACCATGAAACATTTTTATTGCTTTATTTACATTAGCAGATTTTTTGAAAACACAAAATGACATCAGTAGTGTAAAAGTCGACAAAAATAAAAAGTCGGCAAAAATTTTTGCCATTTTTTACCGATAACGTATCTAAGCTCAAAGACAGGGAGAAATACGAAAACACATATGATTATGGAGACGGCTTTGTTATAAATTTCGCTCTGCAACCTCATGAACCCTCGAGTATGTATTCAGAATGGTTACTTATAGAGGCGCATTCTTCAAAACATAAGCGAAAACTTTCGACTCTCCCGGTCGTCGTGTTTTAACTTATCTTCAGCAGACATAATGGTTGCACTCATCAGCATCATTGATGATGTCACCTCACAAAAACTGGCTTGATTATGATACTGACCTTGAGCAGGATTTCTTCAGTTTACACAGAACGAGAATTGTGTTGGCTGGTTTAAAAATGATAATGTCAAACAGCAGCCGAAGTATATCGAGTTGATTAAAGCTTTTTTGCTTGAAAACACCCTTTGAGTGGACAGAAGAGTTACAGCAGGTATTTAAAAACCTTTGATCAAAATATTTCAACCATGGAAATATCGAAATGATCTGTCAATGATCGACGAAGTAATTTTAATCGGTAACCGTATCCTGATACCACCATAATGACGACAGAAATATGCTGCATTATTCACTCGGACCATCAAGCTGTCAGTGTTATGAGAAAACGAGCAAATCCAACAGCGTTTTGGTGATGAAATAAATGATTAACAAACCTGTCTTTGATACCCAAAGTTACATTGAATCCTTGCAGTCTTCCTATCCACCATTCCCGCCTCAGTGTTTTTCCTCCAAGTCTGAAGTGAACTGATAAAGGGAGCAGCAAGAGGAAGCGATGTTAGTTATAAGCTTGAAACCTTTATTAAAAGATTAAGGAAACAACATTAAGTACAAAATGTACAAGCAAGAAATGAATCGCAGGAAGCAAAACCTGCTGTTCAAGACAAGTTTGCATAAAATTCACTGAAATATCTGTTGGACCAAAAAGACCGAGGAAATATCCTCACAAGAATAATTGGAGAATGAAAGTACTCAAACGACCTAAAGCAAGATGAAATGGAACTTTTTGCGACTTACATTTTTCGAACAATATAGATGAAAACATGAACTCTAAATTACCTACTCTTATTGGTGAGGAAATGCAGATGACACAACTAGAGCGTTAATAAGTGTGAGGAGTTCTGCATTTATCGCTCAAGATTTGTACATAAATATAATTTATTAAAAGCAGTTGTTTTGAAAATCATGTACAAAATTTAGTAATCAAATCGCGTCTTTCTTTTGCTTTCTTTTTAGATAGTTATTTTCAAGGACCATCAAATCAATAATGCAGCCATTTTCAAAAACGTGCGACATTCCGTGTCCGGCGTGCTTCGCTGAACCCAGATCTCTACTGCAGAATCCTTTCCTTTTTGGCTTAGATAAAGGAGAAATATGTAAGAATTAAACCACAGAAAAGATTTGCTTTTTAAGAATTTTAAGTATTCAAAACTACGTTCTGGGTGCAAAAAAATATTTGTTTTTTCAAACCGATCTATGTAGTTGATTAACAAATTAAAATCGTTTGAAATTAATGCAAAAACCATATAAAATTACACAAAATTGTTCAATGATATCCTATCGACTTGGAAATTCGAATTTCTCCTAGTTTTACCTTTTTCGTCTGGAAGTGATGCCAGATCGTGTCAAAGCAAACGAGGTTGTTGTTGACAACCAATTCATTACTTCTGAAAAAGATCGTCACTTTTGGCTGATAAGAGCGTTGCGTAAAAAGTAAAAAAAGTGTTGAGCCTCTATCCCCATACTCTTGTTTGTCGTGAAGATCAACGGAGTGTCTTATCGTTATAGGATACCAATTTAATGCACCTTTCATCTGGGCAAGGTCGTTTGCTCTTTTCTCTTGTTCTGACATTGTTTCTCGTACATTTTGTAGTTGTTGTTGCCTTCTTAAACTTCGGCGTTTCTTTATGTTAATCTTAATTGAAGGATTGTTCTGTTGGAGTTCTTTGGTTTGATTAATGATATTGTTGAACAAATCCTTGATCATCTCATTGGAGTTCTCGTACTCTTCATCCGCCATTTTGCTGACTGTTTATTTACTCAGACCACCCATCCGGACAGGTAGCGAAAGTAACTTTCTTTCATTCTCGTTGCACACATGACCTTCCGTCAATACGAGGTTCTGATTTTGCAATTTTACTTAGAAGCTTGATTTCATTTACCCATTTTTCTGTCAAAGATCTGATGTTTTTTTCTTTAAGGCGTAGTTCACACTGGCCGTTTAAATTATACACCGTCGATAAACGCATTTTTTAAACGCGGTGTTTAATGTAAACGCGCAATGTGAACAAAATAAGAGCACTCATTTTGCGAATATTTTTTCATAAACGCAGTGTATGTAGACGGTGTATAGGGCAGAAACTTTCGCGATTTTTGCCTTTTTTCGCGAAAGCGAAATCGAAATTCGCAAAAGTTTTTTTCGCAAAAAGTCAAGTTTTTCTAAAAATCGCGAAGGGTTTTTCAACAACAAAAAATTCTCAAATAACAAGGAATCCAGGAATGAAGGAGTGGTTTTAGTTCATTTCAGAGAGAGAGAGAGGGAGAGAACAATTTCATTTTACTCATCAGAATTACTCATCTATATATTAATAGCCGATTCTCTGTTTGTTTGTTTGTTTGTTTGTGCGTTTGTTTGTTTGTTTGTAAGTCACGCAAAATGGTAGATTGAGTTGTGAGCGAAATTATTTCTTTTTTTGTGTGCGACGTGGGTTCGAAGCAAATACATTGCAACCCCAATCGAACGTGACTTTTTTTGGCTGATGAACTAATAGGAATAACGTTTCGTTTTTATTATTTTGTTAGTTTTATATTCCACGTTGACTTGGCTTTGAAAACAATACATCAACTAAATACAAAGAAACTAACTGATAAAACATTTTGGACAAAAAGCAGCCGTGGGAGAACGTGGTAGCATCTCGGTTTGCCAGTGTATCCTAACGTATCCTTGCCTGACTGTCTGAGACGGGTGAACTTTTTTTTCGAGTAATGAAAATGTTTAAAAACCTATAGGTAAAAAAAAAATATCATAAAACAAAATATTTTTTTTTGCTTTTGTCATAATAGTTGTCTTTAATCGATTTCTTTTAATCTATTTTATTTTATATCAGATCGAACGTTTTTTTATTCACTTGATTCATTTAGCACGTGCCTTTTCTTCTCTCCTCCCGTGTGATCTTTTTAAGAAGAGAATCCATTTTCCCCTTACGTTTGATAGCACCCATGTAGAGCGCGTAACTTTTTTTAAACAAAAGTTAATAAAAAGTTGAAGTTTTCTCTCTATACGTTTTGAGTGTATTGTTACACTGATAAAAGATTGGTTTTACCAGAGGTTGTGACTTCGAATCTGCTTCTGGTTGTACGAGCCGTTTATAAGGAAATTTGACGTTTATTGATACAGTGATACAGAGCAGGTGGACATGGGCGGCGAGCGACGCCGCCTTGGCGGCTAGTCTATATATTAATAGCCGATTCTCTGTCTGTCTGTCTGTCTGTCTGTCTGTCTGTTTGTTTGTAAGTCACGCAAAATGGCAGATTGAGTTGTGAGCGAAATTATTTCTTTTTTTTGTGTGCGACGTGAGTTTGAAGCAAATACATTGCAACCCCAATCGAACGTGACTTTTTTTGGATAATGAACTAATAGGAATAACGTTTTGTTTTTATTATTATTGTCAGTTTTATATTCCACGTTGACTTGGCTTTGAAAACAATACATCAGCTAAATACAAAGAAACTAATGGATTAAACATTTGGACAAAAAGCAGCAGTGGCAGAACGTGGTAGCATGTTCGGTTTGCCAGTGTATCCCAACGTATCCTTGCCTGACTGTCTGAGACGGGTGAACTTTTTTTTTCGAGCAATCAAAATTTTTAAAAACCGATATGTAAAAAAAGAGTATCACGAAACAAAATATTTTTTTGCTTTTCTTTAATTTCTTTTTTTAATTGTTATGCGCTGCAGATCGAACGTTTTTTTATTCACTTTATTCATTTAGCACGTGCCTTTTTTTCTCTCCTCCCGTGTGACTTTTTAAGAAGAGAAACCATTTCCCCCTTACGTTTGATAGCACCCATGTTAGAGCGCGTAACTTTTTTAAAACAAAAGCTAATAAAAAGTTGAAGTTTTCTTTCTACACGTTTTGAGTGTATTGTTACACTGATAAAAGATTGGTTTGACTTCGAATCTGCTTCTGGTTGAACACAAGTTGTACGAGCCGTTTATAAGGAAATTTGACGTTTATTGATACAGTGATACAGAGCAGGTGGACATGGGCGGCGAGCGACGCCGCCTTGGCGGCTAGTCAATAATAATTACACAATTTCTGGTTGTGTCTTCTTAAGCTTGGTTTCCAATAAAATTATTTTTGTTGCACAACGGTTGTGCAACCGTTTTTCGGAACAAAAGATATGTTGTACAACACCTGTTGCAGAGATAGAAAAAAATCTATCTCTGCAACAATTTCCTACACTTGTTGCACAACAAAGTGCTGCAAAACGGTTGCGCAACAAAAATAATTTTATTGGAAACCAAGCTTTACTCTTCTTGCTACCACCCAAAATTTCACGAATTTAACATTTCACGAATATCTGTACTTCCACTTGAAGCTGGGTCAAAAGTAGTTATTTTCTTTCTTTTGCTTTTTTTCGTCGAAGTTGCAGGTGCTATGCTCATTAATATGGGGTTAGCGTCATCACAAAGTTGAAAACAAGCTCCCCCATCAATTTTTCTTCCACAGGCTCAGTGATACTGTGAACGAATTCCAAGTAACGCATTGTCAGTCTTGATTGAAGCATAGTTGGCCGCACATTTCGATAGTTTTTTTGCAAGAAAGTTAAGAATTTTTAAAATAATTCAAAAAAAAGTTCTTCATTCATTGTCATTCGCGAAAGTTTTTTCCCCGAAAGTAACGTTTTTGCGAGGATTCGCGAAAGTTTTATCAGTAAAATTTATTCTAAAATTGTTATTCTGCCCGCAATACTTTCTAGTAATTCCCGATAGGGTTAGGGTTAGGATTAGGGTTATTATGCATAATAACCGGGGAATATGTACAATTCTCAATTTATCATATTCCCCGTAACATATACACCATCGATATACACCGCGTTTATGAACACACTAGTTTGCGTGAAAAAATTCCAATGATGGAAATGACCAATGTTGGGGCTAATTCCTCTCGTATTCCTTGTGTATTCTCAAACAGGTTAAACAATTATATTGGAAGATTTAGAACATCTGCGCCAGAGTGTGTTTTTTTTCTTTATCCGAACTATATTCCATAGTTTGGAACTCTTGTAGGAGAGGTGTTCGACGGTCAGAGGGCATAGCAAAACAGGGCATTCTCCTGTATAATATTTCTTTGTGTAATTCCATGTCATTTTCCCTTTAACATTGTTAGATTAACTACCTACTATAGCATAAGGTTTCTAAATATCGTTCGCGAATTTAATTTTTCAGAACAGAGAGCGACGTTTGAAGTAGTATTTTGAAAATTGTTTTTAGCTTAAGCGCCTCCCAAGACTTTGTTTGGCAAGGATACATACATATATACACCTCTCGGAAGAAAACTGTGATGTTGTTCGTGTTATTGACATTTTCAGTGCATTAAAGTTTGTTGTTCTCCAGTTTCCATGCACTTTTCCTCTCATTTTTGGAAAAAAGTTGGGATTTAATAACTAAATTTCTTGCAACTGTTTAAAAGTTTGGGACAGCGTCAGATTTTTTTCTCAATGTTTTTTTATATTTTGCTAAGTTTCTGAAGTCTGTTTTAACTGTATTGCATAGTTTTTTGTGTTTTTATGACAGCCTTGTGATTTACAAGCTTGTTTTCAGAAAATAATAATGCACACTTCTATATAATTATCTGTAATTATCCTTTATTATACACATCTCTTACTAAAGAGGAAGATTTTAGTGACACTTTGCAAGGCTGATATTAGTAATAAAATAAAGTTAGTAAAATGGTCCAGGAAAAAGAACAAAATTCTTATCTTTCACAAGGCATTAAATGCTATTTTATGAGAATGATTTATAAGAATACAAGCCTCAGATTTGGTAAAAAAATTAGAACGAAATAAGAACAGCCTGAGCCTCAAAACATTGTTCCAAAAATTAAGAACAGCTTGAGCCTGAAAAATTTTAAAAATCTTGAATATATTATAATGCATCACTTTTACTTTTATCTCTATGAAGGGATAAAAGCTGTGGGCAAACTGCAATAAAACGTCCTTGTAACCTTCAGGTTTGTTGACAACAGTTCACTAACTACCAAACAGAGTGATCAATTTTTAAACCTGGCGTCCAAACACAATGAATGGAAAAATGAAAACCCAATGATATTATATGCAGTTCAAAATCCTCAAAAATCCAAATAATTTGTTACAGAAATATTTCAACATGATAAAAAACGTTTGTTAGAATATTATGACATGCTGTCTATGAAGTAGTGTGTAACGAGTGATATATAATCTTGTTTTCCATGGAATATTTAACAAATGATAATCTTTTTTTCCATGGAATATTTCCACATAAACATATCAAACCTTTCATAGTCTTTCATAGTGTAATTGTTAACCCATATACAAATGTAACGATGATCAACCATAAAGTTTGTCTTAGGCATCTCAGTTATCCCCAGGTACTGAAAAGAAAGTTATGTAATGCTTCAGCAAATTGTTTTGCCCTTTCCAGTGAACACAAAGCGGTACTTCCATTCAGTTTCAATCAGTTTATAAGTCATTGCTTGCCATTCACAAAAAGTCAATGGTGACCTAGTCAGAGTTGTTTACGGTTTGCCTCTAAATCCTTCAGTCAACATGGTTTGCATCAAAAATGCAAACTTTGCCACTATTGATACACAAAACATCGATCTCTCATGCTACCTTAAACCATAATGGTTATCATTGCATCAAATTTATGAGGTTAGCCAACTTTTGTCAGCTTTCATTACTGAGAGTGGATTGTACTTAAATTTTGGAATGCCACAAAGTTTGTTGATCCTGGAATGCTTAATCTTTTACATTAAAGAACTGCCTAATGAACTTTATTAAAGCATTCATTGAAAACTCTTCATGATAACAAAACAATCTGCATTATCTGCATTGTAGAAATATTGTGGTTAATTCAAATGTATTATGGTAGTTCAACAAAGCATTTTTCATGCAACAAGAATATTTTTGTGACAATATTGTATTTCAAGGATCATGTACAAATAGTGGAAAATAGAATTGGTGTCTGCAGCCTTATATCTAAATATTAAAAAAGGAAGTTTTTAACTTAACAGACTTGAATGATTGAATAATTAAATGAAGTCACCTCATGCATATTCCAAAATACAGAAACAACCAATATTAAAAAACCATATAAAAAAAATCCCTACTTCTTGAGACTAACCATAATGAATAAAACAAACTTCAACTTCACATTTTTAATCACATAGCAAATTTGTACTCATAAACACTCATACAAGCAGTGGTTCCCTGAAAGTGGAAACAATTGGAGGGTGTCTTCTTTATGATACGACAATCCAGGATGTATTATACCATACTTTTCCACCAATCATGAAAAATTTATTTCACTATAGCGATGATCAATTCTATGTGATACTATTCTTGTCATTGTTGGTAAATCATAAAAACAGATAATAAAATGTTATTTGAATGTTGGCTACTTTGCATTTTAGTAGTAATATATGTATAATTGTAATGGCATCAGCAGAAAATGGCAAAGTTGATTCTACGAATACACAGAAAGATCAGTCAGGTTGGTTTTACCGTGTATGTTATTGACTGTACCAGAAATTGAAAAAAAGATGTTTTGAACCTGAAAATTAACTATAAAATCGGTCATTTAATTTTTAAATTTTTAAATGAAGAAAAATCAGCAAGGAAATCAATCTGTAAATCCTGCTTAGATAAAAGTGTGACTGAACCAATAATAAATGAAAGACCTCATTGAAATACACGGTGTCTGCCAGACCTTGAAAACCTGAGATAAGTGAAATTATTCTCTCATCTCTTTGGTTAGATGTTCCTTACTTTAGAAGGTAACAAAATGTTATATATATACTGATCTCTTTCCTTGGTGCTACTTTGATCCACACAGTGCCCTTCGTATGGGGTCGAAACTGTTTTGATTTCTAATAAAAGTTACTTTAAAGTTTGAGTTTCTATAAAGATATTAAGTTTAATTGCCATTTAAAAGTCAGCTTTCACTGTCAACTAGCTTGCATTTCTTTTTACTGTTAACTCTTAGAAAATATTGCAATGGAAGATGGAAACACTGCTGCAAAACCTGAGCATAATGTAGTTCTATCAGAGGTATCATTTTAAGTATATTTGTATCTGTGTTTTCTCCCTACTGTCCTCAGATAAAATGCTGAATTGGTTAAAATGTTGCTTTTGTGCCAGAAAATCTCTTCTCAGTGAAGACTGACACTAGAAAACTAGAAGCCCCATGGCTTGAACAATTTCTGCATCAGCCCTAGAAGAAATTAGGTTAATTTTCAAGATATCTGAATGACTTTTTCCATTCTTTTCTTGTTGGAAATGCTTAGAGAATTATCACAATTACCAAAATGTAACTTATTGATCCAGTCTCTTGACTCTTCGAAATCATCAGGTCCTAATAGTATTCCCACTGATATCCTTAAATTATTGATTAACGACGTTGCTCCTATTTTGACTCAGATCTTCGATCTCTCCTTTGAAACTGGTTTGTTCCCATCCCCTTTCAGCTAAGGTTATAACTGTTTTTGAAAACAAGGATTCACCTTTTGATGCCACACATCGGTCCATTTCCCTTCTCACAAATGTTGATAAATTGTTTGAGAAGCTGGTACATCCCAGATTGGTAAACATGTTATTCTTCAAGAACCAATAAGTAGACAGAAACTACGCCATGGTCAGAGTTGCCAAGAGGAGCTTCACTAGATGCTTTACAAATATCAGGATTTGATGTTAAAAAGAGATCAAGTAGAGATGGAGATTGATCATCACAATTAGGAAAGCGAGTAGGGAAGTCAATGATTTGGTGAAGAGATTGAGATAGGGCAAAATTTAGAGTATGAATTCCTGAGTGAGAGATTCCATTTGAGAATTTGAGCCATTTTTCATGATGAACATTGAAGTCACCAAAAACAAATATGTTGGCACTGTGATGAATTGATAGGGCCTTGTCAATACTTTCAGATATAGAGTCTATAACAGAGCAGTCTTGGGATGATGGAGATCGATAAAGAAAGAACAGATAGCTTGTTAAATGGAGCAACGAAAGACGAAAGCACATGTTTGGCAAATCAGGATCCTCCAGATCACTCACACGAGTTAGGTAAATTGTCTCGAAGGTATACACCAAGGCCATGCATGTGGGTTTTAGAGTCCTTACGACGTAGAGGAAGATAACCTTGAAAGAGAAAATCATTTTCTGTGTCAATATTGGAATTCAGATTAGTCTCCAAAATTGCAAGGATGTCAGGAGAGTTGTTAGAAATGAAAGCATGAATGTGAGAGAAATTTGTACGAAAACTCCGGACATTTGTGAAAGATATGTTCAGTGGGGCCGGGTTAATCGAATTGGGTTTTGAAGCTGGTTTCTTTGTGTTTTTTCTTTGAT
This sequence comes from Turritopsis dohrnii, assembly GCA_027922465.2. Lineage (NCBI taxonomy): Eukaryota > Metazoa > Cnidaria > Hydrozoa > Anthoathecata > Oceaniidae > Turritopsis > Turritopsis dohrnii. The sequence goes on along the minus strand of BQMF02000101.1, from coordinate 496,410 downwards.
TAACCATTTCATAAGGGAAGTTTAGATAGAAAAATTAAATAAAAGGAACAAACATACCATGTACTTGCAAAAAGTCTGATTGTGTCAATACTATTGGTTCATCAATAAACCTTCTGCCGTAACAGAAGGCTCAGGGTGTGGCCTCAACAAAGCACACCAGACACATTTGCTGGGAAACCCTCCATGTCGCAACAAATGTCCTGATATTTTACAGCTGCTGATGGAACAGCCTCTTTTAAGCGCTACCAAAAAAGTTCGGGTTCCTAAAACTATCAGCCCGCCTCAGACCAGTAACTGAGTTTTTTGAGTTGTACCCTCACCAAGAGATGATTTACCAGAGTTTTGACACAGCAGCGACAGTTCACAAGCAGACAAAGAGCACATACAACAACTAGACAAACAGAAAAAGGTGAATGAAAACCAGCGTTCAGTGTCCTAGCTTAGAAACAAGGTAAACTTGAGTTTACCTCTAACTAAGCCACTGACAAAGATGGAGTTCGAGGCTGGCCAGTAGGAAGATCCTACCTACTCCATAAAGATTTACAGTTTTCTCAGGGTGTTACATCAGAGTTTTCCTTCTCCTAGATGGACTGCCTTCACCACGGCTTAATTGAGCCCCATCTACCCCACGAATCCCTTCTTTATATTAATTTAATTTAACTTATTCTCAAGCACTTTTCATTTCACTATAACATTTCAGAGCCAGGAAAACAGTTTTATTAGACATTATCATTCGCCAATATCTTGCACATGATGTTTATACTTTCAGTATGTATCAGTACATAGATACCGTTCAAGTGAATTCATTCTTCAGTGAAGTAATTTGTGCTATGACAGTTTCACTTCTTTACTTTTTTTCAATGTATTCAAACTTCAGTGTAACCTTTCTTTCCAATGAAATGAACACGTTTCATGCTGATAAGATGTATTCACCAGTAATCTTGATACTACATACATTTCTGTCTGTGATCCGATATTGAATGTTTTTTTCACAGTATAGTTTTGTTTATTATAAAACCTTCATTTTCTTCTTCTTCAAGTATATTTCCCAAAAACACCAATATTTTCTCTCTAGGGTTTGGTCCTCAAAGGTTGTCTCATTGAACGTTTTGGCACTGGCCCATAGTACTGTTTATTTGCGTTCAACCTTTGTAAATGATACAGAAATCCGTCTTCTTGCAACAACATTGTTTTCATTTTTTTCAATTTTTTTGCTTACTCATTTTGTTCTATAATCTACTGTTGTAGTGTCCTTACTTATTTGTTTAATAATTTAATGATGAACAAGCCTCCTTGTGGTTTAGCAAAGTGGTGTTGTGCGCAGGGATTCCTCATTAAAAACGAAATCTGTCTTAAAGCAAGGGCATCTGCGTGTTAAAGAAGATGGTCAAAAAGTATACAAAAAGGTATGAAGTCTTATGTAATGATTTAGAGAATGCAATTGTTTTTTGTTTGTTTACTATAATAGCCTCTTTTGTTCAACTTTTACAGACTCCAAGTCAAGCTATCATGTCTGCAACACAACTTGGAATTGGTTTCTCTGTAAGCTTATCTTATCGCTTGCTTTTGTATTTTGTATAAATATCACAAGAAATCATTGAGAGCTTCTAATTGTTTATTATCATATTCTGCTTTCCAATAACCATAATGCACTCTGGTGTTCCATAATATATCTAGAGTTATAATGCTGTAGCTTATGGTGGCCCATCACAGCAATAACATGTTCTTATTACACGTTTTTTGTATAAGAACAATTTCATAAAGACACAAGCCTCAGATTAATCTGAAAAATAAGAACAAAATCAGAACAAATCATTGTTTCGAAAATTAAGAAAGCCTAGCCTGAATATTTCTGTAAAATAAGAACGATTCAGGGTGTGAAATTTCTTGCAATTCTATCACAAACTACTGATGAATGCTTTAGAAGTATATTGTTTTCACTTGTGATTGTTCTTTTCTCACCTTCAACAAATGTGAAAAATATATCAATGATGGCTTGACTTGACACCTGCTTAAAAACTTGCATGCTCGTATTGGATTAGTACCAAATAGCTACCATTGGTATTGTGAGTTTAACTGTCCATTGTCAACATTGAGTACTGTAAGCTAAGCAAACTGCCTAACTTATATACAACATTGTTTGTACAAAGTTTTTAAATGTGAACTCAATTGATAATGTTTTAACTTAAGATCAAGGTATTTAAATGCTAATCAAGCCAACATCAAAATTTTTATTATAATTCAACTTCTCCCTCCATTCCTTCATTTTATTTATTATTGAAGAGCAGGCAAAGTATATGTATTTCCGTTTTAAAGCTCAATCATTTTGAATATGATTTTACCATTAATTGTTTTAAACAGTTTTTGTAAAATATATTTTAAACTTTTTTGGTATTGTTTAATGAATTAAATTTACTTTGAATTATCAACACGAAGAGCTACCAGGATATCAATAAAAAAGAAGTAGTTTTAAAACACTTTTGTTGCATATGCTTCACTTGTTAAAACTATGGATTTCTACCAGAATGCATTTGGTTTTTATGAAAAAGGAAACAAAGAAATCTATGGTGTTGAATGTTTACGAGCAAAATGTGTCATTTAGGTTGGTCGGCTGAGTGCCAAACCAGAGAGGGATGTATTGATGGTAGATTTTGATTATGTTGAAAAAGTCTACTTTCCCAGGTAATCATGTACAACCCATCTTTATCCCAAACCAATCGAATGCACTTGTGTTATTCAATGAATGTTTAAGTGAAAAGTGAGCCTAGATATTGAACAGGTAGAGAGGTTGATATTTACTAAGTATTGGTTATTATTCTTCATTTAGCTCTGGATCGAAAGAGACACCCTCACATAAATATTCAGATTTCAGATTTAAATCTTATGCTCCTGTAGCGTTCAGGTAAATTTAAAAATAATTTTGACAGGTTGTTATTGCTCCTGTTACAAGAACCATGTTGCCATGGTGACATCAGGGAAATTATTGACCAGTACAAAATAAAAACAACTAAAAACTTTGTATAATCTGAACTGAGAAACGTATCATGACTGAATAGATAAAATAGATGAATCAAGATGTTCTCACATAATCTTTGTTACTCATGGAAAATAAAATCCCTCTTCACTTCACATATTTTTTTCATAAAGTTTGGTAAAATTTTGTAAGATATTATAGCTAGTAGTTATAAAGAAATATGTTAATGGAAAAAACTTTTTCGTTTTTGCAAAACAATTTCATAGACCAAAATAATGATATTACATTTGTACAAGTTGGTAACTGAAGTGTTTTGTAAATAATTCATATATATGGTTGATGGTTTGTTATTTCATTTGAAATTGAATTATTGATTTAGATACTTCCGTGAAATTTTTAATATTCAACCAAGTGATTTCCTAGTGAGTTGCTCACAATTTTTTTAAAATTTATTGCTTGTTACCTTAAACATGTTTTTTTAAAGTGTTAAGTTTATGTTTCAAGATTTCATTAGCTAATGAACCAATACGAGAAATTTCGAATCCTGGCGCCAGTGGATCATTATTCTTTGTTTCCAATGACGACACATTTATTGTCAAAACAGTTCAACACAAAGAAGCAACATTTTTGCAGAAGCTACTGCCTGGATATTACATGGTTAATATAGACTTCTTAAAGTTCTGATGTGCTGTTCTGTTTTTACCTAACACCATCTATTTTGTTTTTTTAGAATTTACATCAAAATCCTCGGACTTTATTGCCAAAGTTTTTTGGACTTTACTGCTACCAAGTAAGGCTTTGGATAAAAATGTGCTGATTCAGCATTCTCACAACTTAAAATCCTAAAAAGTCCTAATAAAACTAAAATCTCCTAAAACACTCCTTAAAAGAAAAAACTTTTTCTTAAAATCTTTATTTATCAATCTCCGATGTCTGTCATTGTTCTTTTTTTCACTTTGATAATCTCTTAACAGCCCTTAAACCTTTTCTTGGTATTTTCTCTTTTACTGATGAAATCCCTGAACAAAATGCAAAATTGAGTTTCTTATTGACATGTACCATTCTTTTTGAGAAAACTATGCAACATTAATAACATCCCTATAATAATTATGTAGAGCATACGCAGTTTTTCAAAATTTCTGATAGTGACCTAGTCCATGGATAACCCACTGTGCTACTGTCACTCGAAAGCAGGATTCAATGAAAATACTAAGTTATAGCACCTAGTTCTGACATAGTAATTACTTGGAGAGTATTATAAGCTGATTTTTTGCAAGTGTCAACTCCAAAAAACATTAAAGAAAAGTGTAGCAATAATTTCAATTTTTCTTTTTTGTGCTTAGTCTGGAACATCAAATATTCGTTTAACAGTTATGAATAATTTGTTGCCATCTAAATATAAATGTCATATGAAGTTTGATTTAAAGGTAAATGTTTTTTTGATTAACTCCTCTTGATTTAAAATGCTTTTGTGTGACTAGCATCTTTAGAAGACTGATCTCTGCAAATAAGAAACAGTTGTGTTGTTCTGATATTGAAATGAAAGAATTATACCGAAATAAGCGAGACAAACCTTCTTGTCAATAACAATCTTTGTTTAATTGTGCCTAGGGCTCAACATTCAAAAGAAAAGCAAGTAAAGCTGAGAGTGCCAAAAAGAGTCCTACTTACAAAGATTTAGACTTCTTAAACATGTTTCCGAATGGCATTCCACTTGATGCTGATACATATGATGCTGTTATAAAGTCTGTTTCACGAGATGTACGGGTAGGTTAGGTTTTTGGTTTTTATGGTCATGGTTTGGATTTCATTCAAATTTAAATATATTTTGCTTAACTTTGTATGCTTCCGATGTTCAGGTTTTGGAAAGTTTTAATATTATGGATTACAGTTTCCTTCTTGGTATATATAATATTGATAAATCAGAGAGGGAGAAACAAGAGGTATAACTACTATTTGCTTGATTATTGTTAATGGTTGATAATTTTTGTGTTAGTATCAGTGAAGTCACCATGTTTGATAATTCTTATGTCTTTTTATTAGAATTTGGCTAGCCCTGTTACAGACACTACTGAGCACAATCCAGGTTTCTTTTTGTGAAATTATTTTCTGATTTTTTTAACTGTCACTTAACTGGCAATTTTCACGTGATACATTTGTATTCCTTCTATAGAGAGAGAAGCCAGACGAAATGAATACGTGGCTGCTTTAGAAGCTATACAACTTAACAAAGACTCTGAGGATGATTTTCGTCCGTTAGTAATTCAACTGTTTACATGTATAGTGGATATTGTACTTCAAGCTCACTTTTGGGCACTATATCCTTTTTTGATTTATTAGTCTTGGTGGCATTCCAGCCAGGAACGATGAGGGAGAACGACTAATTCTTTTCATGGGTATAATCGACATTCTCCAGAGTTACAGGTATCATAATAATTATTTAGTAGAGAGCATTTAAGATGTTGTGACAACATTCTTGCACTTTTGCCTGGTATCAGAAACTCAGTTTTTAATAGTTCATAACAACCGATTTTTTAGGTTAGCAAAACAAATGGAGCATGGATGGAAGTCACTGCTCACTGATGGAGTATGTAGATTTCATATTGTAAAAATTCTGACTAACTTATGACATTTTATTGGGCTGCAATTTCAATTTTACAGGACACTGTTTCAGTGCACAAGCCATCTTTTTATGCAAGACGCTTCTTAGATTTTATTAAAGATAGGATATTTAAAAGAGTTGCAGGTAAGATTATCAGTAGAAAAGCTTCTTGGAACTGAAGCTTTCATCAGCAAACATTGATTGTGTTTTGGCAAATTTTTCAAGTGCAACATTGCTTTCTGTGTGATATTGCTCTCTCTCATCTGAAATTTATGAATTCTTTTTTGTTATGATTTCAGTAGTAAGAGCTTATTCAAAACGTCGCTCTGTAAAGCTGCCGGTATCCTTACAAGTGAATGTGAAAGGTGGAATTCCTAACTTTCTCAGTTTCTCTATGTACCTATTTATCAGCACTTTACTTTTCACTTGTTGTTGATGTAGAACAACCTGGACCCTCAGTACAAAATCTTTCAGCAGAAATTGTTGACGATATAAAGAAAGAAGGTAGTGTTGACGATATAAAGAAAGAAGGTAGTGATTTATTCTTAAAATTATTGTCCAGTCTGATCACACGTAATTATTATCTAATGCTCTTCTAATTTTCAGTACCATCTGAAAAGACAACAAAAGGAAAAGTGGTTACTATAGTTGAGCCCAATGAACTCGACCATCATGACATTAAACACAATGAAGATAGTGATAGTAATTTGACCGAAAATGTAGCAGATGACTTAAATCAAGATAGTTCTCAAGAGACTCATAACTCATTAGAGGAGAACAAGAGAAAAGACAGTGTTACTGTTTCAGAAAGTACAAACGAACAAATAATTTCTTCCGAAACATCTGGAATAAGTGTCATTGAACCAACTGAAATTGAACCAATATCTTCTGATGATATTTCTGTTGTAGTGACAATTACGCCAACCGAAACTGATGACATTCAAGAGGTAGCTCGGTCAACAGATTCCCCCGAATTCCAAGAAAGTCATTTATAACGTTGAACCGATATACACAGTCATGAATTTTATTGTTATATTGGTGTTGGTAATCAAGTTCTTTTTAGTCTGGCATATCCCTTGACATCATAATCTTGTTAGAATTTTATTTTTTATCTCTAATTTTGGTAAGGATGATTACCATGACATTAAATTATTTGGCCAATCAGAACAAACGCTTATATGTTTTTTGGCTGCATTTTATTTTTATTGTGTGAAAGAATTGCAATAAACTTTCCCTCTCCCATCTTAGACATCAACTGCCTTCCATACAACCCTCATCATTTAAATCTTGTACTCTTGAGAAAAAATCAATTTGCTTGCTTTACATTGCCAAAACGTGGATGACTCCACAGGAAGGATAGCTATGACAAAATAACCTATTTAAACATTGGCTGTAAAATTTTATTTGGTATTTTTTGTGGGTATTCAAGCAAAAGTTATTCAATATATTTTGGTACTATTATTTTAATAGAATTCTGTTCATATTCACTTTTTTGAGATGTTAGTAATAAGTGTGTATACAGGCAGATGATCAGTTTTCAATTATTCTGAATTATAATTCCTGGAAATTTTATTGATTGGAGCCATATGTTCTTTTCTTTTCTTTTCAAAAGGAAATGTTTGGTTTATTTCTGCAGTAAAAGATTTGAATGACTGATGGTGTGGTGAAAAGAAAATGTGTCAGTGATGACAAGTTGACAAGTTGATAACAATAATTACCAATGTCGGTCTTTGCTCTTTAATACGATAAGTGAAATCTGCATGCCATATTTATTTGTGACAAATTTTAAACAATATTTCAATAACCATACTACAAAATTCTGTGCTTATGATAGCAAGTCAGCAAGATAATTTCAATGCCAGTAGGTGAAAGCTTCTTGTTTCAACATAATATCAAAACTTGATGGTCTTGTGTTTTTTTCTTCAGAAAAAATTAATATGTCACCAGAGTTCGTACAAGACAGAAGTGAGCAATTTATCCTTCATTAAACACTCAGTTTCACAGATAGACATAGCATGTGAACATGGAGACCATAATCGAAAATACCAACGTGTTGACAGAGTTTTCTTCTTCACAACTTGAATTTCAAGATGTAGCAGAAGAAGATAAAGGGTGCAATGGCCGATTGACAATCATACCGCAGCTATCGAGAGATGAACGAATCTCTGTCGAAAAGTTTAATGATTATCAAACAGGCCAGGAATATGTAAGAACAATATTTAACTGTTAGAAGGATCAATCGTCTAGTTTTCGATTCTCTGATCGTTAGAGAAATATATAGTTACCATTTTTTTAGATGTTACTACTAGCCAGCACCTATGTTGGTGAAGCAGTGAATGGAAGGAACGGTTACTTTGTTCCACAACCAAAACAACTCAGGCATGCAAACGCATTCCACTCTTATGATTTTGATATTTAACGTTGGACTGAACAACTATGTCTGTATTGATTCACAACTTCTTTTGACAGGGTTTACTATTGGTATAATCACAAATGTGTACGACTGGCACTCTTTCTGCTCATCTCAATCAATTTATCGTTAGTGTTTTTTGAGGAACCTGCTATAGATGGCTTTGCCTTACCTTTATGGGTATGTTGTTGAGTTATTGATGATACGGTGACCCCTGCAACTGGAAAGATTTCTGCTCTATAGTTGTCTTATTTTCTTGGTTGCCAGTGAGGTTATTCGAGAGTGCACACCCATTTATGATTTAGATTATGAAACATTTATGATTTTCTTTTCTTCTCCAGGTTACGATGCTTGTAGAATTTATCTGCATGTTGGGTTATTTTTTGCGTTTGGTCCATGCTTGGAAGTTCATGCCTCTCACACGGCATTGGCGTGACCGAAAAATTATAATTGTTTTAATTTGCATTATTGTAAGTTTCAGTAATCGAGCTTGAAGTTAGCTAAGAAATACTTCTGACGTCACATTAACGAACTTTTTCAGCTGACTTTAGTGGACATGGGTTTGACATTGATATTGAGACAAATCGGCATTGAAAAATTTGCCATTCGATATACCAGGATACTTCGACCCGCCTTCATGATAAATTTTAGTGAAAGTCGACAGGTATGTTTCTATTTATAGGTTGTTGTTGTTGTTGTTGTTGTTGTTGTTGTTTGAACTGGTTGTTTATTTGTTGTTAGGTACGACGCACTGTCAGAAACATCCGAAGAACAATCCCTGAAGTATCCAGTGTTCTTGTGTTGTTTTTACTTGTTATCGCCTTGTACTCTCTACTTGGTCTCAAACTGTTTGAACATAGGTACATATATAACATTATTTCCCACATTTTTCTTGTTATCCAAGTACAGCAGCAAAAATCTTCTGATCTTCTGTTTGGCGATAGGTGTAGGAAACATTTGAAACGCTTGAAAGTTTCATGTGTCAAGTTCACCTTTAAATGTTTAGTTTTTAAATCAGTTTTGAAAATAACAGTGTATTATTCCTTTCCCAATCTTCTGCACTACTGAACTATTGGTTTCCAATGGTTGCAAGTAAATTAAAATTTATATCATTTTCATTCACTCGCGATATATACCTTCAGGCGAAACGGACATCATTTTAATCACTTTGGTCGACTAATATTTTTATCCGTCTGATGGTAGCGGGCAGTGCTATTGAAATTCAACGAATCAGCATTAGTGTTTTGGGTGATCTGTAATCAATAGATTTACAGTCTCATTAATATGACCGTTCTCATATTGGAGCAACAAATAGACGTGTCGAGAATTTTCTCTGGGGAAGTTGAAAATATTGTTACTGTCAAGGTGGCATGGTGGAACTGTTGCATATTCTTCTCTTCAGGAATCTTGTATACGCAAATGGAAAACCATATTTTACAAATTATTGGGATATCTACTTCAATTTATATGTGCTGACAACTACTGCCAACAACCCGGACATCATGTAAGAAAAGCATTATTCCCTAAACACATCATCTCATTTATTGCGTTTCATTAATCCTTTGTGCATGCGGTACTGTTGCTTAGTTACGAAGTGATCTTCCATCATATTCAGGATTCCTCCATATAACCGTTCGAACTGGTATTCGTTGTTTTTTATCGTCTTCACTATCATCTGCATGTATATATTCGTTAGTATTTTCTTGGCCGTCGTTTATAAGAATTATCGAACTCATCTCAAGGTAATCGAAATAACCATACTTCCATCATCAGCCTGATTGATGTCACACTGATGATGTCACACTGATGACGTAATCATATCTTGTTTAGAATGAAGTGAAGGCTTCTGTGTACAGAAAGAGGCGAAACATGAAATCAGCGTTCGATTGTTTGAAGAAGCGTCAAGGGAGCAAATGGGTTATTCCTTTCAAAAAGTGGAAACAGCTTCTTCATTTCATGAAACCAAAGATGAATCCAATCCAAGTGATGTTATTTTGGCGAGTTCTGGACGAAAATGAGCAACACTCGATCGGTGAGAAATCCTACTCTTATTTCATCGTTTTTAATACTTATCCAAATATATAATATATAATATAATAATATATCATCCGAAATATGTGTTTCCTGCAGGTTTTAACAGTTTCGTCCGAATGTGTGATCTGCTGCACGTGAAGATGGATATTGTGAATATTCGTGGGAATGTTTTTCAAAGATGTTGCCCGTTGTTTTACCAATGCAAAGCTAGTTCGTTCGTAAGAAGATGTGTGCAACACAAGTATGTCAGTTGTCATCCTCTCTCGTATGACGTCATTTCTTCGTTTGTTGATCCTCCATGTATGACGTCACTCCTTCATGATTTCGTTTCTCTTAAGATGGTTTGTGTATTTTTTCGACGTCGTCATCATCGTCAATGCAGTCTGTATTGTTTTGAACGAAAACACAAGTGAAATGGTTTTCATTGTCTTATTCAACTTGGAAATACTTCTCAAGTTATACACTGCCGGTCCGAAAGAATTTGTGTCTAGGTTTTGGAACATGTAGGTAATTTTCTTGCATGTTTATATGATGTGTTGTAATTCTAGTTCTTTACTTAGATTTATCTTCTAGCTTTGATACGGTTGTCATAGAAGCTGCAACATTGGTGTACATTCTTGAAGATATCTTTATAAACTGTAAGCTCGCTTTCTTACGTTTCCCTTTGATAAAGAGTGTTTGGAGTTAACGACGCACAACTGTTTGATGATATTATCCGAAGAAATACTTCTTATATTTTGCATTGGTTTTTCCCTTCATTTTGGCTTGGTGATTTTTTTAGTACGGTACAGTCAACTGTTGGTGGATATTCTGTTAATCCTCCGAGTTTTGCGTCTTTTCAAAATAATCGGAAACATCAGAAGGCAAGTACAACACTTCCGTTCTCCTATCCAATCAATCTCCCAACTCTCCTTCTCCTATGCAATCAATCTCCTAACTCTCCTTCTCCTATGTAATCAATCTCCCAACTCCTTCTCCTATGCAATCAATCACTTTTGTTGTGCTTGTAGATTCCAGGTGATCATCAACACGATTCTACAGATCGGACCAGCCATACTCACCTATGGAGGAATCATGTTTGTAAGAAACGAGTTCTAAATTTGAGTATTGTTTATCCAACCAGATCAGTATTAATCGACCATTCTATTACCAATAGCATAGAATTATGTTTATTGTTTTATGTAAAATTCGATCCTCGTAGAAATTAGTGTGAACGTGGCAAGAGGTTTACAATTCAAATGTAATCCTTAGAGTTTGTCCAGGAGCCAGTGACAGACTTTTTCACCCCATTTTCATCAAAAGGTTTGACCCCTTGAAAGTAATCATTGGGTTGCTAGAAATGGTTGGTGCAAGGTTAATTGTTAATTGTTAATTGTGAAGACTTAATCGCAACTGATTGAAACATTTGGTTCTAACAGGTGGTCAACTGCCCAAAAAAGGCTTCCTTTTTATCACTTTGTAAAGACAACACTAAAATGCAATATTTTGAAAAGTGTATTTTGAAAATCTGTATTTCATGAACAACATTTCTTTTCGTCATCATCTTTTCATTGTTTATGCCTGAAAAGGAATATTTAAATTTCATTCAAATCCATGTCAGGATAAGAAAATCATAAATCATAATATTTGGATCACATTGTCAGAAGACTGTGTAAACAAGGGAGTATTTTATTGGTATTCAAAGTAACATGCACCTACTGTTACTACATCATCCAACGAATTCATCACCACTGTCTTCACTCTCTGCATCACTACTGCTCACATATCGAAATACTTCATCTATTTCTATAACAGAATGTACACATTATAAAGGACTTCCATACGAGGTTCCATAAGCAAACACAGGTTCTTGACAAAGAATAGATAAAAGAAAAGCATACATTAGTTCTAACCTTTCGAAATCATAATAAAATCACCACTATCACTTTCGTTATTCTCTCTTAATTCCTCTTGTTCATTTTCATATTCTTCATCGAATGAGACTTCTACTATCCTTGGGGAACATTCTCCATTGAACCAAAGAACTCGGTAATGCCCATCAACCAGTTTCCATCCAGATGATTCTGGTAAAATTGCGGAAATCTGGGAACATGTTGCTGATTTCCAGATGGTGGCAATATAGTTGGTTCGATTGATTTTTTCAGCCAAAGCACGTTTACATGGTGGAATATTACTGCTATCCAACTTGTTCTTGAAACTTATTATTTCTTCTTTCTTTGAAACAGTTCAAATCTTGCCTCATCTACTGACTTCAGACGTTTTAGCCCATACAAAGCACAAACAAATCCTTCAATTTCTTTAACTGTATCTTCACATACTACTTCTCTACACCCAACTCTGCAAATGTGTCTTGAAATTTAACATTTTTCTCCAACATCTTTATTGGTCTTATCTTCACTTTTCGATCCGATTGATTGGTATACTTCATTAATATTGATGTAGAAAACGGTACTTGAGAGATTTAAAGCCTTTTGTTGTATCAAAAGAAACGTCATAACTTTGCACGCTTATTTCAAGCGTTGATGTGAAGTTTATAATAACTTTGTAGGGAAGAATTCACGAACAACTCTACTAAGTTGTATACAATTCCTTACAAATCTATTGAAAAAAAGTTTCGTGTAAACGAAACATGATTTTTCTCAATCCCGCTAATGTTGGCTGGTGGACTGATTGTTTTTTTCGTGGAAAATCTTGAGTCTACTTCTTCGTGAGTACAATGCAAGTCTTCAACTTCTGACTTTACTATTGTGTTGTTAATTGATTTAAAAACGAAGCACTTATCTTCTGAATTTACAAACAACTCTTTAGTTCCTAAGAACGGCAAAACCTCGTCTTTTTCCCAGTATGATACCAAAAATCCAACCAGTGCAACTTAAAAGCTATCATTTCGTAAAGCATTCAATCAATTGCCGGGCCTTTTTTGACTAGGACCAGTAATTTGATACAATTCATCTCAGCCATCTGATCTGCTATCTCTTTCACAGTCCTTGATAAAGGTGATACAGGGTGGCCACGCCTCCTCTAAAGTCTTCTAAAGTCCTATTTTTTGAAGAAAGGGGACATTCTGCTAGCGATGTTTAACAATTTCTAAGTATTTCGATATGTGAGCAGTAATGATTTTCTTATCCTGACAGGAATTTGAATGAAATTTGAATTTGTTTTCAGGTATAAACAAAGAAAGATGATGACGAAAAGATGTTGTTCATGAAATACAGATTAAAACTTTTTAAAATATTGCATTTTTGTGTTGTTATTTGTCATTACTAAGTGATAAAAATGTGTGATGACAAGGGAGCTTTTTTTGGGCAGCTGACCACCTGCTAGAACCAAATTTGACCATGTGCCGCTGTGAAACAATACCAAGAAACGTTAGACCATCTTGGCCTAAAGCAACACATCATCAAACCGACAAGGAAGGGATCAAAACTTATTGACCACATCTCCTCGAACATCGATAAGATCCATCATCAAGATGTTCTCCCATGTGATGAAATTAGCGATCACGACGCGCCATACATCATATGCAGTATCAAAAAGCCGAGGTTCGAAACACGCTACAAATATATTCGATCTATAAAACAATTCGACCGACAATCTTTTGTAGCCGACGTAGATAAACTTCCTTTGAACCTAGTTTATGCCATGGAAACACCTGAAGAAAAACTGGATGTATTTAACAACCTCTTCCTCTCATGTCTAAATCAACATGCACCCCTCATCAAACAAAAGATTACAAGACCACCTGCACCCTGGCTGAAAGATCTGAATATCAGAGAAATGCAAAGACAACGAGATCAACTTCGCAAACAAGCACACATGACGCAACATACAGCTGACTGGGAAATGTTCAGAAACATTAGAAATAAAATTAAGATGCTCATAAAAACTGCCAAATCCAACTTCTACAAGAGGGCATTATCATCAAAACGCCCAAAAGAGGTTTGGAATACCATCCACCGCATTCTAAATCCAAACCCTCAGCGTATTACTGCAGATCCAAACGTACTTAATGAGCATTTCAACACCACTGCTAAAAGACTCTTGAATTCACAACCTAAACCCGAACGTCTCCTACAAGACCTGATTAACGACCTTCCAGTACAAGATAACGCATTCCAAATCTCTGAAGTCAGCTACAATGATGTTAGGAAAACAATTCTAGGGCTTCGTAATGACTGCTCAACTGGTCCTGATCAGATCCCTTCATACTATCTGAAGCTATGCATTGATGAAATAACAAGCCCAATATGTCACATAATCAACTCGTCGATAAGCAACTCAACATTCCCAAAACAATGGAAAATCTCTAAAATCAGTCCCATTCCAAAAATATCTCGACCAAAGGAACCAGATGACTACAGACCAATATCGATACTTCCAACCCTCTCCAAAGTGTATGAAAAACTAATTATGAAACAAATCATTAAGCATGTCGACGATCGGCTATCAGAAAATCAAACTGGTTTTCGTAAAGGCCACTGCACTGTAACAACTTGTATTAAAATAAAAGACGACATCATCAAAGCAATGGATCGTGGTGAAGTTACTCTAGCTGTCATGGCTGATTTCTCCAAAGCTTTCGATACTGTGGATTTTGAGATATTGATACGTAAACTTCACTCCCTTAAATTCTCAAAACAGACTATGCTTATCCTCGCAAGCTACCTATCTCGTCGTTACCAATATGTGCAAATCAACGAACTATCTTCAAACCATCTACCAATCACTAATGGAGTACCACAAGGTAGTATCTTAGGTCCTATGCTATTCAATATTTATGTTCACGACATGTCTAATAAGACCTCTGCTAAATGCATTCAGTATGCAGATGACACCAGCATATACCGCCACTCTAAACCAAAACAAATTAAAGAATGTGCAAATGCATTAAACAACGACATTGCCAAACTTCAAACATGGTCAAAAGAGACAAACCTGGTATTAAACCCGCATAAAACGAAAACTATGCTATTTTCTACTACACAAATGGCAAAGAAACACCAGTTCGCGTATGAAATCAAATCATTAGATGGTAACATCATCGAACAAGTATCAACCTTCAAACTTTTAGGAATAATCCTTAGCAAAGACTTAAAATGGAATTCGCATGTCAACAAATTAACATCCTCAGCAATCGCGACACTTAAAACTCTGGCGATGCTCAAAAGATACTTGCCATTTCACCTTAGAAAACAATTAGCCGAGTCACTTATCCTGAGCAAGCTTGACTATGGCAACGCTATATTTCATAATGCACCAAAATACCTATTCAACAAATTACAAAGAGCTCAAAACGCCGAGCCAGCTTTGTGAAGGGATCTTACTCAAGACGCTCCGAAGTTATTTCCCTGAACTGGCTGCCAATCGAAGAGCGTGTTGAGCATAGCATCGTAAAATTGGCATGGAAATCAATTAATAGCGAGGACTGGCCGAATCTAATTCAAATGAAGATCAACGAGCCACAACGACCAACGAGGAATGTCAAAAGACTAACTATCAACTACGATAGCAAAAACCCTGCTTTGTTTGATCATGTAGCCACGAAATCATTCAATGATCTCCCACAGTCCTGTCGCACAACAGTTAACTACAGAAGCTTCTGTAAAATGACACATAAACATTTACTGGACAGAGCACTGGCAAAATCTCTGCAATAATATAAAATAATATATAAAAAAAAAAAAAAAAATCCAAAAAAAAAAAAACAAAAACAAAAAAAAAAAAAAAAAAAAAAAAAAAAATAGAGAGTTTATATATATATATATAATTTTTTTTTTTAGCACACTTTCGCATACACAATATATACGCTATTTCAGTATAATAGCCAATTTGTAAATCTTGGAACTGAAATATAATCCATTATTATTATTATTATTATTATTATTATTATTTTTAACAAAATTTCAGCTTTGATGATTATGGAGTGGATTCAAGGCCTAATTTTGGATTATTTTTAAGGGCAGCTGACCACCTGTTAGAACCAAAATCTTCAGTCAGTTATGGTTCAGTTTTCACAATTAGCCTCGTACCTATCATTTTACAAAATTTCAGCCTTGATGATTATGGGGTGGATTCAAGACCTAATTTAGGGGATAATGGGGGTAGCTGACCACCTGTTAGAACCCAATTTTTTGGTCAGTTTTATCATTTTTGGATTATTCAGATATATATGTACTTCTATACCAAGTTTCAACTTTGATACTTATGAGGTGAATTTAAGGTCCCAAATCGGGGTATTTGTGCCCTCCTGTACCCCAAAAGAACCGGTGACGGACCAGCTGACCTTTCAAAATTCAATTGTAGCAACCCAATGATTAGTTTCAAGGGGTCAAACCTTTTGATGAAAATGGGGTGAAAAAGTCTGTCACTGGCTCCTGGACTATTTTGCTTCTATCAAATTTACACAAAGATAGACCTTTTCATGAGTTACGTCACAGCAAACAACGTCTTGCTGAATACTAATGACGTTTGCGGTGTTTACAAAGAGAAACGACACTTCAACAATTTTCATGAATTTTTTTTATTAAGGTTGAGCAAGTAATAATCCTTAAACTTAGAAACGAGGCGATGTTTGAAATGATGTAATTTATGACGAGTAATTTATGACGAGTAATTTATGACGAAAGAACGAAGCAAGAATTAGGGGTCTGATTACATGATCCCGGTTAGCCGAGATGAATTTCAACTCGGCGTTATATGCAAAATTTTCATCCCGTTTAGTTGGGACGGGACAAAACTAACCTTTGTGTTTTGAAGTTTTGACAAACTACGCATGCTCAAACCTCAAACTTGTCCCGGTTGACCGAAACGAAGCGATTACATGGGAAAGTTTCATCCCACCTAACCGAGATCCCGACTCTGGTTAGCCGAGATCTCGGTTAGGCGGAATGAAAATTTTATCATGTAATCACGATGGGAAATTCATGAAGATTTGACTAGGAAGCCAAGACCTCGGCAAGGCGGGATGAAATTTCATCCCGGCTAACCGGGATCATATTATCAGCCCCTTAGAGCCTGTTTTTTTCTGTTTAGGTGTTATATTATGTGTATGCGATTATCGGTATGGAGTTGTTTCAAAATTTCGTGAAAAATTACCCATCAGGCAACACGGCCATTTTGACTGAACTGGAACTAATGTGCGGCAATAAACATTTGAACGGGTCAGAGTTTGTCCGTCTGCGTTATTGCGAGTTGAACTTCAACAACATTTTGAAATCGTATATTCTTCTGTTCGATTTGACTGTCGTCAATCAATGGCATGGTATCCTTTTCTGCTTGCATATTACATGACAGATCATGTTATGGGAATTCAATTTAGCAATGAAAAATTCTCATTCACAACCTGTGTTTTAGTCATAACGTGATAAATCGAAGATATTGCCCTTAATAATTTCTTCAGTGATCACGGACGCGTTTGTACGAGTTTCTGGCAAAGCAGCTCGATTGTATTTTTTCTCTTTCCACATGGTCTGTGTGATCGTAGTGTTAAAGTGAGCAAAATTTCTACTCCTTATATATTCGTCTACAAAATTTTATGTGGCTTTTAAATTCCTACGTTCGGTACTAATTTGCCTACGAAATTTGATGGCATTTAGTGGCCATTACTTTTGTCGAATGTTACGAAAAAACATATGGAGTCAATTTTTCAAATTTTGAGAAATTTCCCTAGTTTTTATTGATGTGGATAGATGTTTTGTTTAATATATTCGCGTTGATGTTTTATTTAGTATATTTGTGGCGTTTATTCTGGAAGCGTTCATGCTGCAATACTCCTTATCAAAGGCAAACTTTGAAACTTGTCTCGAGAAAAGAATCCAGGAGAAAGGAAGAGCCCGTTCAATTGCGCATGCGTAGGTTTGATAAAAAAAAAGTACGTTGAATGTTGAGAAAGCCTGGCTTTTAATGATTCTTCTTTTGAATGGTTTAGTGAAAATAGCAGGGATGAAACTGGTCTTCAGCAATTGGATGTAGATTTTCATATCAGCCGATATTCATCAACCGCAGGTAGTCTATTTTTAAACAAGTGTCAGAATGTGTTGACGATCAGGTAGCTGGTGATTGGAAGGTTTTGTTTGTTTCAGGTTTATCCTTCAAACTTCGACAGAGACGGACGAAAAATGCTGAGTTATTATTGCAGCAAATGTTCGAAGATGAACTTGATGAGAATGATCACGTTGAATTTCTGGATGACGTGGCAGGTGGCAGCTTTGATGACGATATCGAAGATAGGGTAGAGCAGAGTGAGGATCAACGACCTCTCAGAAAACTCACTCTTCAAACTGTGGATTTAGTTTAACCCTTAGCTGTTTTTTTCTTGGTATATATTATAGATTATATTATTATATAGTCAATTTTTCTTGGTATATATTATAGATTATATTATTATATAGTCAATTAAATGTTAGATGGCAGATGAAGATGATTGCTGATACCTTTTTTTATTTCTTGTATAAATATTAGTGGATTTTATTGCCTGATTTCCATTTATATATGAACACACTGAACAACGATATAATCCTCCTTCATCCCGAATTTCTGCGAATTTGACTGATCATTTTAATTTCCGAGTTATTCTTAATCGTTTTGGGATTTCGAGGTGTTCATTTTCACGTCGTCAACATATTATGCATTTCGTTTGAATGAAATTTTGCATTTTTGGGAGTTTTTTTTGTCTCGTTTATATAATACATATCTTATGTATGTGGAGAATATACTTTTTTAATGATTGTAGATACGAAGTTATTATGTAAAAAGGAAAATATTAACTGTGGAAATATCAAGACCAGTCAGTCACACCACGCCCAAATATCAAGGTTGAGTATTCGCGTCGTCAACTAACAGGTCTGAAGGAAAGAGAAAGTTTTATCGGTACCTATTAGAAAGGTCACCTCTCTATGCGAAACCTTATTCCGAGAAATTCAGTTTGAATATAGAAACATTGTATCATGCATCAGTAGTGTAACAGCAGAAACATAACTACTGTTGAAGTGGTTGAAACTACCTTCTTTCATGAAGATGCTATAAAAAATACAATACAAAAAACTCTTAACATACGCACATATAAATATATCTAAACATAAACGAAAAATACTTACTAAAACACTATCCAGTACACACTTCAACGTTAACATCATACGAGCACAACAACAATAAACTTTACAGATTACACCTAATATATATATACGCAAAAATAATTAGCTAAGACAATAAGAACAAAGAAACAAAACTACTGAGCACGACGAACGAGAACAAAGAAGAAAGGACGAACGCACTACAACGGAGAACATAAGAAAAACGACTAATTGCTGCACACAGCAGCAACAAGTAGTGTGAATGCGGTCTTTTCTTTGATATGTCCTGCTTGAACACTCGCTTCAAACTGGAAACCTAGAAGAAGATTTTTCAAAGGAGGTTATCTTGTTTAAAGCACGCACGCTATTATCAACGTATTTTGATTGGTGAATTTCGGATCGAATATTCAAATTTCTATATGTATTCAATTAGATTCGTTTTTTATAATTTTTAGTCAAGAAAATGAAATTTAGACCTAGTTTGACCAAATTTTCAAAGTGATTCAATACACCTTTCCCGAATTTCTGTTTAAATGCCGAGTTAATGCTTAGTTATCAAGTTTCGCCTCGTTTCTATGTTTTTCATTGTTTTTCTAATTGCATAATGTTTTCAGTAAGTAATAGTTACTCGTTCTTTCAGTTCCCCAGTGGAATAATTAGAAGTAACTAGCATGTAGCTTTAGCTAAAAATGCCCCCGCCCTCAAGCATTCCAATTTGTACAGATAGCAAGCTATACATTAACAACAGAAACGAAAACAAGATTTTGGCCTAACAAAAAATGTTTTGGTTGATTTGAGACCTGATATGAGGCAAACTAAATAATGTTATCTCTTAGGCCTAAGTCACACTGATGCTAATATACCTTTCAAAAAGTGTAAATAAGGCTTAACAAATAATATCAGAAAGCATTTGCTACAAACAAAAGAAATGTGTGAACTGAAACATGAATACGTATTTTATAATCAAAGTAAGATTTGTTAAAGAAATTATGTAAGAGCCAAAAGAATCAAAACCTTCTTATATTTTTTTCTTGGTTTTTATGTAAACTTTGGCTATTTCTTGTTTCGAATCAAAGTTTGAAACGCAGATTTCTAATGGATTTTTCGCTTTAATTTTTTTTTTTTTGAAAAAGTTTTTTTTCTTTCTTTTGGCTCTTACAGAATTTCTTTAACAAATGTTTATCTTATTTTGATTATGTAACCATAGTTTCAGTTCACACATTTCTTTTGTTTGTAGCCAATACTTTCTGATATTACTTGTTAAGCCTTAATTACACTTTTTGAAAGGTATAAATTAGTATCAGTGTGACAGGACCAAGAGATAACAAAAAGTAACAAAGTTTTCTTTTTGTTTCCGTTGTATAGCTTGCAATGTATAGCTTGTTGTGTGTACAAATTGGAATGCTTGAGGGCGGGGGCATTTTTAGCTAAAGCTACATGCTAGTTTGTAAATTTGTGCGTACATCAACTTTGAATTTGTTATTCAGTCTTCACAATTTAGTCAAAAAATAAATTTAGGTCAAATCTTGAAAGTGCTTCAATTTTTAAGATCTTCATGAAGAACGCATTACTCATACAATCAATGATATATATAAGCGAAGCGCTAGATGCCTGACTCGGCATTTTCAAGTGAAGCATTGGTAGCCATCTTTAATAGTGGCAAAACATTGAAAACGAAAGTGAATTTACACTGAAATCCTGCTCAGCGGATGGATGTATAAACTGTTTTGATAAAAATAACAACATCCAATTCTATAAATTTGCCTTATACGATCGAGAATTGTATGCCAGATGAAGCGTAGCCCCTTCCATTTTCATTTTCGCGACAAATTCATTAAAAAAAAGTTTCATCAGCAGCATCATCATAATCACAGCAAACCCCAGTTACTTTGCCAAAACCACAACAAAAAGGTAGTTACAGCATGTGACAAAAATGTTCAATAATAAAGGAAAATCTTTGAATTCTTGATATCGCATTAAAGTTCCACACAACTCCCAATGTACATGTATAAGATCGATACGATCTTGGGATATATACATTGCTGGTTAAATCATTATTCATAAGATTTCAAAACAACGATAATAGAGAATGTTTCAATGCACCACCTAGTTTTAATCAACAATCACTGTCTAACCATTCCATATCTTTCATTTACCAATCAAAAGGATTTTTTAAACTATCCCTTTCTGTCCACAAAATTGGTCATGAAGAAGCAAATAAAAGGTCATCACAGTTACGTATGGCTGTTTCACATTATATCTAAAATCAAGAAAAACAATCGAGTGTATCAAATCAATTAATAATGGCCAGAAAAAGATGAAAACTTGTTCCTAGAATTGTATATATGAGTAATCAATACAGGAGAGAAGAGTTTTCAGCCTTTTAGTGTTCTGTTTGCTCGTTTAAAAGTGTTAAAAACAGATTTTATGTTGTTTTGGTACACTTGCAACCGATAAACTATCCCTATAATAATAAAATGAAAGTATTTTTCCTTATTTCTTATTTAGGAAATTTAGCAAGAATTCTTTACCTAATAAACAACAAATTTTTCTTCAGTTCGTGTGTAATTTCCCCTACACCGAAGAACTTTTTGCCACTATTAAAAATGGCTACCAATGCCTCACTCCTTAAGCGTGATTTTACGGGAGTTAGACATCTAGCGCTTCGCTTATATATCATTGCATACAATAAGCTCGATGGCACAAATGGCGACATTAGCCTGACAAGGTTCTATCGATGAGTATGTAACATACCGAGATCTTGTTTGACCAAGGTAGCAGATGCCCGGTTAATGCAAAGTGAACCCTTCCTGTGTCCACCTCGGTTTTAAAAACAGATGAATGTCTCGATCGTTGGAAGAAAAGAAAAAAGCATCTTTCAAAGTAACATCAGGTGATTTTTTAAACATTTTTTCGTTCAAAATCACAATTGTTTCTTAGATCCTAAATTATTTCGAAAAATCTTTCGATAACTGACAAAATTGATCATTAATAAAAATGTCACCAAAATATCAGAAATGAAATTTTGATCACCTTAGAGGTATAACATGTCTATTTTGACCACCTTAGAGGCATATTTTAGGCAATTAAATGCCAAAGAACTGGAATCTAAAGAAACCGTACGTCGATGACGTCATTAATACCCATGAAACCTGTTCATAGCAGGACTCGATCAAAAAAGAAAACTTCCTGGAAGAAAACTATTTGCTAGTTTTCACAAACATTTCCCTGTCGAGAGTAAAACTGTTCTAATCACCTCGCTGCTTATGTCGTCGAGTCGAGGTTCATAAAATCGAATTTAAATTTTAAATCAAGTTCAAATTTCTGTAAGTTTTCATATGTTATTTATTTATTTATTCGTGAGCAGAACAAATTCTATCAGCCTAAGAATTGTAAATCATTTATTTTATTTACTTTTACAAAATAAATAATTAGGTTCATATGTAACTTCACACTTTCTCTATGGCAGGAGAAAGAAACGAAGAAACGTTAAAAAACATTTTTCCCCATATAAAACACTATTTCTGTGAAACCCTTTTGTCTATCTCCCAACTTGACCCAACGATTGGTCAGTTTTCGGGTTGGCACTGAATTTCTGAATTGCAACAATTCCTTGGTTAATAGCTGTTTGTAACTCGCGTAGTTTATGAATTTGTAACAAACGTATGATCTTCGAAGCTTCGTTGATGGCAGAATCTAAATTTGATACAAAATCAACTAGATGTGGTCGGATAAACCATTATCATCATATTTTTTTATAGCAAAGATGTCTTACCACCAGTGTCAAAACCCAGGCTCATATTTTCTAAGGGCAGGTATTCATCTTTCTCTTTTTTCTAAATAAGGAGATATTAAAAGATGGTTGTCAACGGACAAAGGTATAAGCAACAAAAAAATGAAGATCAAGAGAAACCTTGTTGTCATTGTCCATTGTTTTATTTGATAATCTTTCGTCAATCAGTTTGGCGATTGCCTGAACGATCAGAAGATGAACAAGCATCTTGATGACAGTTTAAAACGATCGAATCCGAAAATACTAAAGAACAAGTTGAAGATATCGTTACCTGTAACACGATAACAGTGTCGTGATGTTTGGGAAGATTTAGGATCGATCGTAAAGTTTCCACACCCATCTTGAGTTGAGGATCGTCACCTTTAGAGAAAAGCTCTGAATACACCTAATCAGGTTAATGCAACATTTCCAGATGTATAAAACTAAAGATGTCTCCTTTGAAAATGTTTTCTCTTTCTTCCTAACACTTAGGGGGTGTTTACATGGAGAAAAATTAGCCCGGCAAAGCGGCTGGCTCAGTTCACCGGGATGAATTTGTCTTGGGTTCACATGAGAAAAAACATCCTAACAAACCGGGCTGAAAAAAGTCACGTGATTATCATTGTGTACACGCTACAAAGAAAAACATGCGCAAACAATGAAAAATCAGCCGGGTTAACCGGGCTAGAGTGTTCACATGGAAAAATTTCGAGATCTCGACAAACCGGGCTGATTTCTCATGTGAACACATGTTGAATTTTATGAGACTTTGATAAAAATGGTGAGATCTCGGCAAATCGAGTCCGCCCGCTTTGCCAGGATTATTTTATCCATGTGAACACGCCCCTTAGCCTGTTGATAAAGTCATATTTCTAAAATTATGCGATGGATATTTTCAGACCTTGAATAGTTAAGAGAAGGCTTTGGAACGATTCAGATTGTTGTTTCTGTCTATCTTCGAGAGCTTTTTCACATTTTTTGGCTGGAAATAAAAAAAAAAAAATATCAGAAAATGGAATTCTAAAGTGTTGAGAAGTACTTGATGTCTCTTCCAATCTGCACTGTGAGAAAAAACTGAAGGTGCACGTCATATTACAAATTGGTTAGAATGACGACGACGATGTCGATTGATTGATATTAGATACCATTTTCTGCGTATTCTAATTGAACAGCATGGCTAAGAAGCCAATTGATAACGGCTGTTTTTTGGCTCATATCATCCACAGGACATTGTAAATCTTTCAAGTACTAGAAAAGAATGAAGAAAGAGAACAGGTTAGGCTTACTAAACAAAAGAATTAATTACAGCTTTACTTTTCTCAATGCACCAATCCAGTCGCTGTCCTTGATATTACGTAACGCAGCTCTGTCTTCGATTTTATAACAACGAATTTTGAGATCTTCTAACCATACAATCAAATTTCTGACCTCCTCCTCATCTGTGGAAATAAACATCACAAGAACGTCACGTAAACGTCACAACACGTCAAGCAACCACCTGCAATATGTCAGACAACATATGGAAACCATCCGAACCAATCACGTCATGATCAACAAATCTCCACCACAGAACACGAAACGAACACTCCACCTTCATGCTTCAGTTCACATTTTCCTCCATAGCAAAACATGTTTAATTCTGATAACACTTACTTTTGAGCGAAAAACCTTCAGGATGATGATAACCTAGAGCTTTTAATTTTCTAGCGAACATATCTAATATTAATAACTGAAACACAAACAAAACAAAGTGTGAAGGCTCATGTTTCATGAAGACCTTCATAATAACAAAAGTACAAAAACTAACAAAAGAAGGAGAGAAACAGACAACAGCTTTATTTTTTTCATTTTATTTGCATGTTTAAAACATTCCTTTTTTTGCTACAACTGCAACTTTTAAATTTACGAAGATAAAGTTTTTGAAACAATAAAATGTGTGATCTCTACATTAAAATTTTCTAATATACATCTTATGTACAAATGTCTACATGTCTACATAAAAAACAGCGGAAAAACAAAAAAGAATATTAACAAAATAACAAACAAATGCGAATGTCGTTCATTCTTGGAATGCAGACGGGCTACTTTCGTTTTCACAACAATAGTACAGGCACACGTGACCAGCAGTTTTCATCGATAGTGTTAGCAAAGAACTATTTAGCGGATGGAAGTATAAAACGCAGAATGGGAAATTAATAATAACCTAGAATTGGATTGAAGTTCTTTTGCGCATCATCAGGTTGAATCAGTCATCCCATAGTTTACAAACATTCCGATAGGAAATTGTTTGATGTGGGTAGGCCATTGTGACGAGAGCGAAAAAAACTTCACACCTTTCCATTCTTTTCCATCGATAAACACTAAAGAGAATTTGATATCTTCTAAAGATTTTCAAGAATTTACCGCCATCATGGAAGGAGAAAGAGATTCTGTTCAGATGATACCCGTCTAACTATTGCTAAGGCTGAAATACATTATCATCATTTTAATGGATCAGTTTAAATTCTTTATTTGTTCCATTTATGACGGGTTTGTCCGCGGGGACTATATTTCTATTTAACTCGCTATATGTATCACGTTGTCTTTTGTTTCAAACAATTTAAATTGATCATTTAAATGGATAATGTATTTCAGCCTCAACGTCCGCTCTGCTCATACAAACACGGATGAGAAAAAAAACAAAACAAACGCTATGTTACCACTGAAGGTCTGTCCATTACTCCTCGCCGTACACACAATCTTGCCAACTACAGCTGTTACCATGGATTTGGTTTCAGAGTCTTTGTCTCGTTGTTTCATAAGCCGTTTAACTGCAAATAGGAAGAAACGAAAATTTTCAAATCTTGGATTGGAAATTTGTATAAGTTTTTAGTTTTTACAAATATGGCTACCTCCTTTATTGCGAGATTTCGTGTTGGCAGAGAATAGTAGACCATTAGCATCATCGTTATCAGTGGAAGGTAGCCTCGACACGCAAAGTGAACGAAATGTGGTTTTGATTGATAACTAAAGAAACCAAACATACAAGTTCTCAAGATATTGAAACCTTATCATCGTGTTGATTGAAGGTGACGAACCTTGTTTATTTCTTTTCGGTCATCTTTCTTCGTTTGAGAAGATTGAGAAGATAGTGGCCAGTAATCCACGAGAAGATCTAACGTCTCCATTAAAGATGATTGGTTGTTGGCTGTTACACCACGTGAATCAGTTGCATCAACTCTGAAATTGAACAATTTACATTCAGTAGACACGTATGAAACACCATCTTCCAGCGATTTATGCAATAAGTAATAAAAAAGAAACTTGTACGCACTGCAGATATGCATGTACAACTGATGGTGATTTCAAAAGCTTCTGCTTATTCTAAATTTCCCAGTGGCTAATACACGCTTTTTTTTATAAGAATACACTTTATAAGAATGTTCAAGATGAAATTGATCAAAAAGTTAAGAATGTCTTAAGAATATTGCCATCTTAAGATTTTGTGAGCTCAAAATTTATTTTGTCAGAATTTATTTTGTTTTATATGTAGGCGCTATTTTTTTTTTTTAAATTATCAATGTAAGCATTCTCTCTTCTCTCAATTGCTGTTTTTTTGCAGTTTTTTCCTCCTACCAACCTTTGTTTGCCTCTTGAGTTTTATCTTTAGTTTCCGATTGAGTTTTATCTTTCCGGGCACGAAAAGTTAGATTCGGCCTCAAGAATGTCTTACAGAATACATTAAGATGACTTTGACTAAAAAGTATAAGAATATCCATCATGAAACGAAAAACGAAAAAACACCATTCTTATAGAAAAAGCGTGTCTTTCATTATCTTCAGTAACAAACAAAACAAACCATGTTGAAGAGCAGGTATGAATAGATACCTTGGACTGGAAGATAAAGTTTCTTTGTTATGTAGTTTTTCATAGTTGCCGGTATTACTTTCCTTGGTGGAAGATGGCGCAACGGCTCCTACATCACTATCAACATAATCGCTACCAGTACATTCACAACCCATTCGTACTTCCTAAACACAAAATCATGTTGTGAACGCATCAACGCATCGACTAGCTATCAAAACATTTTTGCTACTTACGGTTGTGAAGGGTATAAACATCTGTGAAGATTCACCGTCGGGCCTAAAAAAGCAACGTGATGAAGGTATTGAAGTAATGACGGCAGAGAGTTCCGTGGTTTAAGATAAACTCACAGTTTGCACGTTATTAAGGCTTCCGCAATTGGAATCGAATGAAAACTATCCGCATTTTCAACATAGTGGAGCACCCTTGTCTCAACTTCTCGCAAATCTAAACCAATCAAAATGAGGTAAATCACCTTCAATAATGGACATATGGTACAAACAATTTGTTTGAACTATCCTATTGGAATAAACGTGGAACATTTTGAAGAGTTATAACTACTGTTAAGTTCACCTGACTCTGCCAGAAACTTTTGATCAAAAAGTGATTTCCAAAAATGATCCATGAATAAGCTTTGATATTTTCCATCCAAATGTGAAATATAGGAAGCAACTTTCAGGGGGCCTAGTGACAAAAGAGACGATTATATAATAAATATATTATCTCTGAAAACTTGGGCAGAAAATCATGAATATACCTGAAGGTATGACAAGAAATTTCACGTAACTTTGATACTCTTGTGGTTTGGATGAAAACTGGTCCACGTAACTTTTAACGACGTTTCTTAAATAACTTTCTGGTCCGATGACACCGATCCGCAATGATGGCGGAGTGACGGAATGGCGGTTGGAACTAAGCAAAGTATGCAGAAAGAAATTCGTAGTGATGTATTTCAAGAATTTGATAAAAAGTAAACCGCATATGATTAGTTTCACACAGATTCGAAATCTTACAATTTCTGAAATTTGTTAGCAACTGCTTGAATTGTAGTCTGGACATCAGCCGAGCATGAAGTGCATATAACAGAGCCTAGTCGAGCTTCCAACTTCAACGCTAGATGCTAAAAATAAACCCTTAACATTATGAAAACAATACAACGAAACGGTAGCAGGATGCTTTGAGTATTTTCGAGCTCTACCTGTCCCACTTGCTGCTTTACACCAATCATCAGGATGTAGTCTGGTATCTTCTCATCATGACCAAGAACTGCGGCTAGTTGCTCACTCAACCCAGTCTTTTCCTAAATGTTTCAAACTAGTCAGAGAAGAAAGTTCATAGATGGTGTAGAGCGAGCGATGGTGGAGAGTGTACCTTAAAGCGTTTATCCAGATCACAGCTTCCTTTTCTTTTGACAGGAACTTTTGCATTGATTCGTTTTTCTTTGAACGACCTGCTACGAACAGCTGACGACATTAGGCTACTTTTCTCAACAACGTCAGTTAAACCGGTGTTATGCGATTCCAAAATGACGGTGTCGGCCTAAAAACACATTCTGAATTGAAAACTCCTACATTATAGATGGTGTATAACTTAATGGATTAAGAATATACCTGTTCTTTATGATCGTTGTCTTCTTTTGAATCATCATTTCCTTCAATATTGAGCCAAGCATTCAGTTCGCTGCTTAGTTGCTGAAAGTTAGAAGTTACGATAGTGACGTTGACGTCGATATCTGACGATAGTGACGTTGACGTCGATATCTGACGATAGTGACGTTGACGTCGATATCTTACGATAGTGACGTTGACGTCGATATCTGACGATAGTGACGTTGACGTCGATATCTGACGATAGTGACGTTGATGTCGAAATCGATTAAAAAAGCGAAAAGACGAAGAAGTGCATCACCTTAGCGTCCTCTTTCGTCAATGTGTTTTGGTTAAGCATCGTTTGGCTGACGCTGTGGTCGAAGTACGGACGTAAACCAGGTTTTTGGACAGACGCAATGCTAGCGTTATCATCCAACATGTTACTTGTATCAGAATCGTCATCGTCGTCGTCGTCATCATCATAAAGAAATTCCTCATCAATATCTGGATTCAATTCTTCAAGCTCATCTAATTCTTCATGAACATCACCAAGATCCTAATAAAGCATCATCACAGTGATATAGCAGCTGGAGTGATGACAGGTGACAGAAAAGACAGAAAAGACAGAAACACCCACCGCATCAGTTGCTTTCAACTTCTTAAATAAAGCTTGAATAATCTTTTGCTTGAAGTTCCTCGAATTATCCTATCAATAAAATCAAATGTGCTATACCAATGCAAAAATGAAACGGAAATGATAAAAAAAAAATCCATACTTTTCTTCGTCGTGATGAACGTCTCCCATACACCGCCTAAACAAGCATTAAAAAAAGTATATTCCACATATGAGTGGTTTAGGTTCCAATATCACAACAAAAAACTTTAGGAAGCATCGAATTAAAAAAAACATGTAAAAAAACAAAAACAGCAACAACAACAACAACAACAAAAAAAAAAACAAGCAAAAAACCCAAAATAACCCGCACCGCAGTTGCAGTGTCCATTTCACCAGCGCTATCCACCTCACTGCTGTACGAATCTTCGTCTGCTTCTTCATCAGAACTGTTTATATGTTCGTTCATAGAAGCTAAGGAAATGAAAAGTTTAGATTATACTGTTTACAGAATCACCAAAATCACCAAATGAAATCGTTAACAAGCTTTTCGTTAACAAGCTTTTCCAAGCAATACACCAAAGTGATCATCAAATATTTTCAATACCTATTGTGCGTCGCCGATCACTTATCTCTCGATCAATTGGCTCACTAATAGAGAACATAGCAGCAGTTAAAGCCATCAATCCCAGCATGGTGTTTTTTCTGATATCACCCATGCCGTTTATATGGACTGTGATGGGCACTATAGATGGGCGTTATTTCGTAATTTCAAAATTATTAAACATCTTGCTTATCGAAGACTGGGCAGTTTAGTAACTCCATGTCAGCTTGCAACACCTACCTGGTTAAAGATGCAACAGTTAGAGTAGCTGCAGGAGATTTGTTGTCTTTCGTATATACTTGCAACTGTTGCGAGTACCAACCCTGAAGAACCTACAACAGCATTTCATGTACAATTTTTTGAAATTGTTGCTCTTGTTGTACTTCATCTACAAAACTTTACCTGTGCCATGTTGATATGACCAACAGCAAGTGTTTTGTAGCCAAGGATCGTCCTGGTCTTATATTTTTTACGTCTTTGAAGTGTGATTTCTAATCGATTTTCTCGTCGCTTCAAAAAATGTGGATACTAAATTAGAAGAGAATAATAGAAAGTCAAGTTGGATTAAAGAAAACACAGAAAGAAAACACAGAAAGAAAACACAGAAAGAAAACACAGGGAAAAGTAGATAGTAACCTGTAATGTAAACACCAAGTCTAAGTCGACATCCAAAGTACCCGAAGGTTGAACAGGAATCTGGTCAGAGCGCAAACTTCTTCTCGATCCCTGAAAATGAAGTGATAGGAAGCTGTTGACAGAACCAACTTCAAAAATCAAAACATGGAGAAAAGTGTATACATACTTGCATGGCAACACACACAACAATTGCTTTCAACTCTTGTTCCAGAGCCCCGAACACCTGCAGCCGTACAATTCGTAAACAACATGACCTGAAAACAGTAGAAGAACATGAAGAAATGAAAGTGATAAGCAGCAGTGTACGTCTGTACCAACAAAATATCTTCCACCTGTCGACCTTGTCAAAACATGGAGATTGTTGTTTAGTTACAATTTGTGCAGAGTTTAATTTCTCAAAGAAATTTTGTAAACTTCCACGTCGACTGCTACTTAAACTAACCATATTTCGAGAAGCAAGGTGAATGCTTCCTCTTATTCAAAAACATTTTCGCATAGATTAGAGAAAGTATTTTAATGATAAAGATATTTTTGATATCTCTTAATTAATGAGATATTCACTATCATTTTTTATTCAATCAAAAAACAAAAAAACTATCATTATCTATTAATAATATGGGAACAGTAGTTGTATATTCATCCTCCATCCTGAAAAAAATGAAAAATTTAACAAAGATTAAGTCAATTCGTTCAAACTTTTATAAAATATTCATAATTTACAAAAATAACAAGAACTTGATAACTTTAAAACTTCATGAAAATCTTAAATGAGAAAACAAAATTCTGATGGGAGGAGGAGAGACCTTACGTGACAAAAATAAAATACAGATGGAGAGGAAACAGAAGTGTTTTATATTTTCAAAGCAAATGCATATTGCTGAAAACAAAACGAAATTTAAAGAAAAGACAAATTGACAGTGTTCTTGAGTAATGCATATTATCCATCATATGCAAAACACCAACATTTTTCAAAAACAGAAACTTCGTTGGTCATTACATGTTTTGAGCATAGGAATTATAGGTTTAATAACAGGTTTACAAATTATTTTGTAAATTTATAACATTTTAAAATATGGAAAGATATGAAGCACTGACTGAATGTTGGATTTGAACCAGTATAACCATTCTGCAGTGTTGCACCTGTAAGCTGAACATTCCTCACATACGTTAAGAAGGAATATGAAAACGATCAAAGTTTTAGTAAAACTTAAACAATCTAAATGAAGTAAATACATTAGAATTAAAAATGAAATTTTTTTTTTTTAACTTTTCTTGACATCATAAGTTTTAAAAAACCAAGAAAAGTTTCAGAAGGACTCTAACATTAAAAAATGATATGACATATCAAATAAGAGAGAGATGCTAGTTTTGTGTAGCAAAAGAAAAAAAAACATGAAGAAACAGACGATTATAATGACTCTTTTGCAAAAACGCATTTTGATGCAATAATGCCAGTGTCTGTTGAAGGTAGTTTTACTAGTTTGAGATTTGTTCAAGAAGGTTTATAGGTTCTCATTGTTTGGAAATGCAAAGGTTGAAGGATAGTTCTCAAAAGCAGGAGACAGGATGGTCAGGACAGATAACTGACTTCAAAACACAGATGATGTACCAAAAAAAACAAAATCAAATTTTTTAAACATTATTAAGATCTAATTTTGTCTTCTTGTTTATTTATTCGCTTTTCATGCTAAGCCTTAAGTAGTTGTGTTAGGGCGTCTGTCCTTGTTGACAACGCCCAGTCGTCCTGGTTGGCGATTGTAGGATATATATTTGTGTGTTATAGTCTGTCCTTGTTGACAGCTACCAGTTCGTGTGAGTGATATACTATCCTTGTTGACAGTTATAGTCGTAAGCTTGTCTGTCCTTGTTGACAGCAATATATTTGGGTCTAAGTTAGTCTGTCCTTGTTGACAGCTATATCATTTAAGTCACGAGTTTGTCTGTCCTTGTTGACAGCAGTATATTAGTCATTCGTTATCTGTCCTTGTTGACAGCAGTACTATTAACATAATGCTGTCCTAGTTGACAGTTCGTTGGTGTGATAGTCCTTGTTGACTTATCGTATACGTCCTGGTTGACGTCTGTCCTTGTTGACAATCAGTCCTTGTTGACTTACTATTATATTTTACTTATGCACCACCTAGATATTCCCCAGTTCGGCCAAATACTTGTTTTTATTGTGTCTTAGCCCATGCCAGTTTAATACCAATTAAGGCATTCCCCACTTTCAAAATTCATTGATATTACAGAACCAAAAGACCTTAATACTAAAAGACTCATGAAATATCTGCCTTAAAATTTGGACTCCCTTTTTTTTTTAAAAAAAAAAAGGAGTTATTTCATGTATTCTCTAATTTGTTGAATCCATCAAATGAACATTCTGATCTGAAGAAAGCCAAACCAAATTTTAAGTAAGGAAAAAAATTGGATGTTACCTGGGAATACAGCAAGATGAGCTCTGTTCATGATCAGCTATGTTGGAATACAAGCGCATCGATAGTGTGACATTATCTTTCTTAGCCATTCACATTATTTCAGAAAGGCACAAATGCTCTCCTGTTTAAAATCAGTTTTTCATTCATAATTCTAGTTTTAGTTCAGATAAAGCAACAACACGAATTCCCTTTAAAACAAAAACAGGAAGGCATATTTAGTTCTTGGTAGCTTCCATAAGGAACGTTTTTCTTCAACCTTCTATTGAGTGGTTCAAAGGGCTTGGCAGAGGAAGAAATGAAAATCAAAACAAAAAATTTCAAATCCAAGACATCAACATTTTTCAAACAAACAAATCGTTAGTAGCCAGCAAGATATTAATTACTGAAGTTCTTTTTTTTTTCATTTTTATTCTCTGCTCAATTATTTATGTGTGTGAACCACACAATTTTGATTTACACAAGGGTAAATGTTTTTAAAGCACCTGCCACAAAATGAAAGAGACGAAACAATATGATATTCTTATAACAACAAACAGAAGATGCAGTGTACTGAAAACATCTGTAAAAAGAGAACAACTTATCTTTACAATCCTCTACTTCACTTTCATTTTAAAACAATGACTTATTGAGAAACCCTTTTAATCCCTTCATGTAAAGGGCTCACTGCTTTATAAAAGAATAGTCTATGCAAATATTTGGGATTACCAAAACTCAGAATATTATTACAATCCTTAAACAGAGGTTGAAATGCTCAAGGACCTTGAAGCTTAATATTGCAGAGACAAATTGAAGCTTAATATTGCAGAGACAAATTGAAGCTTAATATTGTAGAGATGAATTAGAAATAAACACCAATGTCACGTTATTGTAAACATGACTATAATGAAACACAAAACAATGTATTCAAAAGATGAAAAGATGAAACATTTCTTAACAGATAATGGTTTGAATAACATAGGGGTGAATTTTGTTGACTTAACTTGCCCTTATATCTAATAATAAAAGAATACCTCATAGGAAACTATTTTGAGAAGTAAAGAAATTTAAAAGATTACAGTGGCAGACTTTCAATCATTAGAGAAACTTTTTCAAGTAAGTATGTAAATAATAAAAACTATATACAAAAAAAGAACTTCAAAAATAAAATACTTAGAGAAACCACACTAAGAAAACACCCAGGTCGAAGTTAAAAAAAATATTCATTTTCTTCATAACAGATGTCAAAAGTAGCTGAAAAAAAAACCTTAAGAGTTTTCATTAAAAAAAAACAGCATGACCTTTGTTCAAATAGAAGATCATGCTTTATGTTCTTTTTTCAAAGAAAAAACAATGAAAACAAATTAGAAAAAGTTCACAACAGCCTTTAAAGAAAAGTTGCTGATGATGATGATGATGATCTTCAGATACAATACAATAAAAGAATGGATTTTTGTTTAAAATTTTCTCAAACACTATCACAACACAACTTGTAAATTACAGTGACCACTAGGAACGCCTTTTTACATGCATCCAGTATTCACGAACACATGAATATAGGATCACTTCCACTTCAAGCATCCATTGTATGACTAAAATTATAAATATTATCATCACATGATAAAGATATTTAAATTATATGCAAAGATAGAGGAAGCATGACAAGCAAACAATCTCAAGATTGATTGTATAAAAGACACTTTGCCAAAATGCCACAACATAACTTTTCAAATATACACGCTTTTTTTTTTATAAGAACCAGTAAAATCTGACCTGAGGCTGGCTGTTCTTATTTTTGGAGCCTTTTTCAGCCTGAATTGTTCTTATTTTGTTCTTTGCTTTAAGAACACAGTTTCAAATTTCAGCCTCATTTTGTTCTTCTTATTTATGGAACTTCCAGTAAAATAGAAATATTTTTTAAACACAACTGGTAAATAGTATGGTTGCTGTTCGGTAATGACTCATTCGCACATTTATTGGAGGTGAAAAAAATCCAATAAACTTTTAAACCATTTACCAGTGAGAGAATTCACATCATGAACTGTTCTTATTTTCCAAGAAAGTTCAGGCTCAGGCTGTTCTTAATTTTTGGAACAATGATTTGAGCCTCGGGTTGTTCTTATTTTGTTCTTATTTTTTGGCCAAATCTGAGGCTTGTGTTCTTATAAAATTGTTCTTATAAAAAAAAAAGCGTGTAATTGACCTATGGGCTACGTTTTCAAAAGACTTTTAAAAAACACAAATTCTGAAAAACCAAAATAACAACAGAAGCATAAACATTTCCTTACTGTTTTAGTCCTGAGAAAAAATTTTCTTCTTTTATGAAACGTTATTTTCCTTACTGTTTGACTGAAAATTGAAAATAAAAAAAATCCTAATCTTGTTATTTACTACTATGTTGGTTTGGCTGGTGAAGCTAAAAAAAATATTGGTTACAAGACAATGTTTGACTCACTGAAGTTTTGGTGTGCGTCATTACAGTTGTGACAAACAGACAGTACTCACAAAGCTTTCAGCATTCTTTTCAAAGTTCTCCACAAAAGAACAATTCTTCACAAGTTACGTACAAACAAGAGTTCTTCAATAAACAATTCAAGTGGAGGAGGAGTGACAGCTTTGATAATTAAGGATAGTCATCACCTCTTGCTGCATGTTTTCAGTTTTGTGTCCAAAACTTTTGATGTGGTTATTTTATCATCAACAAAGTATATATTTTTGAAAACCTTATAAAATTTCCTCTCTAATGTATAAAAAGTTATTGCGGATAAAGGCATTTTGAAAAGGCTAAATTTCTAGGAGATCCACAGACCCTTTGAAAAATATTTTCTGCAACATTTTTATGTTATTGTGTTGTATGTTTACTAATTTAAAAAACGTTACTACAGTTTTTTTAAACAAGTCCTAGTTCTGACTAAATAAAAGATTTATGAAAAAAACTCGTTAAAATAGCCTTTCCTTGACTTTCTCCCTTCATTGCAGAGCGAATATTCGCTTAAAGAAAAACTTAAAGTAACGTTTTGTTCTTATAAGCCTATTCTTTCAATTGCAAAAAAACTATGTAATGTACTTCCATCGTGGGGGTTCCTGGAGGTATTTAAAGAGAGATAAGTAATGCAGACATACTTATTGAGAAAAGGTCTTCCAAAGAAATTCCATTTTGTGATCCGCTGAAGAAACAACATTACAAAAGAAACAATAGCTCGCATTTGCTTTACATGAATAATTAATAAGTCCACTATAAAAAGAGATCACAGTTCTTGTAAACATGCTGAATAAGTTCTGTAAACAAATTGTAATAAACATGAAATGAAATACCACTAAATTTAAAATAATTGTACCAAATAATAAATTTTTATAGCATCATGTATACATTTTCAGAAAGCTCTCTGAAAGCTTTATTTTTATGAATTAAAAAATATTAGATTTTTTTTTCAATTTCAATTGATTGAATTAACACCAAAATTAAGTAGTGCTTTTTTAAGTAAATCAATTTTGAATTGAGAAAGGAAACATTTAAGTTCAAAGTTGAATTAACGTTCACAAAGACAATGTCATAGTTGCACCTCGATGTCCCACTGTAGTTATTATGAAGAACATAGTGAATGCTTGATGGTGTAATAAACAAAACAATGGGCTCATTGCTGAAAGTTTTTAATTTTGGATAGAGCTTTTGGTGACAAATTTCATGAAAACTAGTAACTAACGTAGTACTACAAATTTATCAACAAAAAAAATTCCATCTGATAACATGGAAGTAAAAGTGAACTACAATATTAATTCCAGTAAGCTCAAAACTTTGAACAATTAAACAAAGTGATCAAAAAGAAGTAAAAACATTGTAATGCTTCAAGATGTGCTTGAAAAGATCTGGTAATATGCATGGAAACATGTTCTTAAAAGATCTTCATTATATTGCTACTCATTAACAGACACGACTTTAGCATAACAGCTAATTTTTAAAATTCTTTATTTAGAATAAAACAAGTTTTTTGATGAAACTTCTCTTGCAAATTGTAATTGATTTAAGTATTTTACATCACCATAAAATTCTAATATTATGTTTCACAATTATCTTGAATTTCATATGCTGTTCATATTAAATTGTTGGTTGCAAAAAACGTTGGATCAGCGAAATGTTGTAGTTGATGTCGTTGAATTCTGATGGTCAGTTTTTACAGCAGGATGAAAAGGTGGAATGAAAGTTTGTTTTCGTCAAAAAGTAATTTTTTCTATACTTTGTTCGGGTTACGTGAATGATACACAGAAAATAGCAGAAGTTTTGTCCAAATTCTTATTTTAGAATTGGGGTAAATTAGTCCAGTTTTGATAAATACCAGGTAGGTTACCCTATAAAACTAAGGCCTTTTTTGGAATGAATTTAGAAACGAGGAATTTAGTAAACAAACAGGTTTTAATTAAAACTGTTGCTAAATTGTTTCTGAAATCCATTTTTGGCCAATGACCAATTAAAAAATTATTTCCAATAATGGTTGAATGGTCATTTTTTTAAGCATTTCAAATTTTCCATTTTTATTATTATGAAGTTACAAGAAGATCGTTGCAATCAATTTAATTAAGGGAACATCTCCACCTAGTGAAAGTGAAAGTGAAATGTTTATGAAAAAAGACTGTTAAAATCTCTTCGTGATTTCTTGAAGAGCGGATTCCAGGTTGAGATTAAGGGACATTGAATTTATTTTTGAATGTCAACATTTAGTAGGTTGGCCTGTCTGTCATGTTCAGAAATTTTATATTAAAGTGTTATTCAAACAGGAATGAAAACAGTGAAAATTAGTGCTCAGACAAGGCCTACTGGGAGATAATCACATTGAAAAATGCAAAGTTATCCAGGGCTCCGTTAATTACTACGCTCATTCACTTTGGTGCCTTGTTGTGCTCACTCAAAAATGACTGCTCAACTGAAAACATTTCAAGCCCTGAATGCATGAATTTTGTCTCAAAAAATACTGGATTTTAATGACATACCGTAATGCTTCGATTAGACGCCTGGGGCGTTTATTAAATTTTTTGAATTTTTAGGGGGGCGTCTATTCGAGGGGGGCGTCTATTGAATTTTTGTGAAACTCTTCTTTTTCGTAAATATAAACTAAATAAACATCGATAAAAAATATACAAAATTAATCTTCAAGATCATCGTCAATAAAGACAAAGTTTCCAATTGTTAGTTTAAAATTTAAAAAGAAAGGCATCTATCGCAAATTTCCATATTTTTATACAAAATGAAAACATTGAGGCTGAAACAATGCAATGTAGTAGTTCTACATGCCTTAATTAGTGTGTCTCTAATAAATGCCCCTCTCTAGAGAGGGGCGTCTATTCAAGGGGGCGTCTAATAGAGGGAGGCGTTTATTTAAAAATCTCCTGAAAAGGGGGGGGGGGGGCGTCTATTCGATGGGGGCGTTTAAAAGAAGGGGGTGTTTAATCGATGCATTACGGTATGTTTTCGTTTACCCCAAACTTCTAAATTACTTAGGAAACAGAAACAAAAACACATGATACCACTCATAGTGGCAAGCCAAATTTCAAATTGAGTAAGGAGAAAATGGCACAAAATATTTAAAAATGATTCCACTCGAATTCAACACATGATTGCAAAGTTTAAGGTCTATGATATGGAACCATGTAAAACTATAAATTCTTAACTAAGATTCAGAACCCAGTTCCCAGTTCTCTCAAAAGCAAAACTTACGGACATGCTCAGTTAATTATTCTCGCTTCAAAAATGAATTTGAATTGAAACAGGTAATTTATAATAAACAAAGAAACAATGTTTACAGCCGGACAGGTTTTGTTTTCAAGCATTATGTCCTGTAAAAGAAACTACCTCAAAACAAGCTGAAATGTTATGAAAACCACATTTCCATAGTGGTAGATCATAATGCACTTTGCAACTATTAAATTCAATTTTCTGATGGTAATGCTGTCACCATTGTGAAAAGAAAAAAAGATTATGGTAGGGGCAGAATTCTTTTCATCATTTTAAAAAAGACTGTAAAAATCAAAACACTTAAAAATATCCCGAAGAGGTCTGTAACTTCCAAAATGATGATGTTCTCATCTTCTTGCTTATCTCCTTTGTAGCAGAAGATACAGGTTTGTAAAGAAGTAGCAAAAATTTCAGAAACTGTTGTTTTGGCAAACAAAAACCTGTTAAAATAATTGCAGCTAATATTCCACACAAGTTGCATAACACACTTTGTATAAATACCTTTCTTTTTGACCGAAAATAAATAGTATCAATTTCTAAGATAACTTTGAGATACTTACTGAAATGACTACAGATGGGACATGTACAGATTCGATGCAATATACTTATCTTTTTTCCTCGGTTGTTGTAATATTCTCTGTATAATATAATATATTGTATATTACTCTTCACTTTTCACATTTTGTCTATGGAGAATTCAGTCCTCTCTGGTCGTGAATCAGTTTTATATCGTCATACACATAAATTTGGTTTATAAGGATATATTTAGAGCCATTTGTTTATGGATATACAATCATTCACATTGTTACATGCATTTATGAGGGTTTTGTTATAAGTTTTGTTATAAGGCAAATAATTATATGGGTTGATGGAGTCCATTAAGTTCAGTTGCTGTGATAACTAGTTAAGAGGTACAGTCATAAGAAACTGCTAGGTTGACTAGTTCATATATAAATGTGAATTACAAAGGACCTCCAGAAAAAATCAAAATAAATGCAACTTCAAGCATTACAACAGATTGGATTCCATATCCACTGTGACCGTACACATTTTCATGGAAAATGGAATTGTCTTAATTCACTTTGTTAAACAAATAAATATGAAATGAAGATGGTTCACAGGCAAAATTTTATATCATGGTCAAAATTTAAGATTTTAATATAAATTTTTTCCATGAACGATTTAGAAGATACAGTACAAGTATAAGAATTTGGCATAGCAAAATGCACCAGAGGCACTACACACAGTGTGCTAAAGGTAGCTAGAGGTCTGCGACAGAGGACATAAAATTGTTAGCATTTTAAATGTCACAATAAGGGAAATCATGCCAAACTCGCCATCTCAATGCAACCGCTTAACCCTGTTACATCAAGAAATAACCGTGAAATGACATGAATGTTCTCGAATTCGAATTCTTTCTAGATTTCTTATCATTTTTGCTAAAGTGATAAATCTTATAATATGTACGCAATCAAATTTGTATAGAGATTTACAAACGGACACATGAAAACAGTCAAATCCATTCTCAATTAGTGACGTAACTATCAAGTTTTCATTAGACATCATTGCAGCATCCCCCTGTAATGAATACCCTTTTTCGCATTTTGCACTTTAGTAAAATTATAACTTTTATAAGATTAAATTCACAGAAAAAACTTTTTATATAAGTAACAACTATTACCATAATTATGGTGTGAAAAATTAAGCATATTGCTAAGCGTAGTGTGACTGTAGCTGAATGACTGCCAAGTTTGATTAAGAAGAATATTTTTATGTCTAGACATGAAGTTTTTATTGAGACTTAAAGAAAAGATGTCTTTTTTAATAACATGGTAATCAATAAACATTGTATTGATCTAAGCAGAGACCAAGAAAAGCTATTGATATAAGCACATAAGCATAGCAATAAGTATATTTTTAGGGTATAACCTGAAAAATTGCAAAGCATAGCTACCTTAAGTTCATTTCAGAAAAAGAATTTTATAGAAAGAAATTAGTGTATAACAAACTATTCATGTTTTTATCTCTAACAACTATGTGTAACATTTCAAAACAGGAAAAAGATTTTTCAAGAAAGTGCAGTGCTCACAATGATAATTCACAAATTTAAAGTATTTTGAATAAACATATCTGAGTCAAAAAAATGTGTTCATACACATATTTCTACAAAAAACATGAAACTGAGCATTTCAAATTTCATGGTAAATTGTGTTTTTGTTGTTAGATTAATTACTTTATTACCGAATCTTAAAGAACTTAAAAATACTGAAGTCGTATAAAATAAAATTCAGACATGATTTATGGCAAAGTTTACACATGTAACATTTTATGAAGTTTCTATAGAATTTCAAAATGTCACCTACTTTCACTTTTTTCTTTATATAACTTCAATATAATAAGGTCTTGAAAAACTTATTACTTTATTTACAATGGAACTAATCAGATATTCAATCATAAACATTCAGTTTGAACTTAAGAAAAGATTAAGCCTACACAAAATATAAATATATCTACAGGCAAATGGCTTCAAGTTCGATTTCCAACATAAAGGTAGATTTATACTTCAAATCACATGGACAAACTTGCTATTTTTCTGAGGTGATCGAACATTGAAGAAAGCAAAAAATTAGGAACAATATGCCACTTGAAATTTGGTGATAGCAATCGTTCCACTTACAATGAATTATGAATGTTTTTACAAATTCTCTGCATGAATGAATACTTTCAACACATGTTTTTTCATGAAGGTGAGCTTTTCGGTATACCTTAATGCTTTTCTGTTTTTAATTCCCTTAAGTCAACAATGTATTTTTCTAATTTGAACTCATAACTTATTTAAACAATATTTTCTAATTGGATTTATCGAACTGATTACCTCTCTCTCAAAATTCAAATGTTTGAAACTTTTTCTTTGAAGGTGTCATATATAGATAAAAGAAAAGACAGAAAAATATAATTCAAACAATTGTTACAAAAAAATTTTGTGAAACATGTTTGAAACACTTTCATCCATGACAGAGTGAATTGAATAAACAAGAACAACCTTGTCGGTTTCTACTTTAGTCAAGGATCAGAGTACTTTTACCATCATTGGACTAACTCCTAATCCTCCAGACGAGATGGCAGTTTAGCCTAAACTTCAGATAACTTGTTTTACAACACACCTTACTTACAATCAAATGGATTCGAAGAAAAATACCATGTTTTCGCATATGTTTTTGAAAGTACTCTGATCAAAGAATTTTTATAAAAGATCTTTATAATTGATGTTTCCAAATTTTTTCATTAAGGTTGGCAAAAACTTTGTTGTTGTTTGCTGTGCTGAACCTTTTTATGAAAACACTTTCAGTTTGGATAAAATCTGAAAGTTCTCATAGTTTTCAATGCACTTATATATGGCTTACCCTCCTGAATATGGCTATGACCATCTTGCCATATTCATCAAGAATTTTCATTTTCTTGTAGTGGCCTACCATTTTTTGTTCAGTCTGATTAGACATAATATATTTACTTTAGCCATTATCTTCTGTGAAAAGAGATTTTTGTTTTAGTGTACAAGACCTTTTCCATTGTAATTGTTTTTGAATATAATTTTACGGTCAAGTTCTTCTTAGTTGCACATAAAACCACAAGAGGCGAGAGACACTTTTTTTACAATTACACGCTTTTTTTTATAAGAACAATTTTATAAGAACACAAGCCTCAGATTTGGCCAAAAAATAAGAACAACATGAGGCTCAAATCATTGTTCCAAAATTTAAGAACAGCCTGAGCCTGAATTTTCTTGTAAAATAAGAACAATTCATGATGTGAATTCTCTAACTGGTTTTAAGTGTATTGGTTTTTTGCAACCATACTTTTAACCAGTTGTTTTTAAAAAAGATAATTTTTATTTTACTGGAATTTCCATTAATAAGAACAAAATGAGGCTGAAATTTGAAACTGTGTTCTTAAAGCGAAGAACAAAATAAGAACAATTCAGGCTGAAAAAGACTCAAAAAATAAAAACAGCCAGCCTCAGTTCAGATTTTACTGATTCTTATAAAAACGAAACGTGTAGTATACGTAGAAGCATGTGGTGTGATGTCAGTTTTTTTCAT
Source organism: Turritopsis dohrnii (assembly GCA_027922465.2). Classification (NCBI taxonomy): domain Eukaryota; kingdom Metazoa; phylum Cnidaria; class Hydrozoa; order Anthoathecata; family Oceaniidae; genus Turritopsis; species Turritopsis dohrnii. Next base: position 454,023 of record BQMF02000101.1, on the reverse strand, counting down.
CATCACAGGGCAACCATTACATTGCATACCCATTTGAACATAATGTTTTAGGGGAAATATGTTAGGAACCAATAGGGATAACTAATGTTTGATGAAGGGGTGACAAAAAATTTGGGTCTAATTTTCTTGGTGACTTCATCCAAATATTTCTGTAACAGTTGGTCGTAGCAAAATGATTCCATATTTTTTTATCTGTTTTTCCAGCTCTACAGTATGGGTACACTTTCCGTTCCCAATTCCATAAATTTTCATCATGGGGCTTGGACACAGGAAAGAGGAATTTGACAGATTGTTTTCAAAGTTAGGCATGGTTTACCTGGGATGCAGTATTAATAATAATAAGATAATGTATGTTGCAAAAACTCTCTAGACCCATAGTTTAGAAATAACCTTAAATCAAATATGTAAACGTTGCAGAGATTGATAAACTATCTCTGCACATGCTTCAAGTGTGCACCAAGGGTTCAGTGAACTTTAAGTTGGTGTTAATATAAGTTTTGTTAAGATTCGATAAATTTGATAAATATTGGTTTTGTAAAGTTTTGGATTGATATAGTTTGATTAACAGTGTAGTAAGAATTGTTCTTGTAGTTTTTTACATTTAACAGACATGTTTTCTTTTTGAAGGATGGTACTTCTTGGAGAATGTCCATCATAAACATGCAAAAAAATTTAAAGTTTCAAAATGCTGAATCAGCAATTATTACTAAATGTAATAATGACTTGATTACCACTATTCAGCAAGAACTGCCATTTTCATATAGACCTGGCTGGTCGATTTTGGGGCTTCTTGAATGAACTGTTAAAACTCTGAAATTAAAGTGTGTTTTTCACAGTTTTTAATATTTTCATTTAGATTCCTATTGTGAAATCAGGCCTTGTCATAACAGGTGCGCGATCGTTCTCGCGCACGCAAACACGCGCCCAAGTTCAATATTTCTTCCATCACCCGAGCGATGATTCAATCGCGCAGATTTGATAAACAATGATTTCTCTAAGTGATTTATAGTTAATATCTATCAAAAGGAATGATTATATATTTTAGAGTGGCTTTCTCTTACAAGTCTTGTTTCTCAGAAAACATGCATAAAAAAAAAACATCATGAATAGCTTTGTTAATTTCATAACGCCCTTGAAACGAAAACGTAAAAGCAACTTTATTACCAGATCTTTTGATGATCAAGTTCGAAAAGATATTGTGCAAGATTTTACGTTATTGAAATTATAACAATTGGATTATAGAAAAACATATATAGAAAAAAAAAATTCTTACTTCATTTGAATAAATAGGAAATATGTTCAAAAATCATAATAGCTAACTTTCAAAAGGCTTTCAAAACAAAGGGTTTTGTTGATACAAAATATTTTTGCAAACAACACCTGTACACAGATCAATTCAGGAAATTTCCTTAATTCATTATATAGTTTTTAATTATGTTAATATCAATTCCCAAATGAAAAAAATCATATAGTTATGTAGTTGTATTTTCGTTAGCTAAAACTACGTATTTTGTTAAATGAATTTTCACGTGTTATATCGAGGAAGCACGAAGAACTCGTACTTAAAAAAGAAAGTATAATAATACACACTGAAGTCGAAGATAAGGGCTGCAATGCCTCCAGTGTTTGGGGTTCACTGGTTAAATCGTCCCCTGGCTTCTTAATAACTAAAATTCAATCACTTGTAACGAAATTTAGAATCGCGCAGGCCAATTAATTGTTGTCAATTTAGGTGCGCGGGAGAGATTTCTTTATGGCAAGGCCTGTGAAATATCATCAGAATCGCGAAATGAACAATTTCTTCCGAAATTAAAGATGAAAAACATCAAAATTTCACTGCTCACATTATATTCAAGAGTCTAGCCTGGATATTTTTGGTTCATACATGAAGTATAGAGCCTCAATGTAAAGAAAATAATACATATATGTCACATGAAAATTCTGATCTTGACTTTCATATTCTGTTTTTCATTTCCTTGTTCCTTTATATCGTATTTATAAAAACATGAAAAAACTGAATGTTTCGTTCAGCAATTAATTACATGTTTGCAAGAACTTCGTGTAAAGTTGTTGTTTCTCATGGGTAGTTTAAATGACTTCACAGAAGAAATTACAATAGTGTGCTTTTTCTATGATGACAAGTTTCAAAAGAATTGTCATTTATACGTAAGAAAAAGCAGACATTTAAAATGTGCAATGCATCGATAAATGCTTTGTTCTACCATACAAAATTAAGTCTATATATATAATATGTGATTATGTATAAACTAAACTTTTGCTATCATTACAAATGTCTTCCAACAATGATTTCTGCATGTTCATTCCAGCTTTATTGCAGCTCACTTCCTATTATTGCCCATTCTTTAAACTTCCAATTTTAGAAAACAATGTCTGACATGTTCTTCACTGGAAATGTTATGGTCTCATTTTTTTAAGATTGCAGGTTTAAAGAACGAGTCAACAGCTACAGGAGTAAACTGCAATGAAGCCTTAATTTCATTTTGTGGGTCACACGATGCATGTGTGACTGTTGCAAATATTCAAATCTCACGGACCGAACATTTATCATGGATGAGAAATGGCTGTTCGTTAATATTGCAATAATAACGCTTTAATAACACTGCCAAATATAATTATAAAGAAAATTTGGCGCTCTTCATAAGCTGATCAAAGTCACCCATATGTTGGAAAGATCATTTCCAGTTAGGACCACTCGACCAAATCTTGTGATAAAATGCGTTTCATACTGCTTTATGACAGCCATACGACGAAGTGCATTCACAACTTTTTCTTCTGATTTGAGAATACAAGATTTTAGAAATGTATTGTGAAATTGTGAAATTAGTAATTATTGGGTTAATGATTTAATTTGTAACTTAGGACTCTTTACTTTGTACATTCTCGTTGATACAAATAAATAAATTGTCCAGAACAAATTACTTGTGTTTTTCTATAAAATGTAAATAGAATTCCTCGAGATACAGACGAAGTGGGGTAAGTTCATTGTAGTATTAAAAACACAAAAGGTCAGAGCAGAAAAAGTCGCGAGCAAATTCTCGCAACATTTTGTGTACGCAACAAAACTTTTAATGTACACAACATTTATCAGTTCAGGGTGCTCGCGATAATTAATGGTTTTTGTGCCTTTAACTTCGTTTCAACATCTCCAAACATTTATTTCAATGGGTCTTTCATGTAAAGAGAAAATATGCACGAAGAAGTAAGCATGGCGTAACTTGGGGGTTGCATATAACAACCATTCGTTCGTTTGAATTATTCATTCGGAATGCTTCCCAAAAATTAATTATTGCAATATTTGGTATTGTTATGTTAATGATTTTAATAATCGTTTTGTCGACATGCCTTTAAATAGCACAATTTAATTTTACGACCATAATTGAAACTGATGCTAATTAATGTTATATCGCTAAAAAAGCAGTACCGTAAAGCGGGGTGACTTGAAACACCCGGGGTGACTTGAAACAGCGTCAAAAAAACGTTATTTCTCATGAAATAATGAATGAAACTCCGAATTTTTTTCAGATTCCGTTCGGAGACTATCTAGCGCAACATTCGATAGAAAAATTTCATTAATCAAGGAAGTTCTTCGGAAGCTGAAGATGAACAAAGCGCCGAAAATCAGTACCCCTGTAAAAGAGAACGTCACGGCGATACAGCATATCGCTAAATATAATTTTTTTTACATTTGTAAAATAGAAAGGTCAAAGGGAGTAATTCCAGAATGTTATCAAAAAATATTTAAAATTGACAGAAATATATGCCATTAAAATGTTTCGTTTTTTTGCACTCGATACACTTCGTCTCTTCGATTATTGCATAAATATTCTTATCAATTATGATGCAATCGAATCATTGATGTGTGATAAAGTTCAGCCGATGGAGTTTCAAAGGTGGTATAAGTCATTTGGTAATTATTATAAGTTCCATTAATAGAAAGGGTCAATAATCTAAGAATTGAACCTCAATAGACTCGTTTTACTAAGTACCATAACTGAATACTCATCAGAATTCTGAACAAATCGGTGCTGCAATTTTATCCTCCGTTCAAGGCTATGGGCACACCATACTTATTGTGAAATTGGCGATAGACGGGCCTCATGTTGTTACTTTTACAATTTCATACTTAACCTTGTTACCAGGGCTTCTTCTTGACTTTTTGATATATGGACGCCATTTCATACTCCATATACATGTCATATGCAATGGCGCAATAAATTCGCATAATCTGGATGAAATGATGAAGCGCTTGTGTGGAAAAAACAAAGACGATGGATCAATTTGTCAATGTCAAGTGACATCAATATCGAAATGGTAAAGGAAATATATCCTAAACTAAGAAAAGCACGAAAAAGAAAGTTGGATACTCTGAAACAGGAATTTTATTATATATATTCAATTTACAAGTTTTATGTAAGTACAGTCGTGTAAACTAGCTATAAATTCAAATTCATCTTGCCTGCTTTCGATATTGTTTCTGAAACAATTACGTTATCACACGCTTAATTATTTTAATGGCTTCAGATAACTTACTTTTTACAATGTTTTACCATTCTGAAATTTTGAGTTTTCAAAATTTATTAACACTCTCCATCACTTAATAAAAATGAAACTGGCAATAACAAATTATTTTAATTTATGTTTTATACGCAAGTAATCGTAGATCACACGTTTTCTGTTTTGGCGCTCTATACAACAACAATTTTGTGCAAACAGCACTGTTTCAAGTCACCCCCGCACGATAAATTTCAGTAGGTGTACTTTGTGAAGCAATAACTTGAGATGGTATGCATTAATTAGTTTGAACACTTCGTTATCTGAAAGACAAAAGATGAATGGACTTTTTTTCAAAATTTCATAGTAATTACTTTCTTAGATTAAAAGTTATGAGCAAATCTTTTCAAAAATTGGCGAATTTTGTTTCAAGTCACCCCGTTTTACGGTATATACTCCTCCCGCTGGATGCTAGATCGTCATCATTCAATCCGATGTATTCAAATAGGAGAGTAAAACAATATTATCGAGGCAATTCTTTATAATAAATCACGATTTTAAGCGACGGATTCTGGTCGAGTGGTCCTACGGCACTATTTCCTTTTTTCACAACACCCCCAATCTCACGTCCAGGATGTTTTAGGGTCAGGGTTAGGGTTAGGGCTAGGATCTGATACATTTAGGGGGTGCGAAAAGGAAATAGCGCCATTGCTGAAAATAAATTTCTATATGATCAGTAATTTGACAAGGATATGCTATGCTGACGACGATATATGTAAAAAAAATTGATCAACAACCAACAAAAAAAATTATTATTTGAAAGTAATTACCTTGGTATACAGTTTGGGGCTGCATTTTCTACATCCCACTCGGTAAACAGTTTCATAGATTTCAGGTATGTTGGACGGTGAAGATTCACCTGGTGTTGCTGCATTGTCTCGGTTGATTTAGCCCAATCTGTTTTGCCCTTTCCTCCTGATGAGGCTGCCATTTTTTATTAGAGCGTACCTGCTGAGACCGTTCCGTAGCGTTCTCTCTCCAGTCATGTAAAACAAACGTAAACCGAGAAATTGAAAACAGCAACAGCCTGGTAATGTCAATAATAAAATGATAATTATAATGATAAAATGATAATAAAATGAAGAGAAGAGGTTAGGGTAATCAATCAATCGTCCACAAAACTGACCTGCAGTTTCTGACCTTCAGTTTGTTTGCTACGTGGGAAAAAAAGAGGCCAGAATCTTAACACCAGAAAATATCATGAAGTGTGCAGTGCTGTGTGACTTTGGGTTTTGTCAAGTGAGCCTCCGTTAAGTAGCCTCCGTTAAGCCTCCGTTAAGCCTCCGTTAATGACTTGATGAACAGTTTATGGCATAAAATATATATATGATAGGGGGGAATCATTTATCATTTTATTTTGATTATTGCGAATACTTTAATAAACCCAACTCATCTTACAATCTGTAGTAAAGTCTCAAAAACATAATAACTTTGAAAACGACGGTATGGCAGAACCGACAGACGACATCGATGCATCTCCACCGTAGAGAGCTTTTCTACTGTGTGAGTTCTACAGCAATGATCAGTTAACGGAGGCTGAACGTTTACAAAATTACAACGAAGTAAAGGTTTTTGGGCGTTTTCAATAGTTTTAAGACCATCTCTAGTGCATTGATCAGTTAACGGAGGCTGGTATCACAAAAAAAATTCTTAAGAATCTTTTCGTGATGCCAGCCTCCGTTAACTGATCAGCGCATCAGAAGTCGTCTTAAAACTATTGAAAAACACTTAAAAACCTTTTCTTCGTTGTATATTTGTATTATGAGAACAGCCTCCGTTAACAAATCAGTTTTGGATTGTCAAAACGCTCAGCCTCCGTTAAGGAACTTTCTGTGATGCCAGACCCCGTTAACTGATCAGTGCATCGGAAGAGGTCCTAGATCTTTTGAGAAACGTCTAAAGACCTTAAGTTCACGTTTCTTAACAAGTAGCACGTGCTAATCTCCGATATTGAAGGCTTGTATATATTAAAGTTTTGAAGTTTATCCGGTTTTTTGATAAATATTTGTTTGAAATATGGACGTAGAAAAGGTTCTTCGTTGGAATTTCTTATCATCCGCCGCCACTCCATATATACCCGTAGGCGGTGTCCGTCGTCATCAGGAAACTGTCGGCCTTGGATCCTCCACCACAGAGGTCAAAACTGTTTTCGGTGATTTTTGAGTGGTTCCTAAGGATAAATAAGTTCTGAGTAAGTGTTTTGAATTGTTTAAAGAAGTTTTAGGCAGTTTACATGGTCATCTATGGATATTACCATTTAGCATGGTCTCAGAATGGAATAAAATATTAACGGAGGCTTAACGGAGGCTACTTAACGGAGGCTCACTTGACAAAACCGTGACTTTGTAATTGCCCCCCTAACATTGTAAAAGAATAACTATGCGTATTTTTGTTACTTTTATCAATCCACTTTTGTTTTACTAAAAGATTTTGAAAAGTATTCTTCTAAACACAAACGTTTTTTATAAAGTATTATATTTTCGTTCCTGGGTGGAGAGGGTCTGTTTTATCTTACCTGTATGAATATTATAATATGCGCTTTTGAACAACTTGACTAAAAACAGTTCAATGTGAAAATGAACATGTGAAGCAATAGTATTGATTAAAACATTGATTGATTATTGGTTTTACTTAGTAACTTAGGCCACAAGCATGATGATATAATTTTAGATCAAACACTATTTAGATCAAACACTGATAAAAAAACTAAGAAGCAGTGTAAGCAGTCTTACTTTTTATATTTAATGGAACTTACAGCAAACCAACATTATTGATGGCTGTTGAAATGAAATGATTAATTCCAATGATCAATGTTTATACTTTTTTAATTATTAGAATCATTATGGAAAAAAGGAAGCACTCTGTTACTATTCAATATGGTCCATATCTTTCTTGTGCAACTGTGGGGTATAAGGAAGATCGTTTGCAAGGTCTGATCACCAGTTTTTTATCAGATGGACATACCGTAGATCTAAGAAGAATTGAAGATCGTAATGTTGTGGAAATTGTGGTTCATGATGAAATTATTTTCAGTTGCAATATCTTAGATTTAGTCTTTAGAGGAGATGGACAGCTTGATGAGAATTGTAGTAAAGCTTTAGAGGCTTTGCAAAAGGCTTATTAACTTCCATAACAGTTTTTTATTTATTGTGTGTCAACTATTTTTCTGTAAATATGATTCTGTAATTAATAATTGTAAAATATTAATACTTGTAAAAGTTGCAATTCATTGGCAATATTCCACATGTGGATTTCAGCATTGATTTCCTGTATTGTTATTGTAGTGATCATTGTTATTTAAGTAATTGAACATTGCAAGTATATAGGTCCTCGATTTCATCTTCTAGTTTGACAATAATCGCATCCGTTCTAAACCTGAATCAGAAACAGATAGAAATTATCAAAAACACAGATTAAATTTCTTCATTACTAACTGTATGAAAATCAGTGATGGCCAGTAATATGGGTTTACAAAAATTTGGGGTTTGAAACTTAAATGGCCTTAAAGTAAACTTGAGATACTTGTTTGACTTTTGTTTGCAAACTTCAAACACATCCACCCAAGAAACGCATAATGATTTACCATGATTACATAATAAGATGTTTTCTCATGATGCTTTTACTTATTACTCGCTATTATTTTTCCAGGCAAAAACTGACAACGTGGAATGCTTATCTTCATTACATTCTTTTTCATTTTTGTACTGGAAGCATTGCTTTGTAGCATAAAGCCCATTGTGAATGCTTTTTATCATGAATTGGTGTCGTCTAAAATGCTTGCACTTGAGGATTTTTCATTAGAAATAGACAAGTTAAAAGAGGCTCAGAAACAGATCAATATTCAAGATGAATTTCCTAAATATGCACGCTTAGAACGGAAGATTATCAAGTTAACTGATGAAAAACAAGCTCTTTCAAAAGAGAGGAATACCGTCTGCCTATACTGGACCTGGATTTCAAAGATTGCAATACATTGTATTTATGCCACATTCATGGCTATCATTGTTTACCTATATCGTTATGAACCAGTTGTTCAGTTATCAGAAAATTGGTTTCCTTATCTTAATAATCTATTAAGTATGCCAAGTGGAATCAATGGAAGCATAAGTCTACCTGTCTGGATTGTGATATCTCGACAAATGGTTAGATGTATTTTACAGTGATTATCATAGAGAATTTTTTGTTGAATGATTTTTTGTTTTATTTCTGATATTCTGTAATTGCTTGGGTGCAAGCCTGCAACAGTGGTGGATGTTTTTGTTTAGGTTTTTATTTTTCCTCATATTACTCATCATTTGGAGGTTTCATTTCCAAGTCTGGCAATTCTGTTTGGTAATATGATTTGAAAAATCCTAAATTCTCATAAGAATCTGCACAAACTTCCATAAGTGCTGATTTCACATTGTGATCATACTTATTATGTGCCAAATAGGTTATCATGTTGCTAATGAATATTTTTGGTTATTGGTAAATAACATTAATGTAATAAATACTAGAAACAATCCTTGTGAATTTGTTTTTGTAACTTCTACTGAGGCATTCTTACTGCTATTATGAATATTATCTAGATTCTGATAGGAAACTTAAAAAGGATAGAATAAAGATATGTCATGTTCACTTCAACCTATATGTGAAATTAGGGACGTGAATCAAATTACCAATCTACTTGCTGATCTGAGTGGTGAAGAGGAAGCCATTATTGATAAAGGTACTAGGTTTTTACAAGTTGTTTAAGATATATATTTTCACAATGGAAGTATATTTTGTTTTAGGTTTTGAAGATGGATTTGATGATCAAGGTTGGGAAAATGAATGGAATAGTTCAGATGAATGGGATTCCCCATCAGTATGCTATTTTTTACCTGCCCAACTTTTTGGTCTTATTTATTTATTTTTTATTTATTATTACCGTGGATGACCTCTTCAGTTCACCAACACAGGTCCTGCAAAGGAGGTTATTTCTGTTATGTACCTGTTTAAAACGGCTTCACCAGGGACTAGATATCAATCCTACTCATATATTTCGTAATTACAGAAATTTTTTCAAACAAAGAAATTTTGTGTTTTTGATTAAATTTTAATTTTCTGGTTACTAAATTTACCGTTTACACATCATCATTTCTTTTAGATTCCGCTAAAAAATATCAGCAAATCTTGGCTGCAATCTTGTCATGTTTCATTATCACCTACTGAAGAGTTGCTAGTCTTTGCCAAAAAGGAAAAAGGTGTTTTTCTTGCAAGTATGTTACTTTCATTTCTTCTTTTATTTGAATTGTAGGTATAATTATCTCTTTCACCTACAAATAAGATACAGCTGCTATTTCACTTCTTAGATTAGAACAATTTACATTATAAAAGCTCCCCTGTAAATAAGCACATGATAACATCTTCGATATCTTGGAAGCATAATTGAAAATTATCAAACCTTTGTTGTTGGAATACGTTTCTATACAGCATTGCATTATTTCAGTTTTCCCCTATCATGTAACTTTATTTACATGAAAGTGAATAATAAGGTCTGTAATCTAGCTTTCATAGGCATTTTAAGCCAATCTAGAGCTAGTTGAAGCCTCTAAAATTTTAGACCCCAGACCTTTTATGCACTCAAGGTTCAAATTTAAATCACCGTATATTTAGATATTCCCTTCCATTGATGTGTCACCTGTATAAATTTCTAATCTATAGGACTTGTTTCAAAGTATTTTAGTTAGTTAATTAAGCAATTACAAAGAAAATGTTTGAATTGAAATTTGAAATTTGAACTTATGCTTGTGTAGGTTTGACAGTAAGACAAAAATGATCATGGTATGGTTTTAAAGCATGTATTGCTTACATGGAATTTCAAAAATATTTTGTTTTGCAACTTTTAGGAAAATGGTGTAATGGTAATAAATCTGACAAGGCTGTTTACGAACATTGTTGGAGTGGTTGTTTATCCCAAAATTCCAAGTAAGTTTTATTATTGAAATAATAATTTAACAGTAACCCGGGTAAAACATTTTACCAAGTTTAACTTTGAAAACGATGTGTCGAATCCGCCTTTCCGCCTGTGCTAACCCCATGAAGAAAATTAAATCACAGAATCGTAACTGGAGAAAGTACTCGAATTGTAGAGCTCAAAACACTGATAAAAAAGGTAGGGATCATTTCACTACGGTCAACCGTTACTGAGATATCCTCGATCAAAGATTTTGATGACATTATAGCAGCATCACTTTAGTCCCAAATTTTTTGTCACCTCATCACCTGTATTGTGGACCCCAAAAAACGTTGGTTAACCTTATCGGTTTTTGAGATATTTCCCCAAAAACGATTTGATTGTGTTTGATTGGGGATGCAATACAATGGCTGCCCCGTGTGATGATAAAAAAACTGACATTAGATGCCAGGTGCTTTTATACTAATCACGAAAAAAGTGTCTCTCGTCTCTACGTGGTTTTACGCGGTCATAAGAAGAATTTGACCATAAAATTACTTAAATATATCACTCTCTAAAATAAAAGTGTAACAGATAAACGTAAACATAACAAGGTAAACATAACTAGGTACTATAAACTTATAAACTGTATTAGTGTTTGCTGCAATATCTGATTTATTTTGGCAAAAAAAATGTAGTCTTTTTAATTTCTGAAGAAAAAGTAAATAAATTAAATAACACAAATGTTGAATCTTATGTTTTGCTATGTATGTTTTATATGCATTATGTATTTTTTCAAGACAAGCTGGTACGATGTAAAAGTTGAGACAGGAAATTAATTCTATATTCATGGAGTAACATGGGGAATATCCAGGTGGTGCATTCGTAAAACAAATTGTAAAAGTCAACAAGGACTGATTGTCAACCAGGTTGTATACAATAAGTCAACAAGGACTATCACACCAAGGAACAGTCAACTAGGACAGGATATGTAAATTATACTGCTGTCAACAAGGACAGACTAACTTACAACTAAAAACTGTCAACAAGGACAGACTATCACTCACACAAACTGATTGCTGTCAACAAGGACAGACTATAAACACACAAATAAATATATATCCTACAAATTACTTAAAACTTAGCAAATGCACCCCTGGATATCCATTCTCTTCAAAATAATACAACTCTCAGCACATAAATACAACTATATCAACCATAATAAACACTAGATACACGAAAATATAAATACAAACCAAGTATACCATCATAAATATTAGACTTATTAACAAATAAATGCAAGATAAAAATGTGATGAGAAAATCCTAAATACAATAACCACAAACTAAAGAAAAAAAACAAAGAGCACAGAAAATAGTCAAAGAACCCCAAAGAGCAGGTGAAAATATATGACTGCCATTGTGTTCGCTAATAAAAAACTGAGGCCATGTGACTGGCACCGCATGGATAAAAAACCTTAAGACACAAGCATGCATTCTCCTATCGGCCAGCGTTGACATTGGTCTAAAACAAAATGGCAGACCAAGCAGCAAAGGGCAGCATGCAGCGAAAACGCCTGCCCGTTAACAAGGGTTAGATAAACTTAACCACCAAAAAAGGATAACGTTAATAATTGGCAAAACTTATTGTAGAGTTCCAATTAATAAAACTTGTTTTGTAGTGTCCAGCTCATAATAAACCACCGCTTAGCGATCCCACACATGTCTCTCTGGATAAAAGACCTTCTGGCAAGCCTCAAAATAATTTTTTGAGGACAGTCAGACAAAATGTCTGGTACATTTTAAATCTGGTCGGACATGTCCGATAACCATTACTTTCTGACATAATAAAATTGATTAACTGTTGATAACACAAATAAATTCTGTTATTGCCGCGGCTTTTTCTTCGATAGAACTTTTGAGTTTGCCTTAACACAATAAATAGAACTTTCGACTTCAGAATTAATCATCTCACTGACAAATAAAGAAAATTCAAAAGAAAAATGGAAAAACTAAAGGTTTGATGTATTAAAAGCCTAGGAAGTCCTCATATTCATCATCATTGCCAAACAAATCATTCAAAAACATAACATCTGCCTCTTCACTCGAGCTACAATCACTTAGCGAGGCAAGTTTCCGTTTCAAACCAGTGCGTGGTTTATACTGCAATCTCTTTTGTTGATTTGGTCGCCTGTCCTTTTCCTCCACCCACAATTTTTATGGCATTGGATGGGTCATAATCTTCTATGGATGGGCCATCTTCCACGATTAAAGGTTGCACAAATGAAATGAATGAATCTTAAATCGAATTGAATTGAATCCGATTGAGCACCTGGCATTTTTATTTCTTAAAACAAAAGATCAACTGTATGCACAAAAGGAAAGTTTCGTAAGTTTTCAGAGTTTTTCACCAATAATATCAAAACCCTGCACGATGTATATTATTTGGAAGAGTATTTAATATCGCGCAGTGAAAATTGGCCTTTATAGAAAAGAAGAAAAATTTTAATAAACAACACACCTGCTATGACGTAAACATGCAGTAGAATGAATTAAAAAAGATTACATTTTTCTAAGGTCACGTACATGCGTTTCATTTTCATTCAAAATTGATCGATCGAAAGATTATCATTCAAGTCCTTTTCAGTGAGTCTTAAATTGATTTCTGATATAATTGCGGAAGACTAATCAAAGAAAAGTTTAACATTACAGACCTAACTTTTTGTTGCTTTACAATAACGACGGCAGTATTTGCGAAGTCAACTATCGCATGAAAACATGTCGGACAAAACATCAGGCCAGAACTGATTTCAGTCTGACAATTTTGAGTCTGGGTCGGACAATGTCCGATGTCTGACCGCTATTTCGAGGCTTGTTCTGGACAGTAAAAATGGTATATCACAGAACGCACAAAGCAAAGGTGCAAATCCAATCTCAATTGCTTTTCTTTAAAAATATTATAGTAATGGTTACTCAAGAAGTGAACAGACAAGAGTGCTATGAATTGTTATAATCTTTTGCTTGATTACCAGAGTTTAAAAAATCTTTAGATTGATAATTAATAAATTACTGAAAATCAATTTTTAGATTTAAGAGAATCCCTTAATCAATTCTTATGTTTTGTTTTGGTTTTTTTTTTGCATACGTATTATCTTTAATAAGATTAGACCTATAAGATCAACAGTATGGTAAAATCTTCACCCACACTTTTATTTTGCAATGGCAACAATACTGATTTGACATTTGACAAAAGCCATTGGAATCTTATCTGTCAATTTAGTCAGGTTTCATCAGGTTCGCAAAAAAATGTGGTAACAATGGAAATGTTATCATGTAAAATTGTTTGCCCCATCACTTGATTATAAAATCACAACATGATTATTTTTTCATTATTTTTTTGACACCTTAGTTTATGTCTTTTGACATACTTCATTTTCGTCTATAACTGACCATTATGAAAAAACATTTATGCATGATCATGGAAGATGAACCTCTGAAAAAACCAATAGGGATAATGGATAATGGAGTGACCAAAAATTTGTGTCTTATATTTCTTGAAGTCATCAAAATCTTTAATCAACGAGATCACAGCCAAAAGATCCATACATTTTTTATCAGTTTTTCGAGCGCTACAACATAGACATACTCTCTGCTCACAATTATGTGATTATATTTTTCGTCACGATGTTCGTACATGGGAAAGAGGGAAATTCAGACATCTTTTGCAAAATTAGAGAAGGTAAAGAGTTCTTAACGGGAATGCTATAAATAAAATATTTAATAACCACATTTTACTTTTTATATATAGTTTGTGTTGAAATTTTTAGTGAATATGTTACGTGTGTTGTTTGCATCCCACTGGCATCACAACAAAGGTTTGCAATTATTTTTTTATATTTTCATACTCTATTTATTCAGGTGTGCTTAAATATCACATCCATCTTTAGATCGTCTGAAGGAAGTCCTGACTGGACATGTGTAGTTGTTGGTTTCACATCTGGTTACATCAGAATGTTTATGCCTGTACGATATAAAAAAAATTCTGTGAATCCTAAATATTAATCAAAATTGTTTTTCTCTCAACTTAGCATTGAAAAATCTTGAATGTTTTACATAGTACCCCAATAACGTCAAAAACATCATGATATTAGTGATATACTTAAAGTTCCTATCTTTTCATATAGAATGGATGTGTTCTCCTAGCTCAGTACTTACATGATGAACAAGTAATAAATGTAAAGTTGAAAACAAAGCTTCCTTTTAAAAGATATAATCATTTGGAACAGGTAGATTTTTTTTGACATTTATCATAGTTGAAATAAATAAATTGGACAACACAATAAAATGTTAATTTTGTGTGGAATTCAGGTTGAGGAGTTATCAATACTGTATCCAAGTGCAATAGTAACTGTCGATGGCTTCAGTTTGTATCAATCACTAAGGGCATGCAGGAATCAACTTGCACGAGGTTTATTAATCTGTTTTTGCACCTTGAGTGGAGAAGTGTTTCTCACAGGCTATTTCTTCCTCATTCATAATGCTTTCAATATTTTTAGCTCAAGCTTCAAATGTATCCAGTAGAATATTAGAGCCTCCATCATTGGCATATCATAAATGGAAGATCAACGAGCAGAAGATAGTAAACGATGTTGCTTCAAGTGGTAATGGCAACTCCCTCAATGACATCTTACGGCTTTCTAATTTTTTCGTTTAACTTACACTGATCTTGTTTTTTTATTATAAGAACATTTTGATGGTTACTAGATTCTGTTTCTTTAGGTATCACAAATCTCTGTTTGTTTGATCGATTGAAGATGTCTTCAGTGCTAGAAGGCGTCCATGGAAGAGTGAAAGGGTCTGCACCAGCCTTTACAAGTGTGCTGACAATTGGAAAAGAACCTTTTTTCACTGTTTTCCATGCAATAGAGGTAGGGTTCCAACAACATTTGAACTGACAGATATTTAAAGCACAATTATGTGAGTTTTTTTTATAAGATATATAAATATGTTCTAGGGAAGTAGTCAACCCATTATATCCGAAGTTGCTTTAGCTGTTGCAAGCAAGTTAAAGTCTGCTGTATTTTCAAGGTTAACTGCAGCTGCGTAAGTCTAAAAAAACTTTTTAGAGAATGAACTTTTATGCTAGATAATAACTACCTCCATTTTGATATTTTAATTTAGGGGTTGGTTTGGTGGAACTTCGCAGGACTTGTCACTAGGTTCCTTACCAAAAGATGGAATGCCAAAGATTGAGCGAGGAACCCCTCTGAAATGCATGTAAGTTTCTTGGTGCATTGTAATTCTCACCAACTTATGAATTTAAAGGGACAGACCAGCTAATTCTTAGTTGAAAGATGTAGTATTGAAATTCACTGGTTTACTTTCAATAAAAACTTCATACAATTGTTATGTGTTATTTCTATGTTGATGTAAACTTTGTAAAACTTTATTATTTTCAAACTTTTTTCTTTCTGCTTCAGCACTAGCATAAATTGTTTCTTTATAATTTTTTTCAGTATTTACTATTATGGAAATGGTTCTTATTCTGTTAAGTTTATGATTCCTGTTGAATTTGTTAGATTATTTTTTAGTCAAAAAATGAAAATTAGTGATTCAAAGATTTTTACAAGGATCACTTCCAGTTTTTTGCCCATAACCTTTTTTCTACTCAACCAAATCAGAAGAATGCTACACCAAAATATATTTATCAGATGCCTCTAATCATAAATAAAAAAATGTTCCTTCATATTTATTCAATCTAAAGATATTTCTTGTGAAACACTGGTACTTTTTTTGACTCACCCGGTATTGAATTCAATAAAACTTGCTGATCTTTTTAGTGCCTGTTTGCCAGATTCTGTTCGACATGCTGGAACCATAAAGATGTCACCAGTGGCACCTTTAGCTGTTATCACAGATTCTTTCAATCGGGTTTCTCTGGTTGATACTAGAAAGGGCATCATAGTTAGGATGTTTAAAGGTACTTGTTCCCTTCTATCATTCTTACTTTGTTACTTTGCAGATGTTAATGAGGTTTTGGTGTGACTTTAGGCTATAGAGATGCGGAATGTGGTTGGATGGTAGTTGAAGAAGAGGATGTAAACACCGATGACCTGTGTCGAATAGCACTTTTTCTTGTAATATATGCACCAAAAAGAGGAATTCTAGAGGTTAATGCTGTTTTTTAATTGTTTCGAGAAACCATTGAAGAACTACTTCTATGGATTTTTTTCTTTATATTTATATTAAATTTTATTTTATTTTATTATTTTTTGGCATCATTTGTCTAAGTTTAAAAATTATTCCAAATTGTCCCAACCTTCTTGTTCAAAAAGATTGGAATTTTCATTTGGTAGATGCTATATAGCTCCCTTTATTTCATCCATTCAATGGCACAATGTTTTGCAAATGAAAGTTCTGATTACTTAGATATATCATTCAGAGCAAGGAGCAAGAGTTGGTGCATTTAATGTGGGGAAAGATTGTCGGTAAGGAAGTATTGATCTCATTCATTTTGTGCTAGAGGTGGTTTAAAATGTAGTTTTGCAGCCTTTGTCTAAAGTGACTGAAAGAAATTTAGGGTGTTATGTAAAATCTGTCTCAAAGTATTTTGTTCTTGGTTTTCATTTGAGACTTTACAAAATGAAAAACCAAAATGAAAGTAGAAGCACTGCCAGCAGATACGTTTTGTTTTTTACTTTTCATATAGACACTACCAATATCTGTTATATATTATAATATATATGTTTTTTGTTTTTTCAATAATGATCATTAGGCTAAAATTTACATGATATACTGATTTAGATTGCTTTGTCCTGGCTATAATGTGCTTAATCAAACTATTTCATCTGAAACGTCTGCCAATGACAGAAATCAATGTTTCCTCTTGCAATCCGACGGAGTTCTAAAAAGTATTCATGTCCCATTTTATTGTGCCTTGAGGTAAGCATTTAATTTCCCTTTTGCAGTATTGGAAAAAGATTTTTTTGAGCTTGCTTGCTGACTTGATGTCTTCTTTATTTTTGATGACTTAGATGATTTAAGCAATATTTTCCTTAGTAAGACAAATAGTGGCAGAGTGAAAGATTTACACATGTTGAAAGAGTTATCTGTTCTCATGGAAAAGCCTATAAGTTCTGGTAAGTTGTTTTACTTTTTTGAATCCACTTTGATCTTGTTTTGTACTGATTTCCAGCAACCAATAATTACTTGAATAATAGATGAGGAAGCAGAAGTGATTATAAATTCCATGGTGGAGGTGGTTCTTGAGATCTATCTTCCAAACACTCAACAGAAGGTGACGATCTTTGTTTACGACATCGCTACTATGTCTTGTTGGAACGTGATTGGAAAACTTATAATACAGCATTAAAACCAGCCTGCTGTTTTTCATAATGGATTTACTAATATTGTACTATCGTGTTGCAACATAACTTTTGTAGTACCTTTGAGTGTGCTTTATTACCTTATCAACTTCGCTATGCCTCTACAAATTTAATATGCACCAGAAAAATGAAAAATGTTGTTAAGAAGGGGAATAGTTACTGTTATTCATTATTTCTGTTCTGTTAATAGGCTGTGGATAATGTTGTCAACTCCACCAAGTATAATGCATGCTTTTTAAATGTATTCATGAAAAAACTGATTGATGGGCTGAATTCAAGTATGAAGTGTACTAGTTTTTATCTTAAACCTTCAAGTATGAAGTGTACTAGTTTTTATCTTAAACCTTCAAGTATGAAGTGTATTTTGTTTTTATCTTAAACCTTAAACCTTAAACCTTCAATCCATCATTTTAGTCATTTCTTTATTTGTTTTTAGAGTCAAACAAAGATGAGGAAGATTTAGAATATCTGTTAGATCGTGAAAGGTTTTCTCAATACTGTGTATGTCAGCACGAATTGATAAACCTGTTCATTTCTATCACTAATTTAAAACCGTCCGTCGATAAGGTGGTACCAGTTATCGGAGCTGTGAAGGAAGAGTGGTTGGCTGACCTTCTGCATGTTTCCCTTTCTGAATCACAGAAACTGTTACAACGTTTTGACAGATACATGGAAATTTGTTTGAAAAACCAATCAGAATGCACAGGAATCAATAAAACCTATCCTTGCATGAATATACACAAATTCCTACAATGTTTTAATATCTCAGCTACTGAGGATAATAACGATGAAAGTTCATCATCTGTATCAACAAAGCCAATTAAGGAAATATCGGATTCATTGACAGGGGATATGGTTTCTGTTCTTGGTAAGACCTGAGATAACTGTTCCTATCCTTCTATGCTTTCAAAACTTATTTTTCCATGTATATGGTTGCTCAGATGTAGCAATATTCAATGAAGTATTTTATATTTTCAATCACACAATATATCTATCGAATTGAAATATTCGGCGCGATTTATTAATGTTCTATATTTATAATGCTCATTGTATATATTATATAAAAGTCATTGATTATATGTTCACGATATCTTATCAGGTTTGTGACTTCTTATATATGCAATGGATTGAAATAATATTCAACCACACAATGGTCAACGAAATATTAGTTTGTAATCTGGTCTGGGAATTGAACAGGTAGTATCATTAGGCTTAATTTTCGCAGGAATTAGAAAAAAATATGGTGGCAGCTAATGTAAACACATGCTGGTAAAAGCTGACTTTGCTCCGACCAAAACATTGCATTCATAGAGATCCATCCACCATCCAGGAATTTTTACATCAAATAGCCCTTTTAGTTAATCGTATTGGGCAAAAGGATTATTCTTTGGATGAGTTAAATGTGTTCTCAGTATTCCTGGACAAAATGATTGTCACGTTGCTTGTTTTTCAACAGGTCAGGACTATTACCAATCAGCTTGTCTGCTTTCTCTTCTATTCTAATAAAGTGCTTGAAAATATTTGCAGAGGAAATAAGAAGAAAATTGAGACATGATACACCAATTCAAGAGAGACTTGCAGTATATCAAGTAGATGTAGCATTTATGCCTAGTCATGGTCCAGTTAGGCCCAAGTATAACATTCCTGAAGAAACTCTGTTGTACTTTCAGGGAGCTGGGGTTTACTTGGAAAAACATTTCTGACTTGCTCTTAGTATACAGGTGGAGTGTTTATAGGAGAGTACAAGAACGTGGACTGAAAGAAATAACTGGCTTTTCTTATGTAACTGACGAAAATCTGTCGATTTGAGCTCCAAGTTTGACAAGATTCGTCCTGCTAAGATGACCTGCATGATTTTAGATTTCGGTGACCAGACAGTTTAAAACACAGACTATACAACGCAAGGTTATTATATAAGTAGTTATTATAAAAATTATGATGTAAATGGAATATGGTTTATTGAACACAAAGACATTCTGCTGAACATATTAAATACATATTTCATTGAATATTATTTGATTTTTTATATAATGTGTCATTGAACATAAATACAGTATCATTGAATAATACGAAGGTATTAAAATATAATATAATGCTTCATTGAACATATATATTGTGTTGGTTGAATATATATAGTATATTACAAACATTAATATGATGTTATTGAATATTGCTACATTTGAGCAACCATCCATGTATACTCCTACATATTATGCGTGTCATGTTACTCTTTTCATTGTTCTTTTTCTTAGGAGAATTCTTCTTCAAGGTTCGTTCTTAATCGTATTTTTTTCACTACTCACATTTAAAAATCATTCTTTTTACAAGAAATATGTGTTCTTGATTCCAGGCAGCTCTCACTTACAAAGTATCTGTCACAGAATTGGTTTTTATATTGGAATCCTCTGAACTACCTCCACGACAGATCATGGTGAGGAGATTATTTTCAGGCTGACAGTTGGAAGACATACACATGGCAGTTTTAAATCATCTTTTGATTAAATGTTTCGCTAATTTCTTGTAGACACTGTTAGCTTTCTATATGCGGTCCGAATTAAGTTGTGATATTCTGAATTGGTCCATCGTGCCATCTCTTCACTCCCTCATTTCTTCAATATGCTCTTTAAAAGGTATGCACGCTTTAAAAGATAATTCCTCATGTACAAATTAAACTTGAAATTTACAGCTTTATGATAACTACAAATTAAAGTAGGTTTTTATTTTGAAAACGTTTTCATGATGTTTGTAACGTAATAGCAGAAAATTTTATTCTCAGAAACTATGTTGGACGGAAAGTTTGTTTTGCACAAAACGTTTCATACAAATTTATGATATAAATAAAATTGAAATTTTCTTATGTTAAGATGGAATATTAAAGTTCTTCACTCAGTATAGGGCATGATAATAAAGAAAAACGCATTTTCAAGTTTCTCGCCACTTTCAGAAAAAATAAATTTAGACAGGTTGAAATACTTTTGGAAGATAAAAACTTAATTACCAAATAAATACAAAGCCACCAGAAAGTTGGAAAGTCTCCGATTAGTATTTTGCAAGTATTTTGTCATTTCAGGTGGCTTCGACCAAGAATGCGTTGAACAAAAAGTAGGAAATCCTTCAAAATGGTGGCACGATGTTCGTGAAATCCTTTCAAATTCAATACATGTTGGTCAGAGTCTGGTGATGGCAGTTTCATGTCGAAGTGTTGCCATAGAACAGACTGCTGCTGCTCAAAAAGTCAAGGTTTATACTTGTTTTCTAAAAGGTTTCAAGTTCATATGAGATTTATAAATTTATAATTTATATTTCTTATTCTCAGTTACAGGATGAAAGTGATATATTACAAGGAGGCTGGGAATCTGTTACCATGGATATGGAACAGTGGAACTTCCTGATTGGACAATTGGAAGATCTTCTTGAACTTGATTGCTTTGTTCATTCAAACCATTCTTTAACGTCACTATCCGGCATGGAAGATCCTTCATTTAGTCACCACATGCATTCCAGGCGAAAATTAAACAAGCCAGTAGATGAGGATGATCGTTTAAGAAGGATAACGAAACGAATTCCTGTCCTATCTGTCAAAGGTAACGCTTCATTTCAGACTTGTTTGCAAGGCTAAAGTTGTAAAAACTAATAATTTTGATCTTGGTACGTTCTGAAGGTATTCTTGAGGCTGGATTTGGTGCAATTTCACAAATAGTGGCTGAGTGTTTAGTTCGTCAAGGTGTACCAGGACCATGTCTTGGTATTCCCAAGTCCATCTCGACACCTCGAAAAACAACTGCTACATGTGTGAATGAAGATTATAATGACGATGATCTTCCAGATCAACAAACTAGCGATTCTGTAAACGTTTTATCCGGTTAGTCCGTCGTATAACCAAATGTTTCAAATTTTTTGTAATGTTACGTTTTCTTACAATCCTTTCTTCTTTTCCTACAGCGCTTGTGTCGCTTCGTGAATTATTCCCCCATAGTCTGGATCGAGACGTATTATGGCTTCACTGTGCTTGGGAATGTATCATGTTATGGAATGAAGATTTTGAAGTATTACTTTACCACTTATCACATTGAGCTTAACATATGTGACAGGACTTATTGTATAGATGAAGCCTGTGTGAGATTGGTATAATAAGTTGATTCACTTGCATTCCTAGGACATAACTATGCTGTCAAGTGCGTTAGTTCATTTCTCCTGCGTCCATAATTCGCTGTTAGCACAAGGTATTTTGAAGAAAAAAACAGATTGATGTAGCTAAAGAAATAATATAGTTCAAACTAGATGTACCGCTTTTATTTTATTTAGGTTTGGGTGTTATGATGTGGAAAGCAGTTTACAAGGAAACCATCAAAGCTCTCTCTTCGTTGATTGATAAGGTATGATATCTTATAAGATAAAATGTGATATGTTTAAAACTGTTGACATGTTTGTTCTCTTATAACCTCAGATTGGAAAAGCTCCGAAGGACCGCCTCTGTAAGAAAACTGTCAGTTTAGGATATAAAGCAGTAGAAGAATTCCTTTCAACTGCAAGAAAATTGTTGGAAATATTGATAGAAGTATGCAGTATGTTTTGTCTAACGAGTTTTGTTGGACCATCGTCTAACCCCCATTTCTTCTGTAGATTGATGTAAAAGATGACGAAAAGCCTGACTTTGTACTAGAGGAATTGTGGCAACACTCACAAAGGTAAACATATGAACTTTCTGAAGATATATGGTGATAAATAAAAGATAAGTTATGTTGATTTTTGTGTTTTCGAAAGCACTCAACGTTCAATTGTGGAACAAGCTGCTGATGAGCCAATATCCAATCAAAAGCTTTTGCATCAGCATTGGTGTCACACGACAGTTTTATATCTTATAATGACTGGCTGTGTGAAATCTGTGAAACCGTCCTCTCTATTTGATACGAAAGAAAGGCACTCACTTCATTTACCTCTTCATGGAAACCCGCTTCTGTCACAAGAGGCTGCTGACTCCATCCGAGAAAACAGAGAGAAAGTAAGTCTATTTTCAAAATCTATTAAGAGCGGTATGGTACCATATTGGACTGAGTCAATTGAATACATTTCTTCATAGTTTTGTTGTAACACTGTGGTGTCATTGATCAAAAATCATATTGCCTTGTATTTTGATGACGATGTGTTGCGAAGTAAAACTTCCGATTTGATGTTTCACATGGATATATTGTTGGAGGTTGCCCGGGCGTTCAACGTGGATGAAGATTTGATGAGGCGCTATATTGCTCGTGAACTATATACAGTCGGCTTAGATGTAGCGGCTCATGAGGTTCGTCATATCCAACTAACAACAATTCGTAGTTTTTTTTCAGTATGATTACCCTATAGTTTTTTGTAAAGCACGCTAGAATTAGTTACATACGATTAATTGTGTTTGTTTTGAATCTTGAAGGTGTATAAATACTTGAATAGTGATTGGTCATTCTGTTGATGTGCCCATATATCTTTTTTGCTTCAAAATATACCTGACAATTTTTCTTATGAATGTTTTTTTTTTAACAGATGGCTTTGTATGTTGAGAACAAGGAAGTATTCATAACAGAAATGTTGGAAGTCACACGGAAGAGGTTAGCGGCAGCTTTGTTGCAAGGAAATGGTCACCAGGTTTCTGATACCTTCGCAAAACTCCCTGCAAAAATAACCAGCTGGTTACAAAGCTTGGTGAGGATGTTTTAGAATGAATTCTGTTGTTTAAGTATGGCATCTAGGATGTTTTAGAATCAATTCTGTTGTTTAAGTATGGCATCTAGGATGTTTTAGAATCAATTCTGTTGTTTAAGTATGGCATCTAGGATGTTTTAGAATGAATTCTGTTGTTTAAGCAACAAAAATAAATCTGCGGCGAAACTGTTTTAGACTGTATCTAAGCTGAACTTACCATCGATTCCATTGGAGAAAACATATCATCTGCTGAAGTACCTGAAGAAAAACGTGACCAGTAGCAGCAAAGACGGAAGGTTTATCAACGATCTCATTGAGAGTGTGAAGGCATTAATATGATATCGATGACCTTATCTGCGATCGTCATCCAAGAAGTCGCGAGTGGAGGTTGAACTTCGCAGATCTCTTCGTGGCGGTGGCGGTGGCGTTCAACTGCGTCATGACGACAGATGTATGCGAGAGTAAATTTTGTGGTGTAAGCTGAATACTGAAAAAAGAACATACTCTCAAGACAAACCTTTATATGAACAAATTAAAATGAAATTTTGGATTTGTTATCTTTTATTATTTAAAACTGTAAAATATTATGCTTACACAAACTATGACCAACACTATCAAGAGCGTCATCTTTCACATGTTCGAACCATTATTATCCCTTGTCAGCCTTCCATGGTTTTACCACTATCAACCATAGTAGACCTTTCGCGAATTTTTGTTGACGATGTTTAAACAGAAACTGGCATTATACCTACACCCATAGTCTATAATCTTGCATTAAAAATATATGAGTATTTTCACTATAATAATGTGTCGTACTAAGTTCATAAATTGCATCATTAGATTTCGCCTCGTTTTCAAGTGGAATAATAATGACGTCACTAATTAGTTCTTTGTGCAATATTATGGACATTTGCTTTTACGTGGTGGTAATGCATTTAAACCAACCCAAGCTCCTTTTTCAATCTTTCTTTGTAGTCGTTCGCTTCTTCTCTGGTATTTTTTAGTAATGAATCAAATTTTAGCGGACGCAGAGGAGTGCACAACCTAGTGTAACAAGCCGTGTATCAATTTTGAGAAATGTGATGTAGCCATGCTTGTGCTACATCATTTCAAAATTTCGTGTTGTTAATTTAGATCTAGTAGTACTGATGCTTAACATTTTGAGAAAATTTACTAGTGTTGCTTTTATAAAAAACGTGTGTCGAATGTTGCTTTGTGTCGCTGAGCACTATACTGGTTTTGGAGTAAAAAAGGAACCTTAATTTCGCTCCGAGCCTAGTATTCCTTATTATTTGGGTTTTGATACTGTTCGATTCTAAACAGCACAAACATCATTAATATTTTTCATTATATTCATCGCGCAGCGATGGTGTAGTGGTTAGTACCTTTGAGTGTGACCACTACTGCGACCGTGCCCGAGTCCAGTCATGTTGTATCTTGATAGTCCACTCTGATGTGCTTGAAAAGCAGCGTATCAGCCCATTAGGAGCCATCGACTGATTGAGCACTGGCCTTTTAGAGTTGGAGCAATGCTTTACGTATCTGGCGGTAAGTCAACTACTAATTGCGTATTGGGGCGGACAGGAGAACCAACCATTACTGAAGGAAGCCCAAGGACGAAAAACTCTCAGTTACTTACTTCCTTTATTTACTATTATCAAGCTAATAAATATACATCGTTAATATTCAGTTTGAAAACGGGAGCTTGTTTAGAAATGTACTGCAAAACCATCATTTCTGGATAGCTAACTTCCTTACACAAAATTTAGTTTTAAAACTGTTTTAACCCTCCTCGTTTCAGGTTCATAAGTCTGTAGATTATCAGGAAGACTCCACGTAATTTTGACTCGATTTTGTCAATTACGGTTAAAAGAAAACCTTCTCCTCAGCTTGGGAGTCAGAGACTTCAAAACAACATGGAGGTTTGGTTGTAGCTACAGATAAGTTAAGAATTTATTGAATTTATACTGTTAATTTCCACTACCATCATGGATCCACCGAGAGAGTACATGACCAATCAACAAGGTAAACACATATCACTTTAAGGTTTGCGAAAGCAACAGGAAGTTGCTAAGTTGACAAGCGAAAATATAAAATTGTACCGTAAAGCGGGGGGTGACTTCGATCAATTTTGCCACTATTTTACAAAATACTAAACCATTACTTCTGAAACTTTGGAATCATTACATTACATATTTCTTCTATTTCAGTGCAAAATTTCACATTAACTAAACTTGTAATTCCAGAGAAATAGCCCGATCTTTCCAAGAAAACGACAATATCGATTGGGGTGACTTCGATCAGCTTATTTATGAGAAGCGCCAAATTACTTATTATTATATTTGACAATGTTTTTAAAGCGCCATTATTATAATATTAACAGACCACCATTTGTCATCTGCGGTAAATATTCGATTGTAAAAGATCAGCAAATGTTAGTAAAACAAAAGATATTTATATACGACATTCATATGTGTGACCCTCGTTTAGTACGAAATGAAATTAACATTAAAATTTCATTGTATATACTTCAAACAAAATTTTTGAGATCTATCATCATGGAGAAAGAGCACGCTTATTAAAAGGTGTGGTCATCGCACGCCTTAATTGACGATATCAGTTATGGCATGCGCTCGTGTAAATTTTTGACAGATGTGCAATCAATTTTTCCAGTTAAGATCAACGATCTTCATTCTTTATTATAATCAAGTCCAATTTGAAATGTGTCATATATGTAAAAATAATGGAGAATGAATAAACGAAGAATAAATTAATAAAACAAAACAATTTTTTCGAAGATTCGAAACGTAAAATGTTAGCTATAAAGATTACTTTGACGGTAAATAAAAAAAAAAAGAGGAAAAATAAAACCTGAAAATAAAAAATTCGTATTACTCTCCATCGTTTTGGTTTGAAGTTCAAATGGTTTTTGAATTTAGAGACGTTTCCGTTTCATTAACTCGTCACCACCTGGCTGCCTATTTTTTTAAAAAGATTATTTTTTCGAAGCTGCAACCTTGGGCGTACTTTTGTAACTTAAAAGAACGTGAAAAAGAAAGAGAAAACTACATAATACAATTAAATAATAAATACATAATAAAATCATGCGCACGAAGCTCCTTCTTCATTCCTCAGCGGATTTCGCTTGTTTTCTACTACCAAACAAAAAAAATTTGTGAGCACTGATTTTTAATTCAAAACCACCTCACTTCTGAAATGGTAGCAAAGTTTCATTCTGTTATTATAAAATTAATCGTAGCACATGAACAATTTCCGAAGCAAAACTTTCAACATTTTTGGGACAGATTTTTGTTGACTTTTAAATAAACATTTGTTATTACACTTGTCATTACAAGCCAGGCGTGCGATCGCCACACGCATAAATAAATCTTGGCGTGTGTGGAGTGCGATCGCATGCCTCTTATGACCAGGCCTGTTATAATAATGGGCCATCATAATCATTACTTAGAAAAATTTAGTGATGGTGTGCTGCGACAATTACTTTTTCATAGCTCTCTCTGCACGCTCACAATAGTGCAATTCCCAACATGTGTCTAGATTTTTTTGTGATCAAAAGTTGACTTGTTGGGACAGCACTATTGTTTTCTAAAAAAACTTTGCCTATAAAAATATGGCTGCTTTTTATAAGCCTGTGTTTGCCTTACATCTGCAGAAGCAAAGGAGGAAAGCACTTAAATTGAAAGAAAAGAGATTAAACTGTTATTATGAACACTAAATTCCATAAAATTTTGTTATTTGCATCACTTTTGATGAACGTGAAATTAGTTAGCAGAAAGAGGAACAAGTTAGCAGAAAGAGGAACAAGTTAGCAGAAAGAGGAACAAGTTAGTGGAAAGAGGAACATCACCACGGTGACTTTTACAAGTACAGTATATATTTGTTATCCATTTTATTCTCTTGGTTTGTTCTTGTTGATTTGAACTCTAGAATGACCAATTGTGACCCTAAATCCATTTAGCTGTGTCTTCACGTTTGCATTGTCGAATTTTGCAGCATTATAATTAAAGTTAGTGGTAAGGGGAACAGGCACTCTAGTTCCTAAAATTTCAAATTCCTTCTCTTGATTTGGCCTTTGTGTGGACCCAAAAAAGTCAGTTATCCAACTTTTCACTTGCATATCAGTTCTATTCTATAAGCTGATATTTTTAAAGAACGCTCCTTTTAGTTTCTGACTTGGTATTTTAGGACATGATTATACTATCAGTAGTGAATTGCAAAAGTCAGTTATCATTGTTAGTTAATGAATATTACTTGCTTCGTCACATTCTTTTGTAGGCTTCTTCTAAACAGTTTAGAAGCTCTGAAACTGTTCATATCTGTGGAGATCTAGAGCTGTGTAAGCACACAATGAAATCATGCTCCGGTCAATTTAGTATTCATTAGGTTTCCTTTCAATAGTTTATTGATTTAAAGATTGTCAAAATTCATATTGTGTAAGTAAAGCTAGTAAGTAACTGAGAGGTTTTAGTCCTTCACTAGCCAACTTGCAACTAGTAGGTGACTTCATTAGAAAGTTTATATTGAATGTTTATATTCATGAACAGTTACAGCGTGTTCAATAATTAAGATGCAATAAAGAATAAAGGATCTGCCTAAGGTTTTTTTCTCATAGGGTAACATTAAGCCAAATTTAAACATTTAACAAATTGTATTTTGACCAAAATATTAATGCTTTTGCGCATAGGTGTTTTTGTACAAAGAAAATTATGTTGGCTCCTGCACTTCATATTAACACTGCTGTGCTTGACTTTTGTATGACAATGCAACTCAAACAGGGAAATATTTCACATTTGTCTAATATACCAGTATCTGTTGGGAAAGTTTCACCACTGGGACTCTTTCTGTGACGACCACTGTACAATGAAAATATTCACACTTTCCCTCACTTTCCCACTCAAAGATTTTTTTAAATTAAAAAAAAACAAAAATAGTTGTGTTAAAATCCTTATGACAAAGCTATGACTAAAAATTAGATTTAGTTAAATCGATTGTTGTACTTTTATTACATTTTTGCTTAATTATGGGTTCAGTTGAAAATGTTATGAAGTTATTGAAAAGAAGAAGCATAAGTAACATTAGTTCTCTTGACATAATTCACATAATGTTTTAGGATGAGGCCGCACATATGCTTCTTCTTATCTTCTTTTGGGTATAATTTGTGGTATTATAATGGTGTTTATACCTATGTTGGTAAAATTAATTAATTTTAAAAAATGAAATGAATTATCAGTTTTAACAAATGTAATTTACGAAATGTGTAAATGTCATTGACATTGACTTGACATTGAATTGTCTGTTTGTGAAGAGTTTATTGCATTGTACAAAAATGCATTTATCGCTATTTATCAATATCACAATATCATTGGTACCAAGGGGTAATACAGGAATTGAATTTGAGTGGCGCTAGTGACACAAACCATGGCAGGGGGAGTAGGGGGTCTTTTAAATTTTAGGCCCTATATGGCCTAAAATCGCTCAAATTTTACTGTAAGTTGTGTTCGTGTTTCTATTTATCCTCTTGTTACGTACTATTAAGCTGCACGTTATAGTCGTCGTTCTTCACACATATTTATTTTCGTACTGAAGGCTTTTATATCCATTATTCATTGAATAAACAAAAGTTCAAACATGAAGAAGTGAGGTTTGAATTTGGGTGCTGAGATTTCAATGCCAAATAGCAGGGGTTTCAGTTAAGATTTTAATGGTAGGATAAATTGATTTGATGGTAGGCTACCAAAAATGGACATTAGCACAGCTGGGGGGGTGGGGGTCTAGAAAATTTTTTGAAATTAGGCCTTTTGAAAGCAAAAATTGACACATATTGAGCTTTAAAATGGAAGTTAATGGTAATAATTTTACTACTTTTACGTCTCAAATGCAATAATTAAAAATCCGTATATACAGCTCAAAGGTTAGAACAAAAACAAAAAAGATGATATTGAATAAAATGTCAATGAACAAAACACAACATACCCTTTTTATAGGAAAAATTTTAGGGCCGAATTATATTGGACAATAAGAACAAAAGAAGAACAATTAAAACTGAAATCATTACAAAAACCTTTGTCCATTTTTGGAAAACGAAAATAATGTATTGTTCTGTAATTAACAAATATAAAACAAATCTTATCTACAACTTTTTAAAGGGGTAATTTCAACAACTCTGTAACTTTGGGTCCATTTAAAATTCAAATCAAAAATGTATGATGGCACTCATTAGATGATTGAAAAAAAAGATTAAAGGCAACTTTTCTAGAGTTCTTATACAAGCCTAATGTATAAACTAGTCATCAAAATCACTTTCATCAAAACTATCATAGGTACTATCATCAACTTCATCATCATCGTCACTTGTTGTACCATAGTTAGTTTGGATATAACAGTTTAGCAGCGTCAAGCAGCGTCCACAAACATTCGCTAACATTCGCTAGTAGAGCGTCGACGAGCGTCTTTAGAACTTAAGGCCGCTTTCCACTTAACATTTTTTCGGGAGTTTTGTTCGACGACCAAAGCGCCTTTAATCTGCGCATGCGTAAAAAAATAGGTTGCGCAATTCAACTCCCGTTTTTCTGTTCGTTCTGTGCGCTTCAAGAGTTGAAAAATTTCTACTCCCTTTGGCGAACAAGGACGCTCGCTTTTAAAATAGCCAATCAAATGCTTGAAATGTGAATTAATGCTGACTGTGCGAAAACATGCACAAGAAACATGGCGAGTTGTGAAGGAGAAGATTTAGAAGTCACTGAAAATATAAGTTATCTACGTTACCTGCAGTGAAAGCTTGGAGTGAAATTGCTGCAAAGATGAATAAAAATTCCATTTTTCTTCAAAAGCCTTGGCAGTAGCTAATCACTCTCCTACCGACTCTGGAGGTTTTAGGTAACCCTTTTCAAGTAGAACATCCCAAATAGCTGAACAAGTTTCATTCACTATTCTCCCAATAGAAGATTCGCTTATCCGATAACTTGCTGCAATGGTACTGAATGCATCCCCAGTGACCAAGTAACGTAAGCAAACACAAAGTCGTTCTGCAGGTTTTATTGATTCACGTCGGACATCACTTTTAACGATGCGAGGACCAACCCATTCCAGCAAAGTTTCAAATTTTGAAGGGGTCATTCGAAACATTTTGAAAAAGTATTCCTGGTCAAACAAGACAGTTTCTTTGACAAGCGTTCACCTTCCGTTTTCCTTCTTCTAAAAATTTCCCTGACCCAGAATCTCGCAGTTCTTTTATTGTTACATTCATATCTTCTTCTTCTTCTCAGCAATAAAATCAGAAGCAAAATTCTTCTTCTATTTACAGCTGCCGCCATATTTGTTTACGTTTTTTTTTGCGCGCGCGCTACCAAATTAAGTGGATATTAGAATTCTTGAGCGTGCGAGCGCTCATTTTATTCGTTCACTGTAGTCGTCGAACAAAACGGTTGAGTGGAAAGCGGCCTTTACACTAATGTTTTTGCCGAAACTTATAAAAACGTTTGCTACCTTTATGTTTACATCACTCAAGGATTTTCAACAGCAACAATAAATTTACTGGATCGTAAATAAAACAGTTACGCTAGTGAAATAAAGCCGTTGCTAGGGAAAATGGGCACCGTTGCTATGCAAATTTTTACATTTCCTTGTAAATTTGAACCTAACTACTGAAACAACGAAAGTTTTTGAAGTTAAAACTGGTACCAGTAGGATCCGTTTTCCCAGTTGCTAGGGAAGTTAGACAGTTGCTATGCATGATATTTAACAATATTTTAAACATTGCTTCCATGATGGAAATAGAATCATTAATTATTTATCATGTTTATGTCTATCGTTTAACAAAAAAAAAGAACAAAATCATGCACATGTTTGTAAACTACTGTTAACCGCCGTTCGAACGCTTTAATCTCCAGTGAGTTCCAAAAATAAAATACTTTCGAAAAATAGAATCATCAGAGATGGTTTCTATTTACAGCAACAATTTTAGTTTGTTTTTCCAAAAACTGTCTTTCCAGTTTCTAAAGTGAATATGAATATGAAAGTGAAATAATCATTTCATGAAAAATCATTTTACAAATAGAAAAAAAAATTATCGTAATGGATTTATGTCCGGCGACTTTCAGGTCATTCGTGGTTCGATGGTCGGCGAAAATCGCCGGTCGCCGGCCTCAACTGAAACCCCTGAAATAGCGCATTGCACTTTGGTTTTTAACCTGTATTACCCCCTGCAATATTGTTGAATATAAATTGGGCTTAAAAAACATGAAAAGTGGAAAGTCTATAGAAGTTGAACATGGTTGCTTTTATGACTTGTCATTGATATCAATTACTATCAATGTCCATGTAATCATTTACAATTTATAGTCGCATGTGCTTGTTTGTTTCAACATGCTACAAATTTCATGATTTTTTTTAGCTGGATACAACCAGTCACAGCAACGATCCAGATCAAGACAAAACAAAGGTTCATACATGATTTTCTCTCATCTTCAGGTAAAAGAATAACATTCATAACCATTCTTTTACCTGAAGATGTGAGACGGATGTCTCACGAAATATTGTGAATTAATAAAGTCACTATGAAACTTCTCGTTATCTTGTTTCTTATCAAACTTATAGCCCGAGTGAACATTTTTGATGATTTTCTTGATTATTACAAGTGTACCTTTGGTACTTGAATATGTTTATTCTGTAGCTGCGAGAACACCTCAAACAATCTATCAACAACAACCACCTCAGTCATCATTTGGTTCAACGCAGCTGTTTGATGATACAAGTGGATTTGATCAGCCAAACATGATGCAACCAAACTCTACCCAACAACCAGCATTTCCTGGACAGCAAATATTATCAGACCCCATGGCGAACATGGCAGTTCAATATGGTTCCCAATTTGTACCAGCTGGAAAAGAATTTGTCGAAGAAAAGGTTAATTACTTTGCTTTGATTCAAACTGCATGAAGAAATTCTGTAGGAAAAAAATGCAAATTTTTTCACTTAGATTCAAAGTTTTATATCACTATCCAAGTTGAAATATTACTTTGCTGTTGATACAAGCTATGTTTTGAAAAAACTGGGCTTATTAATTTTTCCTTTTGCACACAAGGTACGAAATTGAATTCTTTGCTCCACATTTGACAACATGTATATTTTTGATGGTTGTATATATTTTATTACTTTCATGTTTTTTCAGGACTGGTCCTTAAAGTATGATAAATCAGAACCAGTTGCTCCACGCTATGAAATAAATGCTCCTGATTTGTATATACCAAGTAGGTTGATTCATAGCATAATGATGTTCACAATACTTTGTTCACAATTGGAATAACAGTCATTCCAGATTATATTTTCTGTCTTGTGTCTGGATGTAACAATATTAATTTAACCTAAAACGTTACATGAAGTAACCATTGTAGAAATCATTGAACATCCTCCATTAGAAAGTTCGCTACAATATTAAAGCTTTCCAAAGAAGGTTTTTGTAAAATACAAACTTACAAGAGTAGGTAGCGAACTGCAGTGAAAAATACGTGCTGAAACTAAACAATCTATGGCTGTTTGAGCCAATTCCAATAGGCAAGGGGTTTTTTTGTGAAAAAGGATATTAATTTTGGTGTAGTTGATTCCTCTGCAATGTCAGAAAATAAAAATTTCAATTACTTAATCTAGCTTTATCTAAATTTGTTGACTGGAATGTAGTTCAAATATCTCTTGTAAATGTAGTCTAATGACATGCAAGAAATCTACTTCAGTAATTTTAATGTAAGGCTTTGGTAAGGATAACTTTGTAACAATAAAAAAAATTTGAAGTTAATTTCCTTTAAGTTAGACTGAATCTCACTAAGGGGTGATTACACCCCATAAGTAAGGCAGGCAGTTTCATTTTCAACACATGACATTATGAAATACAATTCTAGTTAACCAAACTCATAAATGCCCTGCTTAACTAAGTTTGATTTACTACTGGTATTTTTCATTCAAATTGTAATCATCGGTAAACTGGACAGACCAGGCTGAACAACCACACAAGAATATCTGAGATCTTGCTTAAGGCTGAAATACATTATACATTTAATCGATCAGTTTAAATTGTTTGAAGTAAAAGACAACGTGATACATAAATGGATCAATTTAAAACAATTTGAACTGATCCATTAAAATGATAATGTATTTCGACCTTTAAAGGTAGATTAAGCAAAAGATAACTGGCTGCATTCTCGCGATGGAAACCTACAAGAGCTTTTTAATGATGGGGAAATCTCAGCCTGCATTACCAGTCTCAATTTTTGCATTATGACCATCCCTTAAGATTGTGGTTTGTTTTGTTTTTTCTGGGATCAATTCATTCATTGTCGTATCCCTCATACACAAAGTAAACCAACCATACGAATAAACTCAAATATTTACATGGAAAGTTTTTGATTTCAGGTATGGCATTTACTACCTATGTGCTTGTCTGCAGTTATATCCTGGGATTGCAAAACAGGTATAAAGTTTGTTCATCAACTCCTTTCTATCAAATCACATTCTGCAAGAATGTTCCTTTATGGTTAGGTTTACACCAGAAGATCTTGGAATGACGGCAAGTTCAGCACTGGCGTGGTTATTTATCGAACTTCTATTGATTATTGTCACTATGTATATTCTTGGTATCTCATCACAAGTTCGATATTTAGACCTGCTTGCATTATGTGGGTACAAATATGTTGGGTAAGTTTTATTTCTCTCACCTCTCTCACCATTTGTTGAATAGTTTAGATGGTTGTACAGTTTCTAAGTCAAGGCTGTGTGGAGTTAAGAATAACTAATCTTTCTTTCAGCATGATTTTAGCAGGGATTGGAGGACTGTTATTCAAAACCCTTGGTTATTATGTTGTATTAATTTGGATGGGCATCTCAATTTCGTTCTTCATGGTATGTAGGCACTTTATGTAACATCGAAATGTAATGAAATGTATGCGAATTCAATCATATTCTTTCAAAATGGTAGACATTTTTTCGCAAGTTAACTCTGGACTCCAGAACCGACTTAACTGAACGTTCTTTTTATTTGATTCATTTCTTTCCCACAATGCTTTGCAAACTTTGCACATCCCTTGCTGCAATTCGACTATGAATGTTGACGTCCATTGAAAGTACTGGTTATATGCGGTGTCGTTGTTGTTTAGGTATTGCAAGTAAGTGGCGAGCTCGCGGAGGTTCTTGTAATCAAGAACATTTATATAACTGTTTGGTATTGCTATCCGACTGTCACTGTAGTTTCCTTTTCCAACAACGACTGGCAGAAGATGATATTTTAAAGCATTTGAAAAATATTTCTCAGTTATATAGTCATCACAAAAGGAGTTTTCTATTGCTAGGTAGAACTTGTATCTTTTCCTCAGCTCATCGCAGCTGGCTGTCCCTTTTCGACAGTCATGTAAATCGGGATTGATGTGTGTTTTGCAGGCACCATAAACGTCTACCTGCATGTATTGACGTAATTTTCGTATGAAATTCAGACGCTCTTTACTACAATGGCTGATAATAGCCATCATCATTTTATTTTTACCACTTGCGAAGTTTGTACCTGTACTGGGACGTTGCTCGTGTGTATGCAGTTCTCTATAAGAAAAGTAGGGTATGAACACGTCGGAGGATGGACGGTAAGTTGCTGTCCAATTGAAGACTCCATCGTATGAAGTCAAGTTGATATAAGAATACCATGGTGACTCTTGCATGAACCAGATCCATGTTTGATTGAAGTTAAGTGTCTTTTCTCTGATCATCTTCAGTTGTTTCGCTGGTGGTAAATCTCTGCTATGAAATATTACTGCATCACTTATATTTAGTTGTTGTTTCTCGTATGTTATTTGGCAAGCATGCACTCGACATGGAGTAGTTCTGTCTAATTCTGTGAAATTGTAGTCGTATGGTACGTGTCTCCACGGAGTTCTACCGAATAATGGAGTGTAGATGAGGATACGTTTTGGACGAGTTATTTGCTTTTTACCTTGTTCATGCTGGTGTGCTCTGGTCTTTGCAATATATGTTTGTGTTGAAGTTATTAGAGTTTGAATCAACATGGTATTTCCCTTATTTACTAGTGTTGAGAAATTCCCTGCTGTAGTGACGCGTCCTGCATGAATGATACTTGGTGTCACAATTGCATGAATGGAGATATTTGGTGTCACAGTTGCATTAATAGACATACATGGTGTTACAGTCGGTTGAATAGAGATATTTTGTAGGCTGCTTGGTCTTGCAGTTGCATTGATTTTGCTTGCACTGATCACTGCAGCAGTTACTATGGTGATCTTCGTTAACCTGCTTGCAAAGGAATGCTCAGTGTCTCTCTGATTTTTCAGAAAATTTGTTGAATCTGTTAATTCCAGATCATTGATTTTCGTTTGGTTTGATGGAGAGCTCGTTACTTTCTCTGCGATCAGATCATCTTTCGTTTGTCTTGATGGAGAGCTCGTTTCTCTCTCTTCGATCAGATCATCTTTCGTTTGTCTTGATGGAGAGCTCGTTACTTTCTCTGCGATCAGATCATCTTTCGTTTGTCTTGATGGAGAGCTCGTTTCTCTCTCTGCGATCAGATCATCTTTCGTTTGTCTTGATGGAGAGCTCGTTTCTCTCTCTGCGATCAGATCATCTTTCGTTTGTCTTGATGGAGAGCTCGTTACTTTCTCTGCGATCAGATCATCTTTCGTTTGTCTTGATGGAGAGCTCGTTTCTCTCTCTTCGATCAGATCACCTTTCGTTTGTCTTGATGGAGAGCTCGTTACTTTCTCTGCGATCAGATCATCTTTCGTTTGTCTTGATGGAGAGCTCGTTACTTTCTCTGCGATCAGATCATCTTTCGTTTGTCTTGATGGAGAGCTCGTTTCTCTCTCTGCGATCAGATCATCTTTCGTTTGGGTTGATGGAGAGCTCGTTACTTTCTCTGCGATCAGATCATCTTTTATAACAGACAATTTGTTTATATGAGCAGGAGTTCGAGTGGTTTTCATTCTCTTCCAATCATCGGCAAATATTCTGTCTTTTTCAATAACTTGGTAATAGCCAAACAAATGGTAAAGCCTTTTCTTATCCAACATACTCATGAGTTCAATGTGACAAAATAGAATGAAAACACATCCTACAGTGAGGAGTATCAAGAGTAACTTTCTTTCCGACATTATGCCAACTAAATCGAATGTATATTAGGCACTCGAAACACTATCTGCCAGCAGCGTTTAATTTTTCTCTTCGTGGTATCCATGGAAACATGGAATGTGAACTTGTGAAATTCCGATGTTTGTTTTCAAATGATGATCATGGCAATTTATGTCAACTTTGCTTTCATAAACTTTCAGCTTCCCTTTTACGTCGGAACATGACACGTTTTGTTTTATGTTTTTGTATCATCATAATTATTCATTGTTTATGTATAATTTTTAAGGGAAATGAAGAAAAATGTTTAATTTGTTTCTATGGAAACATAAAGAAAGACACTTTACTTTAGGAGATTCTGGATTAATTCCTCTGCTTCTCCAAACCTGTACGATATCCTTCTTTTCTGTTGTAGGCTCGTACTTTGAAGCTGTTGATCAATCCAGACTTTGAGCAAGATACAGTTGCAAGGTCTGGAAACAAGAGAAGATTATATGTCTTGCTTTTTGTCTCGATTATGCAACCATTGTTCATGTATTTTCTTACACATCATCTCATTGCGAACGTCCAGCCTGTAAAATAACGATTGTTCTCATGATAGTCAAAATATATTTTTTGTCGTACTTTATGTTTTTGTTATGTTTGAAAGATTTTAATGTAGAAAAAAAAAGTTTTTTTCCTGGAAAAGATCGATGTTATTAAGGTCTTTACAAATACGGCAGTGGCATCGCAAGTAGCTTCATACCTATTTGAACACTTTTTTTATCAGATTTTTTCACCGCCTACCACATTTACAGAAACTGACACATTAAGTACGAAAATTTTCGGTGGAAAAGGTGTCTTTTAAACCCGCAGTATAATGAGCTAAATTATGCAATAATTACGGCTTTCCTGAATACCCTTGATATAAAAACAACATAGGCTGAGGTTACACAAAAAAGGAGAGTACTTGGAAACGTTATGATATTGTTTCAGGTCGGATGATGATCATTAGCATAGCCTAAAAGTTTTGTTTGTTATTGTAGTACTTTCTACTTTTTTTTCGAAAATGAAGCTTCCACCTGTCGGAGGGATTACACCACAAAAAAGCTGTTTTGAGTTTTTTCGGTAAAATAATATAAATAATATAGTAAAACAATATTTTTATTTTCCTTTGATCACTCGCCCCACTCAAGGCCGAAGCCACCACAAGGAGTGGGGCTACATATTCCGGATGTTCATCCTAGCGTTTATCTCCCCGACTAGCTTTCATTTTCCTCGAAATACATCAGGGAATCGAGCTAGTTGCAGTACCTCCAGGAGTCGTGACTTTTCAACACCCGACCTCAGCGGGGTTTCGGCCCTCTATATTGGGTTCCCAAGCTCAACAGTTTAACCACTAAGCCACTACTGCTTATTTGAGAGACTAACTCGTCTGTTAACTTTGATTTTGATGTGAGACACTCTAGAACGCTTTTGAGCGAGTGCTGAGCAGCTCAGCTCTAAAA
Organism: Turritopsis dohrnii; assembly: GCA_027922465.2. Classification (NCBI taxonomy): domain Eukaryota; kingdom Metazoa; phylum Cnidaria; class Hydrozoa; order Anthoathecata; family Oceaniidae; genus Turritopsis; species Turritopsis dohrnii. Next base: position 415,847 of record BQMF02000101.1, on the reverse strand, counting down.
AACTGCCTTTGTCAGGATGTTTACAGTATGCCACTTATCAGGTCCCAAATCAACCAAAAAACATTATTTTTACAAAAGTCCTTACATTCCCAAATTTTGGGGACGGATAAACTTTTGGACAAGGTAAAACTTCGGTAGGAAAATGTTTCGGATAATTATTTATCCGAAAGTTTTTCCTGCCTAAGGTTTTCGTTGCTAATGTAGTAACTTTGAACAGGGATATGTTGAAGCTGCTGAAGTTATATCAGGTGTACCTCGGTACTACTGGGGCCTCTTCCATTTCTGATAATGATACATGACGTAGACGAAGAAATCTACCACTCTGTATTGCCATCATTTGCAGACGACACAAGATTGATGAAAGAAATTTCCAACATATCTGATGTCTTCAAAAGGACCTCAAGGCTGTATATAAATGGACCGAGTCCAACAATATGAAACTGAACGGCCTAAAATTTCAACATATCAAATATGGAAAAAATGAAAACCAGAAAGAGCAATCTATTTATCTGATACTAACAACCAAATCGAAACCAAAAATCAGGTTAAAGACCTTGGGGTGATACTCGACGCTAACATGACCTATGACCAGCACATACAAACAAGGTCAAAAGCGTCAGTACCTGGATCTACAGAACGGTTAGGACAAGGGACAAAAATACCATGTTGACTCTTTGGAAATCCTTAGCTATTCCACACTTAGATTACTGTTCGCAATTATGGTCACCATAAAAACGGAGTCTAACACAGAAACTGGAGCAGCGCAAAAATCATCCCTGCAAAGCCTATCAACATTGCAACACTTAAACTACTGGGAAATATTGATCAAATTGAAACTCTACAGTCTTGAACGACGAAGAGACAGATACAGAATTATTTACACTTGGTGTATTATAGAAGGAATTGTCCCGATTTATGATTATGACATGCCAACCGATTACCGATTACCGATTTACCTGTTAGTTTCTTTTTTGTGTCCCTGTCTAAAGGTCTGTCGATTGATTAGTATATATATTTTACATTATTCCCAATAAATAACTTAATCTTATTTATTTTATTTCTAACTTTTCACATCCATATCAGCTACTCCAATTTTTTAGCGCTTTGTGCGGGTCGTTACTACATCCTAAAACCAGTGACATTCCAGTCATTTGAATTTTGAGATCACTCCAGATTACACCACATCCAATTCAATTTCTATATTGCAAGCCTCCAAGCTTCTAGTACATTATCTTTTCAGGGTAGCCATCGTTAATTTATTTAGTATATTTATACTTAAAATATTTGAAAATTTTAAAGTCTTATCAATACCAATACTGCTAGTTCCATGATCATTTAGTTCCAATCAACTTTTACTTTAGTCAGTTTCAAATTTTCAATTTCTCCAAGTTTCCAACCAAGTACAAGATTCCAATTCTACTTACCAATTCTACTTTGCTAGCGTAGCCGGTCAGAGCATCTCACTAGTATACATAATATTTTATAAATATAAATATTTTTCTAGACTTTGCACATATACACTATATAATGTTTTCAGCTGAAGAGCCAAATGTAAATTTTGGAGATTGAAATATACCATTATTATTATTATTATTATTATTATTAATTCCGTTCGCAGTCTTTTGCCAGTATCTTTTGAAAATTATATTTTATACGGTATATTTTTTCATAATAAATTATTTCTTTATTTAAATATGCTTATTTTAATAGGACGAATAGCCATTGTGAAATATGGAAGTGCCTGAAAGACAATTAATAATAATAAATAAAAATAAATGACAACGGAAATGGTGGCATACATTGTTATATGGAAGCCAGAGATTGGGCAGAAAATGTCACTTGAAATCTGTCAACGTCAAACACAAAAATATTTGGCGGGGCTGTCTTTCTGAAGAGGGACCTAGACTATTAAATGTTCTGCCGAAATTTATACGCAACATGACTAATTGCACCAAGGAAACTTTTAAAAAAAACATTTGGACCATTTTCTTTCCACACTACACCGTGACGAACCACTGCTCCCAAATTATTTCCACCTTAGGAGAGCAGACTCAAACAGTGTCAAAGAAATGGTCAATCATCAGATTCCACGAATTGGATGAGTAAGTCGTGTGTACAGAAGCCGTCGAAAAGTTAAGTTACATCGGCGTACTAGGCGCGTGGTGAGCGAATGAGGTGCCTTTAAAGGGGGCGCTTGTTAAAGAGGGGCGTTTATTATAACGAGGGCGCTTATAGCAGTAAATACGATTACTTCGCTCTAACTTGGTGTGCTTACTTCTCGAGGGGAAGGCTGTTCACCACCACGAATACAAAAATGTCGTTCATTAAACAACCAGGCGTAAGTATTGGATTATCACCGAATTCTAACTCTTTCATTTATCATCAAATTTGTTTTGGTAATTGAATTTTTTTTGTTTTCATAAAATGTTATTAATGTTTTTGTGGTTTAAAGTTGGAGGAATCTCACAAAAAAAAACCCTTTGACTGTAACCCACCACCATCACCATCACAAACCCTCTGACTCTGGGTTGAGGATCTTTACCCATCACCAAAAGTCGAAAATAATTTATTCAAAACTTTGCCGTAATTAATTCGACATAAGGTAATTTATGCGACATATCATGTGTTATATATTCGGCATGTTCTTCCCTTATTTCTATGATAGCAAGGAATAGTGAAGAAAGAAGTGGAAAAGTTTGACGAAATTTTTTAACCTCAATTTTTTATAATTTTATGACAATATTTTCAAAAGATTACGTTTGAAATGGGTATGTATGAATTTTCTATAACTTAAGCTCTAATGAACTTTTATAGAAAAAAACGTGGTTTGCAGTGTGATGATGTTGGGGATCCTTCGCTAGAGCAACACAATAAAAACATTTTTTTTAACTCTTTATTATTCTGAGACATCTCAAAATAAATTTAGTTCTTGATGGAAACCTAAAAATACAATTTGTTGAGGATAGTGAGGATAAGGTATAGGTTTAACCAGCAGCCTTCACCATTCAAACCCCTTTTAAGAGTTGGCATTTGCACATCTCAAAGTGATAAGAGTTGTTCAAAACTGAAATCGACAATATTATTCAACCTGGTTTCCATGTGTCTATAGCAGAAGCAACGATTGCCGTTGTAAACACTATCGATGAAGCGTTCGCACTTATCAAGCAGCACGAAATGGAACACACTGTACGATTTTCCGCAGTTTTAACTGCTATTAAAATAGCACTGCAAATTTTAGCAAAGCAGGTGGGTGGTGATGCTTAATTTCTCAGGTTAACAAACGAGTATCCGCAATCTATTAAATATAACTTTAGATCTCAACGAAAAAAGTTAGTAGTTATGATTATAAAAAGTGATAATTATATGTCCTCTTAACACCTGTTCCTAGTATTGATGAAAAAGATCAAAAGCAACGATGTTCACGTGCTAAGATCATGACAAATAATTTAGAGATTATAATTGCACTCCTTATTAAATCGACACTCCTTTGCGGTGGTCTTTTTAGTTTCGACTTTTGGTGATGGGTAAAGATCCTCAACCCTGACTCTGATATCCAAGTATTTGCCACTTAACAGTTACACTGTAATTTGCATACACAATTTGAATGACTGACTAATAGTATTTTAAAGATACTCATAAAATTTAACATTTTATGAAAACAAAAAGGCAGTTTTAAAGTATTTCTTGCTTTCACAAAAGTCCAAAAATTTCTGCAAATTGGTGAAATATTTTTTGTGAAAATATATATTTAAAAGTCGCCAGCATATAATTTTGTGAATCCTAAAAAAGCAAAATGTTGCGTACACAAAACATTGCGAAAGTCGCTAGAATTTTTGTTCGTTATATAGTGATAAAAACTTATAATCGTTCTTCTCTTTTATGATGACACTTCCACTTTGATCATCTTTTGGCAACCATTTATGATTAGCTTTGACGAATCGGGTTTGTAAAAAAGTTGTCTTCCATAAATCATTATTTCTAGAATTGTTTCAAGCAGTTGCCTGCCCACTGTCTTTCTGGTATAATGTATATATATACCAATAATTATAATTTCTTGAGGCTCCTTGTATTTTTCTTCAAGCAATGCGCTTTTCTTTGTCGCGGGCATCTGAAGTGTCAACAAACATGGAAACACCTATAAATGGGTCACTGTTAACTGCGCTTCAACCTTAGCCGCACGAGCCATGTAAACTTCATAATTGAAAAATATTTTAAAGGACATTCTCTTGAAATTACAGTTACTTATTTATTTTCATACTTTCATTTATTTACGGCTTACGCGAAAATTAATACTTGCGAAATAAACATTTTAATTGGGATAATAAGACTGTGTAAATTTATGAAATATACTTTAACAATGTTAAATTCACGATTTTTTCCGTTTTCAGGACCGTACCCCAATGGCTCTGCGCTCAAATGTTGTATATAAGTTTAAGTGCGATGGCTGCAATGCCATCTATCATGCAGCGCTTAAAATAACTGCCGGTCACCAGTCATTGGCTGCCATAATGATGTCTGTGACCAGCTTAAACTTTAATAAATGGCCGACATGACTGGCCACTTATTTTGTGAGACATAATTATTTACTCCTGTTAAAACCTTTGTAGAAACTTCCTATATAAAGAAAAATCACAATCAAATAACCATAACAGGTTGTGTAATATAAGCAAAATAAAATGTACAGAATAGATGGTGTATGTGATGTCTACTATTCTTAAGCGAAAGTGAAAAAAATTAACACTCCTCCCCCGTGATTTTATTTAAATTAAACAATTTAAGTGAAAATAATGTCGAATTTTTTTGTTACAGAAAAACTCAAACACGTATTCTCTTATTTCTATTCCGTACAGGTGTTAGTGTTTATTAATTAGGTGTTAGTGTTTTTAATTAAGATAATATCTTAATTAAAAAGATTGACGTAAGATGAAAGTATAATTGATTCAATTTGAAAAAGAAAAAAAAGAAATCACAAAAGGGAATTATTCTTCAAATGATTTTAATTTAGAGTTTTTTTCCGGTGTTTTCAAAAAGTATCACGAAGCATAAGAATTCTATATAAAATACATCAGCGAAAAGATTTATTTTGATAGATCAAAAAAACCTCAAAAGTGAAATGAATGCACCCGCGAGGAAGAGTGTATCGTTTAGATTAGTCAAACATGAATTTTAAAGAATTTATTTACTTATCGATTAGACAAAAGAAACTAACTATTCTACCTGATAAAATACATTATTACGGCCATCCTCGAACCCCGGGCACTCTAACATGCGGGGTGGATGCCCTCTACAACTGCCCTAGCTTTGAGGGTGTAATACGTCGTGACCGTCGCGAATTAGACGATGGCCGCCTCGATTTGCGTCGTACCGGTCAAATGACCGCTAGTGGGTAAATTTTTATTTATGCAACATTTGAAAGTACGAGCCTGCAAACATATGGGAATTTCTGCCTTAACTGGAAAAGCCGTTAAATTACAAAACCACAGCGCTATTTCGGAGCATATAGTATATCGTAAAAATAAACCTACATTTGAGAATTTTTCTATACTCTCCTCCGCAGGCAACAATTTTAACTTAGAATTGAAAGAAAGTTTGGTAATCCGTAGGGACAAGCCTATCCTCAATCGAAATATCGCATCATTGCTATTATTTCTATTTTTGTATGGTTGATTTGTCCCTGGTGGAATTTCTTGATCATATGATTGTACGACCTTATTGCATCGTACAACTTCTTGTGTATATTCTGTCACACACTTGTATTATTTTCCACTTGAAAATGGCATTGTACCGCCGAAACGTTGTTAAAATATATTTCATAAATTTTAACTGGGTGCGCAGAATTTAGTACACGCAAAAAACATTTTTTGTTGCGCGCAAAAATTAATACGCCCAAAAATTTCTACCATTAAGGTAAAGACTTAATCAATATTTCTCGAAAATAGTATACATAAACTACACTAGAGTTTTGAATATTCCAAGCAAATTCAAGAGGTTGAAGCAGCACAAAGCAAAAGGTTTAATGTTTGCAATGGAAAGCATGATACATTCGTATATTTTGTCAATAGATATAGTTTCTTTTGTTTTTTATAAACAGAAATAAAAGAAATGTTTTGACCTGTTTTAATTTACTCCATTTCAACATTGTACTAGCCGCCAAGGCGGTGTCGCTCGTCGCCCATGTTCAGCCTGCGTTGTATCACCACCTGCTCCAAATTATTGCACTTAAAACCAGCGATAAGACTTCCTTTGTTGCTGGCTTTATTGCTAAATAAAGCTCGTTTGCATGTGAAGAGAAATACGTTCCTGGTGTTTCAAATCTTGCATGTTCTTAACTCAGCCGTTTATTGTCGCGGTTGCATTTAAAATGTCAGCAGACTTTCTTGCTTTATACAATGCATTCCGAACATGAACTTCACGTAGTTTTCCTTTACGATTTTAAACCAATCAAATATCAGTTTAACAATACACTCAAAACGCAGAGAGAAAAAACTTTTCAACTTATTATTAGCTTTTGTTAATTAACAACTTTTGTTTTACACGCTCTAACATGGGTGCTATCAAACGTAAGGGGGAAATGGTTTCTCTTCTTAAAAAGATCACACGGGAGGAGAGAAAAAAAGGCACGTGCTAAATGAATAAAGTGAATAAAAAAAAACGTTCGATCTGATTAAAATAGATTAAAACAAATCGATTAAAACAAATTAAGACAACTATTATGACAAAAGCAAAAAAAATATTTTGTTTCATGATACTCTTTTTTACCTATTGGTTTTTAAACATTTTGATTGCTCGAAAAAAAGTTCACCCGTCTCAGACAGTCAGGCAAGGATACGTTAGGATAAACTGGTAAACCGCACATGCTGCCACGTTCTGCCACTGCTGCTTTATGTCCAAAAGGTTTAATCAGTTAGTTTCTTTGTATTTAGTTGATGTATTGTTTTCAAAGCCAAGTCAACGTGGAATATGAAACTAACAATAATAATAAAAACAAAACGTTATTCCTATTAGTTCATCAGCCGAAAAAAGTCACGCTCGATTGGGGGTTGCAATGTATTTGCTTCGAACTCACGTCGCACACAAAAAAAAATAATTTTGTTTGTTTGTAAGTCACGCAAAATGGTAGATTGAGTTGTTAGTTAATAAAAAGTTGAAGTTTTCTCTCTATACGTTTTGAGTGTATTGTTACACTGATAAAAGATTGGTTTTACCAGAGGTTGTGACTTCGAATCTGCTTCTGGTTGAACACAAGTTGTATGAGCCGTTTATAAGGAAATTTGACGTTTATTGATACAGTGATACAGAGCAGGTGGACATGGGCGGTGAGCGACGCCGCCTTGACGGCTAGTTTAAATAATTGTCTTTATTTTCTTTGTTCTTTTAATTTAGGCACTACATACTGTTGCGGAAAAACAACCAAAAGTAATATCATACAATGGTGGGGTAATAAATGGAAGTGGTGTGAAAGGGAGCTTGTTTAATAGGCCTAACCTTGTGGCACAATATCAAAAAATCTTTCAGGTATGCATTATCCAGCTTTAGAACTCTGTTACATTTTTGTATGAAAATTTTAAAAAGTAAAGAAAGCAGATGGTAAAAATAAAGTAAGACCAAAGATTTTTATTAGGAGAGGGTGACTAACTAACGATGTTAATGGAAAGCATGAATTCATATATTTCCAATCGATGTTTTTGGATATTGAGTTGGCTTGAGCCCCCCTCAACTTTTTTGTCAAATATATACGAGGAATTTTTTTTGGCCTTTCCTTTGTTTCTTTGTTTGTGTCACTCAAATCACTTGTGTTTGATAGTTACACTGTTTTTTTCATTTATAAGAAGCCTTATGATACTTAATGTTCCTTCAAAGATGAGCATTAGATATTCTTACATAATTCTTAAATTTCTCTAGAAAAAGAAAATAGTGTTTTATGGAGATGAGCAGAAGAATAATTGCTTAACAGTTTAAAATCTTATTTTTTCAGTGTTCAGTCTCATAATTATTCAATTTCCATGGTTTTAATCGTAGGAAATCGTTTGGTTTACACATCCTATCTATCTATCTTCTCTATTTATCTGTGCAACAGTTTTTTGCCGTTTTCAGAAAGTCCGTTCGGATTTCGGATTGTTTGTTTATTCAGAATAGTTAATGGCAGACCCAAAACTCTATGCTTAATTTCATACAAAAAGGCCACTTTCAATGTTAATTCATAAACTTTTTTATACTTTTGAAATACTTTTAGAAGTTATTTTAGCCGCTTCCCAATTCAGTCTTTAAAATTTTTGTTATCAATATGCACACAGTCCACATTTATGTTCTGAGGAAGTTGTAGAAGTAGCTTCGTAGAAGCTTTGAAGAAGAATTTTAAGACTTCTTTCCTATCTTTATCTACTATTGCAATATCGAAGTATTATCATGAAAACATTCTTCATAGAGGAAATATTGATGTTTAGCTGTGACTAAAATTCATGAAAAAGAAGGTGAAGGTTTGATAATAAACAAAACTGTGCTGTGAAAAAACTTTCAATATCACAGCAGAAATGTATCAACATTACTGGTAAATAATGTCTTATCAATAAATGCATGAAACATGTTCATTTCATTTAATAAAGATGTCCAGGGAATGTCTATTAGGTCTAAGAGTACAATAAGATCACTAAAGCCTTGTGAAAATTTGGAGTGTAATATGTTCTAGGACACAAAACATCATGTTAGAAAAGATCATTGTCATACAGATCCTAGCAAAGTTTTACTGTGTCATTTGTCTTTTCGTGCACATTTGTGTTATAAACTCCATGGAAAGATTCAAGTGGTAATATGCAGACAGACAGTGGCGGATCTGGGGTAGTCGCAACTTGTGAAGAAGCGCATTAACATAATTTGTGAATTCAGTTCAATGGGATCAATGGGATTATTTGAATGCTTTTCTTTTATGTTTGAATTGCTAACAATCTCCTACATAAATTGCGACTTACCTCTGGATCCAGTCTTAGTAGAAATAGATTTTCATATTGTATGTTATGTTGATTTAAGTTATATACAATTATAATTTTTATCTTCTTGTAGTACTGTTAACTGTCATGGATTAAAATTTTTGAAATGCCCAAGTTTGAAATGCTCAAGTTTCTCCTGCTCCTACTAATACAAGTTATGAACAATTCATGTAATGTTTACTAAATATGTTACCAAATTCACGTTTCTGACAAAATTTGGAAGGTTTGCACAAAGAACAATTGGAGTTAAATTTGGCAGTCACTTTTGCAGATTTGATCATAAATAGACGAGGTCTTCAGTTTTTAAACAAGTTTGACATATACTTGGTTGTAATAGATTTAAAAGTATTGAGGTCAATACAGTTGTGAAAGTCTTAGTCAATCCATACGGCTTCTTTTTCAAATGATTTTGGTTCACTTCTATCGAATATCATTTTATTCTCCACGTGAACCATAAGTCATATTTTGGGAATTGTGATAGACCTGTTCGCATAAGCAACAAGAAAAGAATGGATAGTCATTCAGATATCTTGAAAATAAGGCTCTAGGCTTGGTGCGGAACTGTTCAAGCCATGAGAAATTTTTGAACCTGAGGACGATTCTTAAAATATTCTTAAATTTTGACGAATTTGGAGCTTCGTGATTCTTTTAAAAGAACATATATATCTTGATGCTACTCTTTGATCTTGAAGTTGTAGAAAGTTTTGATGTTATTTTTGTGTTATATAAAAAATGTGTAGTTCAAAAAAAAGCGCAAGGAAGCATTACAAATTGGTTCAAAACGAAAGAGAAAATAGCGGAAAAAATTCGAGTGTTTGGCTCTAAGATACAAGTTTGTAGATGAAAATCATGTTAAAATTTATTATAGATTCTGAGAGCTTTGATAGGCAGTCTAGAGGTATTTTTCAAAGTTAGGTTCTCAGTGGCTTACTGTAAATGATCGAAAATGAACTTAGAAGGTGTTGTGGGGTGGAGACGATCATTTATGATCTGGGTATTCTCTTTCGTTTTATTCTTTACTTAAGTTGTCGTTCTTCTTGCAAGAGTTATGCATTCCTTCACAACTCTTTTTCTCGAACTCACGATGTAAAGAGTTATCTTTAGAAAGAGGATATTTAAACATTTGGAAAGTTGATAACTTCCCGATTCTTAAACGTGTCATATTTGAACTGATGTTATTCCTAAGATGTTTTTACTTTCGTTTCGACAGGCTGGAAAAGAACCTATTCACTTGAAAACACCACGTGATCAGTTGGTTTACAAAGGAATCATGTATGGTTCATTTATTGGAATATTGTTTGGCATGGCAGCTCTCTCCAAAATTTCGTTACCAAAAAAAAATTAGCTGTACTCCTGATATTAATTATTACTTGTAAAATATGAAATATATATTTGTCCATTCTTTATGGCTAACAGTGTTGATTCCCTATCAAAACCCAACCCTTGGTTGTATTGTTAAGAATTAATTCAACTTGATAATTCCATCCATGCTTACAGGGGAGGCTAAGTAAATATGAGAAAGTAAGTAAGTAAACATGTTACAGTCCACAAGTACACGTGCTTAACACGTGCTTTGTTTAAAATGATCCAGTTTATCTTTTTAACACAGGAATTCACGAACAAAATTAGTTAAGCATCACCCCCCAACATGCTTTCGGTAAAATTAAAAGCACGTCTGTTCAAAGCTTCAGGATAACCATACCTTATCGGCCCTTATTACGCCGGCCTTTTTCCAACACCGGCCCTTATTACGCAGACCAAGTCTTCCATTTTTATTCCAACGACATTGTTTGTGTGGGTAAAGTGCATCAATACCGTTTGTTGGGTAAAAATAAAGATTTAAAAATAACGCTGCTTTTTCCTAAAATGTTTAAAAAAACGGCCCTTTTTACGTCGGCCCTTATAACGCCACCCCCGAAAAAATAATGCCATTTAGGGCCGGCGTAAAAAGGGCCGATAAGGTAGATAACAATTATCAAACATGCTTATCTCTTGGATCATTTCTGAGTTTAAAATATAGGTAAGTTAGGATAATTTGAGTGGGACTTTTTTTCTTTTGTTTTTTTTCTTGAAGAAAGAGGATAATTTTTGGTTCTGGAGAATTCGTTCAAAAAAATGCTCTCGAATATAATTTGTCGTTTGCCAAAAACACATTATTTCACCTTTTACAATTCAACATGTCTGATTAGAGAGACGTAGCCTCTGTTTCAAAAGAAGTGGCGAAAAGACGAACAATCTTTCCTCAATGACGTCAGAGAAAAGCGTTTCTTTCCGTTGGAAAATTCATTTTACCGATTTTTCGCATCATGACAACAGTGTTAGTCCTTTCCCTTCCAACCTCTTGCTGCTCTGCATGATCACAAACATCATGATTTTGAACAGAAAATCTATTGAGGTTGTTGCCCATGTTATTGTTAGTTTCAATCTTGCTCATCCCCTTCACAAAGATGTTTCTGGTGTCATACTCTCGAGATGTCTGTCTGTAAAAATGCGCAGATCGTCTTTTCCTTTGATTTTGCAACGGCGCGCTAGTTTCAATTATGTTAACTGGGGTACTGACATGTGACTCAGTATCGTGAACGTCGTTTTCGTTTTGTTCGAGATTTATGATTTGCATGGTGGGACTTTCGTGGTGCATATCGGTATTATCTGAACAAGTTACCATCGCTTCTTTTACTGGCGATTTTTCGAGATGAGTTGATAATCTTGGAGATGATACAGTACCTTGTTCAAGATTCAGACCGCTCGCATCTGGTTCTATCATGCTATTATACACATTGCTACGTTTTCGAAGAGCTTGTATTCGTGCTCTTGCTGCAGCACGACGCCATTTTGTAGTCGGGTCACTCCCCTGACGAATTGCGACTTTTCGATATTCAGATTGCAGGATAGCTTCTATCGTGTTCACCGCTTTTAGTTCACTTCGTTCAGCTATTTCACCATTTTGATGCTTAATACGTATTCTGTCAATTGCTTTTTGAATGGCAGAAAAAGATCCGAGTGCAAAATTATCATCAAAAAGGTAGGAATGTGTGCTGTTTGCTCTAGACCCATGTGATCCGGACAAACTGGAATCTTCTCGAAGTGGATCTTTCGTGATACTGATGCATGGAGTCAAAGGAATTAATTTACCAACAAAGAACAAAAGAATATTTTTCCAAATAGTTGCTGTAAGGTTGAAAACAACATACGTTGCAATGAGGCCAACCATTATGAGAAGCCAATTCAACATTCGGTAAACACAATGCGAATTGAATTTCGTCGGATTCTGTGATGGGACATAGTCGCCAAAGCCAACTGTTGTGACGGCTACAATTGTAAAATATATACTATCAAAGTATGACCAACTTTCAAGATATGCGAATAATAATCCAGCAACAAAAACAAAAATAAGAAAGATGATTCCAGCGAGAACGAGTATTCCTGCTATAGGTAAAACATTAGTTTCGTGTTTTCTGAATGAGCACTTGGACGGCAAGACCAAATACAACTTCTGGAGCAGGTTTTTAAGTAAGGTGACACATCTCTCTAACAAGATATTCATGAGCAGGACGTAGATTGGAATGCTGGTTAACGCAAATAATATCACAGCCAGCTTGCCATAAAATGTTGTTGGAGATGCGTGGCCAAAACCTGGAAGGTACAAAATTTGCTGTAGCAAGGAAAGCACTGAAATGTCACAGGCAATAAATAAGAATTGCTACCTTGATCATTTCTGAGCTATTACATCTTTATAATAATATTAATATAATAACATTATCTCGGACTATCTATTTAAACTGTCCGATGAACATGAAAAGGCGACACAAGGAAGACGATTTGTTTCAATGGGTCCTCCTCAAAATATCGTTTATTTAATGTATTGACAGCTGGAGAAAATTCAACGGTTGGAAATGAAGTGATCAAATTCGTGTGTGTTACATGACACTCACCGATAGTAGTCATCACAGTCCAAACGAAATAAAACGATCCTTCAAAATTCCAATTTCTTCCTCTGCTGGCAGAAACGCCAAGCTTACATGCTCGATCATGAACAACCAGCATCTTTGTCATCAAAGTAGACGAGATGTTATTTTCATTCTGGAATTTTTGAAACAACTTTTCATATTCGTTTAACAAATTCAACTCACTTTCAAATTCCAGATATTGAAAGATCAACGTAGCAATGACCATATAAACGGAGATGAAAAGTAGGAGAAAAATCAACAGAAACGTGTCTTCCTTCATCTAGTCAGAATTTCCAACCTTCTCAACGAACGATGAAGAATAAGATGTTGCTAATTAATTCCGTGTTAGCTTTCGTCATATTTTTGTTGTGCCTATGAGAGTAAAAAGAAAAGAAAACAGTTTTATTGTCATAGATTTCTCAAAACATGACACCAACGAAACGCAACAAGAGGGAGGTCAACATAAAGTTGTTAATCTCTATGGGAGTTACACTAATTCAATCTTAATAGGGAAAGCAGCAAGTTTTGTTAGCATTGAGCCAAAATCGTAATTATTCGTTAATTACTGCACTTATTGATATTGTGAAAATAATGCGTAAATCATTTATTTTATTGGTTCAATATTTCCTTTCACTTGAAGGAGGTGGGACACATAAACATAAAATCACATCAAAGTAAAATTTCGAAACAAGAATATACTGTTAAAATTCAGGAACAATTTGTTTGAACATTTCCTCATCGCAAACCAGAAACAGAACTATTGTCATTGTTATTATCATTGTTGCCTCTCAAACTTTGTTCAATAGAGTGGAAATATTTTTCAGGGCTTTTCTACAACTGAAACTGCATTCAAAATGAAGTTGAGAATTAGGCCGTAATTTCGGTAGCCGTCTGTGAAATAATAGCGACCTTACGAAACTGTTCTTAATTTTATTAATATCATTATCAGGTTGCACGTTCCACACTTAGCATGAAAAGTGATATTTTGAAGTCGTAATAAGTGAGAATAGCAGTACTTCGAATAAAATTTCCTTGGTTCCTTCATGACTCTGCCTCTCTAAGTTCAAGAAACATAATAAACATAATAAACAAATGCATTAACCTTAGTGTGCAATTGCTGCTGTTTTGTGATTCTTTGAAGGAAATATCTTAAACGTCGTCGTCTTCGTTTCTGTCGTACTTTCTTTACAGTTACCTTACAACGTAACTGCATATGTGAACGAGAAACGCTTTGCATTGTAACAATTGCGTTGGAAAAACGCTGTATAAGATTTGAAATGAAGAATTGATATAGCGATAGCTATTTCCTTATGACTGAATTTCCTTCTTTTGATCAAATTATGAAAAACGAAAAAAAAAAATATTCTTGAGCCTTCCGAACTCAGCATATTCAAGTCAATATGTGTTTGTAGAATTTTGGACCAAACTTTCAAAAAATCGATCGACATGTATTTGAGTTTAATATTTGATTATTTCATAATTTTTGTCAAATTTTTGTGAAAATAGTTTGAATATTTGGTTCAAAATTCTTTGTTAACCATTCATGATTCTAGTCAAAACGTGAATATCGATTAGGATTTGTAGTTTCTGGAGTTTGGAGGCTATTTTTGTAACAATGCGATGACAAGTTTCTTTCACTACTACATGTACGATCAACTCAATTTTTTTTTTTTCGCATTCGTTGTATTGAACCGAGACTTTAACTAGAACCACAAAACAAATTTTCTCATACAGATTCGTTTAGATTGGCTAAAAGCAACACCTAGAAACACCTAGAAACTAAAAGACAAAACGAAAACCACAGAATTCCACAGTTGTTGTGAACATGAAAAGGAGGTTGTGTGGCTAATTGGAAACGAGGCGCAGCATTTGTAAAAAAAATCATTCCTGTATTCATTTCTTTTCATTTTCGTTCGTTTCGCATCAAGCATGGTCTGCCAGGTAAACTTCAATCTTCGCAACTCAAAGCACCATTTCAGAAATAATATTTCTCTACAGGCTCAATTTGATGACATTTTCTCTTTATTTTCAGAACTTGAGGAAAATTGAATACGAAAGCAATTAAGAATTCAAGATGTTTTTATAAATACCAAATTTAAACCGGAAAATCGGATTAACTTTGAAGAAGAAAATGAAAGTTTCAAAAAGGAAATTAAAAACTAATCGTTATTAGTACAAGACGATTTAAGACAACTCGAAAGAATATTTCCAGAGCAATGTCAAACAATAACTAAACGAAATGTGGCTTTTAAAGAATAAACGTTATAATGAATATTTTGTCTACCAACCTTGTTTCCAAGGCTTTACATATTCCAGGACAACTTACACCTACAAAATCTCAATTATTCCAGGAAAGAGGATTTTTAGCGTATAAATCTTTATAGGGACATATCTTTCACCTCGCGCTACCATCATCAAATCTGACTTGAGACTTTTTAAAGACGATTTAATTCATAACAAGACAGGAATAATGGGGCGTGTTATACAAACATGCCGCCTTCCTTCAACTACTAGGTCTTGTTTTTTTGCTTCGCGATTAAAAGACGTTTACCACGACTTCCATAAAATTCCATAAAATACCTCGTGTATGGATTTCGCAATGCAGAATTTTCTGTTGCGGAGTGTTGAATTTGAGTTTGTTATCTATATGATGGTATTGGATAACAGAATTAGGACATGGCATGTGTTTGATCTTTCGGTTTGCATATTATTTGTTTATGAAAATGTTTGAATTCTGAAATTAAAAAAGGCCAAGAGCTTTTAAAGTTGCTGCTATGTTTAAAAAAATGCCCAGCGCTGCATCATGTATATTCAGTTTCATGTTTTGAATGCAGGATGATTGCATCAGTTTACCAGTATACATGTTTGTTTAAATCAGACCTTAAGGCTTTGAGCCTTTTTGGGTAAAATTGTTCTCATTTTGTTCTTAAAGGTTACGTCTGATAAAAAAACAAATCATATTTTTTAACTTCAGTTATGCATAAGAAAATATAATTTCTATCTCATTTTATGTATAAAAAGCTTAAACGAGGACAATACACAAAAATGTTTTTAAAATTTTCACTTCGAAGCTTCTTCTTCCTTCCCGCTCTCGAAAATGTAAACAAAATCATAATGGCCACCATTTACGTCACTAAATGTAAGACCAGATCGGCGAATGTGAGTTAACGGTTGAAAAACTACATATTTATGAAAGAAAGAACACCCTGATTAAGTTGTGATGAATTTTTATGTTAGAAAACAAAAGTTTTCATTAATTTCGTGTGTTGTTAATGCAATAAGAACAGCATATCCAGCGCCTGATAATAAATACTGTGGTTACATGAATGGTAAAATTGTTGATGAGAACCAGTTTCCCTGGATGTACCACGACGATGACGAAAAATAAAAACAAATATTAAAAAATTAAAACAAAATTGGATTATCGTTTCATCCTCGAATATTTTGTTGTTTTTTCTATTATTTCCTTCCTTTCTGGTCTTTTGCTTGGAGTGACGTACAATCTCTTCTTTGACACTCTTCCATGCATTTCCCTGTCACCGACTCTATAATAGGATCCAAGAGCTATCTCTCGAAGAAAACAATAAGACTTTTTCTCCATTACTCGATTGGCAACAAATCGCTTAGGGTACCGATGCCAAGATATTTAAAAAAGTGGAACTCTGCGGCCTTCTTTTGATTTAGGATTACCTTTCAGCTAAGGGGAAAAAAGGTAGCGTTATTGCTATTATCGTTCAATACTTAAATTCATTAGCTAACAAGTGAATAGTAGTGAAGTGTAGCTATTGTACCTGTCTCCGACCAATATTGAGATCTATAAAAAATGTTCCCTGGAAACGTGTGACGATTTACACAGTGATGGATTGATGACGGGAATAATGAATGAATGAAGAAATATGAAGAATATTACGTACCTGCTAGTAAGCGATTTTGCATATCCACGGACATATCGAAATATTTATCTTCGAAATGGTTTTCGCAGAGAAAAATCGATCCGGATATTTTGGGAAGGTTTTGTCGCTTAATTTTCGTTTTCCAAACAGTGGCACGTTTTTCATCATTTGGTAATTTAAAAAAAGTAAGTTCTTTATTTTTCCTCTTATAATTTGTGCAACTAACTGCTGCACACCAGGCCATCGTAAAACGTAAAAAAAGATGTTTAAAAGCAGAAAGATCGACTAAAATGTTGTGTACACTATTTATTAAAGATTAGTTGAAGTAAATAAACGGGGGTCGAACATTAATTTTAATAAAGGTCTTGAAAATATTTGTTTCGCTATGTTTTTCCTCTTTCGTCGGTCTTCGTCATACACTTTGTGACGTAATGAGGTATCCGCGAGAGTAATCCTGGCGCTTTCACAATTTTCATCATACTCAAAAAATGGCTGCCGAAGAAAGTGTTTTCAGCAAAGATTATGAAAATAAATAATTGAATATATAACTTCTGTGATCAAATCTTTCAATATCGATGTGATTTTCTGATTTAGTGAGTTATTTAGCATCGATATACAAGTACTTTGTTTTTTATCAGACGTAACCTTTAACTTTATGAATATACAGTTTCAGAGAGGGATTATATATTAATTTACCTTAAAAGGGAATTAGTTTTCACATGAATAATTTCGAAAATGTACAATTCCCAAAAGTAAATCCTTTTAAAAAAACTACGAACTTGATAATTCGCGAAAATAGGGTCAATGGAAATTTTATATTAGTTTAGCGTCACTTATCTCCTGAAAATGTCATGCAGGATGTTTTCATTATTCATTATTCATTAATTTTGTTCAAGTGCCATACATAGCTAGAGAACACATGAAATCAGTCTTCTCCTTTTGACGAGTGCGATCACACGCGCACACGCTGTCGCACGCGTAAAAAGTCCTAGGCGTACATTTGATCACACGCGCCAATTTGTCATCACCGTGTGAAAAATCCTTTGTTCGTGGGCATAGCGTATGATTTTCAACAAAAAAGTCAAGTGCGCGGAATTTATTACAGTCACCTGGTTTCTATTTAGAAATGATTTCCAGAGTATAATATTTTTTCTCATACATTTTCTTCAATGTCACGTGCCCTTATTGTTCGACTTGCAAAGACGTGCCATGTGCGATTGAACGAAAGTCTTCCAGTTATTTCATTCAATAAGTTTTTGTTGAAATGGCAATGAATATCAAGTGCAACGAATCTATTTGGTCCGATTATGAGCGAGCAGATCTTATCGAGCGCGCAGTTGATATTCATTTGCAGAAAAAGAGGAAACTTCAACTCAACGATAATGAACGTCAACGTAAGAAGATCACCGTTGATGAAGATGACAGAACTGGACCAACTGATGAAGATAGTGATGAGTCAAATAACGAATATGAATAATAGTGAAGATGAGAGCCAGAGTGATAATGAGATGGACATGTTTTAGTTGTAAAAGTTATGCAGAAGTTTTAAAAAGTAATACAGAGAAAAAAAAGGTTTCCTAAATGCATCGTGCCAATTTTTCTCCTCATATTATATTACGAATTAAGAACATACTTTTATTAAGTTATTATATCTCACTTTCCGAGTTATAAATTATCCTTTCGTTTCTTAATAATCCGTAGAAACAAACAAATTATTATTACGCAATGGTATTAATTATTGGCTTTCAAAGTTATTAAAAGGAGGCATATTTTCCAATCACGTAAAAAATCAGATCGCACGCATAAATTTCGAACAACGTGTGATCACATTGATAAGGTACAAATCGCACGCGTAGGAGATTTTATGAGTGCGTTTTACCGCACGCATGGTATTTTTAAAAGGAGAACACTGATGAAATATGCCATTTTGCATTATTGTAATCACTGAGATCCTGCCTGCCGGAGATTCGGTACTAGCTCGAGCTTTCAAATTACTTCAGACCTGCTTTTTCTTCAACCACATTTAAAAAGAAGAAATTTTCAAGAAATTTTTGCAAATTAGGTATTCCGCAAAGTTGGCTTTTTGAAACCATAACTCTATTATTCCAAAATGCTGCAAAAATTAATGTCTACTTCAATTACTTTTTAAATTTTATTTATTTAAAACAAAGCTTTACGTGTCTTTCGACACATCTTCAGGTTTAGATTAATCTATTTTAATTAATCTAATTAATTTTAATCTAAACCTGAAGATGTGTCGAAAGACACGAAAAGCTTTGTTTTAAATAAATAAAATTTAAAAAGAAACTTGCGTTTTTAGTTAATTTAATAGTAAGTGGCTCCTTACAGATACTTCAATTACGTAATCGAATGTCGAAATTTCACTACATTTATTATACAGAACACACTGACGAAATCATTAGACGCACACAGAAAAGAGCAACTACTGGGACATTTTGAACCAGAATAGGACGAACGGTGGTGGGTAGGCAAGCAGTGGATGATGTGTTGTTCTTGTTAAGAATTGTCATTTCAAATTGGAATAATGAAATTTTGTAAAATAATGAACTTTTTTACGCGGGCACTTAAGGTGATGTGGGTGGGTGATGCTAAACTAAATATAAAATTTCCATCGGCCTAAGCCCTTGCCAGAGTTTGATATTGTTGATGATGAGAAACATAATGCAACTTTTTTTATCCTTGTCTAAAATATATGTGCCCCTTTACTCAGAGATGCCAAAATGCATGAGAGATTTTCCCAGTTCAGTGTCACCCGGAGACGCAGGGAAAATTTTGAAATTGGGCACATTGTATCACTGGAAATTGTACTCCAGCAATTAAGAGCCATTAGGAATCTTTGTGAGCATGACACGATTTTAAGGAAGGTAAATGTTTTTAGGGTGTCACACAAATGTATATAGGGTGACTTGAAACAAAACTCGCTGGTTTTTTGAAAAGATTTGCTCATAACTATTTGCTAGTTACTATGAAATTTTGAGAAAAGTTCCATTCAACTTTTGTCTTTCAGATAACGAAGCATTCAAACTAATTGATGCACACCATCTCAAGTTATTGCTTCACAAAGTACACCTACTGAAATTTATCATGCGGGGGTGACTTGAAACTAATGCTGTTCCCACAAAAATGTTGTTTTATAGAGTGCAAAAACAGAAAACGTGTGATCTACAATTACTTGCGTATAAAACATAAATTAAAATAATTTGTTAATGCCAGTTTCATTTTTATTAAGTGATGGAGAGTGTTGGAGAATTTTGAAAACTCAAAATTTCAGAATGGTAAAAGATTGTAAAAAATAAGCTATCTGAAGTCGTTACAATCATTAAGTGTGTGATAACCTAATTGTTTCAGAAACAATATCGAAAGCATGCAAGATGAATTTGAGTTTATAGCTAGTTTACACAACTGTATTTACTAAAAACTTGTAAATTGATATATAATAAAATTCTGTTGCATCTTGTCAGAGTACCCAACTTTCTTTCTCATGCTTTTCTTAGTTTAGGATATATTTCCTTTATCATTTCGATACAGATGAAACGGTGTCCGTATATGAAAAAGACAAGAAGCCTTGGTAAAGTAACAACATGCAACCCGCCTATCGCCAATTCTACTAAGTATGGCGTGCTCATAGCCTTGAACAGAGGATAGAGTTGCAGCACCGATTTGTTCGGAATTCTGATTGGTATTCAGTTATGGTACTTAGTAAAACGAGTCTATTGAGTTTCAATTCTTAGATATTAACCCTTTCTATTAATTGAGCTTATGGTAATTACCTAATGACTTACACAACCTTTGAAATTCCATCCGTTGAACTTTATCACACATCAATGATTCAATTGCACCATAATTGACAAGAATATAAATCAATAATCAAAGTGACGAAGTGTATCAAGTGCAAAAAAAAGGAAACATTTTAATGGCATGTATTTCTTTCAATTTTAGATATTTTTCGATAAAATTCTGGAATTACTCCCTTTGGCCATTCTATTTTACAAATGTAAAAAAATATGTATTTAATGATACGCTATGTTATTACGAGCTATTTTACCGGGGTACTGATTTTCGGCACTTTTTTCGTCTTCAACTTCCAAAGAACTTCCTTAATTGAAAAACCTTTTCCATCAAGTGTTGTACACAACAGTCTCGGAACGGAATCTGAAAAAAATCCAGACTTTTAGTCATTATTTCATGAGAAATAATGTTTTCTTGACGGTGTTTCAAGTCACCCTGCTTTACAGTACAATGTATTTTCCTTTTGTAAAAAAATACAATACAGAATAACATTCAAAAACCACGTGGGTGAACATACATACAAAATTACTCGGGCATTTGTATTCCTTCTTTTTTCTCTGCCACTGCATATAAATTTTACAGAAAGCAAAGGCAAGTGCAATATCGTGTTTGTAGAAAAAAAGGATGCGACACTTAACATCATTAGTGCGAAAGTAGCAGAAAACTAATATTTTTTCTTAAATGTTATACAAAATTATTATTTGAGATAAAAATAAATCATTGCAAAAAATTTTGTTAATTTACAAAAATTATAAAAATAGCTGTTTTGCGAAATTAACTAATCATAAAATGCGATTGTTTTGGCATCGTGAAAGTAAGTCCATTTACAATTTACTTCTCATATATAATCATCTTGTGAGAAAATTTATGTCATGAATTGTTTGTATTTTGCAGTCTTCTCCTTTTAAAAATACCATGCGTGCGGTAAAATGCACTCGTAAAATTTCCTACGCGTGCGATTCGTACCAGTGCGATCTGATATTTTACGTGATTGGAAAATATACCTCCTTTTAATAACTTTGAAAACGAATAAGTAATAATATCATTGCGCAATATTCTTTGTTTGTTTTTAAGGATTATTAAGAAACGAAAGGATTGAGTGATTTATAACTCGGAAAGTGAGATAGGATAACTTAATAAAAAATATGTTCTTAATTCGTAATATAATGAGGAGAAAAATTGGCACGATACATTTAGGAAAACCTTTTTTTTTCTTTATTACTTTTTAAAACTTCCTCATAACTTTTACAACTAAAACATGTCCATCTCATTATCACTCTGGCTCTCATCATCACTTATTCATATTCGTTATTTGACTCATCACTATTTTCATCTGTTGGTCCTGTTCTGTCATTTTCGTCAACGGCGATCTTCTTACGTTGACATTCATTATCGTCGAGTTGAAGTTTCCTCTTTTTCTGCAAATGAATATCAACTGCACGCTCGATAAGATCTGCTCGCTCGTAATCGGACCAAATAGAGTCGTCGCACTTGATATTCATTGCCATTTCAACAAAAACTTATTGAATGAAATGACTAGCAGACTTTACAATTTTCGTTCGATCGAACATGGCATGTCTTCGCAAGTCGAACAATAGGGCACGTGACATTGAAGAAAAATGTATGAGAAAAAATATTGCACTCTGGAAATCATTTCTAAATAGAAACCGGGTGACTGTAATGAATTCCGCGGCATTTCTTGACTCGTTAAAATCATACGCTATGCCCACGAACAAAGGATTTTTTCACACAGTGATGACAAATCGGCGCGTGCAATCAAATGTACGCCTAGGACTTTTTACGCGTGTGATAGCGCGTGCGCGTGCGATCGCACTTGTCAAAAGGAGAAGACTGATTTTGTATATATCTGAAAAAGTTCAAGCTCAGGCTGAACAATGGTTGAAACAGATTTGGATCTCAGGTTGTTGTTCTTCTTTAGCCAAATCTGTGGTTCAGCTTCTTATTATAATTGCTCTTATGATAAAGTGTGCAACAGTTATGGGTTTCTCTTATAAAATATGTAGTATGAGAACTGCATCCATACATAGATCCATCTGTTTTTATTATGAAGTTGATGGTTTCATTGTTAAGATCAAAAGTTTTTAGCTGGAAGATGATACAGCTGTTATTCTCTCAAACAGTGATAGCTCCAACTGATGTAATATGCAGTTATTGTTCATAGCAACATTCTTTATGATCAAAGTTTTCTCTTTTTGTTGGTTTTAAGCTACACGCTTTTTTTTTATAAGAACCAGTAAAGTCAGACCTGAGACTGGCTGTTCTTGTTTTTGGAGCCATTTTCAGCCTGAATTTTGCTTATTTTGTTCTTAGCTTCAAAAACACAGTTTCAAATTTCAGCCTCATTTTGTTCTTATTATGGAACTTCCAGTAAAAATAAAAACAAATCTTTTTTAAAAACAACTGGTAAAAAGCATGGTTGCTGTTTGGAAATGACCTGATGTGAGTATGAAAGGTGAAAAAAAACCCAACAAAATTCTAAACAATTTACCAGTGAGAGAATTCACATCATGAATTGTTCTCATTTTACAAGAGAATTAAGGCTCAGGCTGTTCTTAATTTTTGAAAACATTAATTTGAGCCTCAGATTGTTCTTATTTTGTTCTTATTTTTTGGCCAAATTTGAGGCTTGTGTTCTTATAAAATTGTTCTTACAAAAAAAGCGTGTATTATAAGTTCTATTATAGCAATTTTGCCTTTAATTATAACAAAGTTTGGCCTTTCAGCCTTGCCTGTTATTAATGATATAATATTAGAAAACTATCAAAATCAACAAATACCTGTAGCCCTTTTGATGTGCCAATTTCATAAATGTGGAGAAATATTAGTACACTCAGGGTAGGAGAGAGTACCACATTTATGCACAGGACTATGCCAAAGGAGGTGATCACATGATACAGAATAGAAAAAAATAGAAACATATGTCACAATGATGATAAACCAATAACCACCAAAGTTATAAAGATTTAGAAAATAATGTAGCCCTGCTGACAAAAGGTCTTGGAAATAATAAAAGTAAGGTTTAAACAGTTAGTTTTTCTAGAAATTGCTAAATCTGTTTTCTATAAAATAATTTGTGATAACAGTGCTTGCTTCTAGTTTGAGATACGGTTTCATTTCATGCCAGGGATATAACTGTGAAAATCTGTTTGCTCAGCTTGACAGTTGATGTCTAAGCGGTTGTCCAGTTGAGCGGTTGCCGTCGTTACAGCTTCTGTAGCTAATATTATGTAGGAGTAAAATGCACTGGTGCCTCACTTGCAAGACCCTCATTGATAACAGTACCTCCAGGAATTGGTAATCCAGGGTAATAGTTAATATATAAATATAAAGGATGTATTCCTTGTTCATAATTTTTGACTTTGATAGAAAGAGCTGAATAGCTTATTATATAATTGATTTCTTGACAAAATTAAAGATTTATGGCTTATGGGCAATATTATGCATAGGTTCATCACTGAATTGTTAGGAAAAGGAAACAGAGTTGTAACACTGGCATGCGCAGGGGGTAATACAGGTCAAACACCTTAGTGCAATACGCTATTGGGTGTTGGAATCTCGGAGCCCAAATTCAAACCTCCTTTCTTCATGTTTGAACTTTTATTTGTTCAATGAATCATGAATATAAAAGTTTCTCTTATTGTATGCATGAATGAATCGATCATTTTTTTCTTAACACATGTGATCAGAACGCAGAGACCAGATGTGTAACAAAAGAAGTCTCTTGAGACAAGCTCTATTTAAAAATACACAATTCACAATTAATTCTCCTAGAAGAAGAAACAGTAAGATTTGAGCGATTCTAGGCCAATATAGGGCCCCAAATCCCAAAATTTACAGTGCCTACCCCAGACAGCTGCCATGGTTCGTCCTGCAGACTCGCATGTCGCTAGCGCTGCCCAAATGCAAATCCTGTATTACCCCGTGATGCATCATAAGTGGAATTCAATTTCATTTATATATTTCTTTTTGACTGATGTACTGGCCTGTTTCATTCTAATAACTTAACAAAGCAGTTCAGGATGATTGACATATTTTATCTAACATCTTTTGTTATATTACCGTGTTCTCACTTCAATACAAACATTCAATGCGCAATGTAAATGATTTGTGTTACTGACGTCACTTATGGAAAACTTGAAACCTAAGTATCTCATGAACTATACATGCAAATGAGTTCAAGTGTTGCCAAGGCTCTCATTTGTCATACATCTTCTGAATTATACAAAACAAATCTTTATTTTTTTTAAATAGTTTTATTATTACATGGATCCAACAATCATTACATTTCATTTGTCTTTATCTGTTATCATATAAGTTTGTATAATCTAATAAGATAAAATGAAATGTTCAAATTATCTAAAAATGGATATGAATGATTAAAATTTTGATTTCTTAGATTTGGATGTGTTGAAAATGAGTATCTCATCAAAGACCTTGTATGAGAGCTGTCACGTGTTGCCACAAGGACAAGGATTTAAACCAGTAGATGAGTCAAAGGATACCATCATCGAATCTTACCTCTATGATGTTTTAAGCCATAAAAGAAAAGCATGTGAAATTGATAGACTCAAATCGAAACTAAAGGAGAAATCTTTGGTATTGGAGAAAGCTCTTTCAATGAATAAGAAGAAGAAAAGAAGTAGAAAAAGATTTGGAATATCACACAGACAAATGAAATTGCATGGCATCCATTCTGTTCCTAGAGAAGGTCAGAAATACAACTTGTTCCTTCCTCTCAATGATCTGTGGAAAAAATACATGGAAAATATTTTTTCTCCAGGAAAAGAAGATTTTGTTTTAAAAGCAGATGAGAGGCTGCTTAAGATAGATTACCATGGTGCTGAACTTAATGTTTATGCCTGTACTTGCAAGCAAATGGTTGGAATTGAAGGTATAATAGTGAAAGAGACGAAAAACATGTTTATGTTGATTACCAGATACAATGAATTGAAATCGATTCCCAAAAAAGGAACAGTTTTCACGTTTGAGATGAATGGATACAAAGTTAAATTAAATGGAGATTGCTTGGTTGGAAGACCTGGAGTAAGAATGACTAAAAAAGTAAAACCAGTTTTTCATGCTGATCTGTTAATCAGTTAGACTTGAGTTGATTAGGTCCAATATCAAAAGCAATTGTTGTAAGTTGGTGACTAGGTTGTATGGTTGCTTTACTTATGTAATTTTGTGATGTTATAAATACGTTTATGATGTTCAGAATATTAATCTCTTTGCTTTAATATCTCTGTTTGAATCATCATTATTTCAGTTTATTTGGTACCTATTTTGTTTGGAAATATAAAAGATTCAATATTATGTTTAGGTTTCAAACTGAACAAATGTTAGATTATTTGTTATGGTGCTTCATACTCCTCCTGACATTAATTTTCATAAAATTATCTTGTACTGGAAGACGTTTTCATGGCAAACACAGGTTGGATGATAAAGTTGTTGTCATCACTGGTGCCAACTCTGGTATTGGGTTTTCAACTGCTTTGGAGTTAGCACAGAGGGGTGCATGTGTTATTTTAGCATGTCGAAGTGTTGAAAAAGGTTTACATGCACAACAGTTAATCAGACAACAGTCACAGTCTGACAAAGTGAAGTTCTATCAGTTGAATTTAGCATCATTTGTATCGATACGGCAGTTTGCAACTACTCTGAAAAGAGATCACGAAAATATATACGCTTTAGTGAACAATGCTGGAGTTTTCTGGTGTCCTTTTACTAAAACTGAAGAGGGCTTTGAACTGAATTTTGGTGTGAACTACCTTGGACATTTTTTGTTGACCATTTTATTACTGCCATTACTTGAAGCATCTCCATATGCAAAAATAATAAATGTTTCATCAATCATGTACATCTTTGGATCAGTGAACCTTGATGGGTCAGAAGGTTCTGATGGTGGAAGGTATAATTTTGTAGAAGCATACAGCAATAGCAAATTGGGAAATGTGTTATTTACCAATGAATTGAATAAAAGACTTAAAAGTGAACATATAAAGACATATTGTGTAGATCCAGGAATTGTGAGCACTGGTATAGGCCGGGACTCACCTTTTATGAATAGCTACTTGTACCGAGTAATCCTCTACCCTATTGTATGGGTACTGTTTAAAAGTGCTTGGAGTGGTTCTCAAACTGTTGTCTTTTGTGTTTGTTCACCTTGTATTCAGAGTGATAGTAGATGGATATATTGTGAATGTGAACAGAGATATCCATGGCCATCAGCAATAGATGACGAAGGTTCATCGAAACTTTGGAAAAAAAGTTTGCAGCTCGTTGGAGTAACTCCAGAAGAGTTAGCTCTCATTGAATATAAGTGATTTATATTTTCTATTAATAAAAGTTAGTTCATTGTTTCAAATGAATATTCTTTCCAACAATAAAAACCACAAAGAAATACTGTATGGTTCGTACAAGGCATAGGAAAACCTGGAAAATCATTTTTGGTGAGGAAGCACCTGGAATAGAGAAAGGTTGATGAATGGTGATTTTTGATCTAATAGTAAAAATTCATCTTGCATGATTGGGGAAGAAATCTTAGAGAAAAGTCAAGGAGTTATTTACGAACCCTTTAATATTTTTTCCAAATGTGGAGCTTACATTCCATGATTTTAAATGTGAAGAAGTTAATGATCATATCAATTATACAGTTTTTATAGTTTTCATGTTAATAATAGATTTTGATGAAAGAATGCTAGATTTGGAGGGGACATGAATTTTCCTTCATTTACAAACAACGTTTATTATTTCGTCAAATTTTTATTATGCTCAAACGAGGTTTCATCAACGAATGGAATGATAGTGTATACCTTAAGAGAAGAAATTGTTTGCCGAAGAAATTTGTACGGAACTTTCAAGTGTTGATTTTGCTCAAATCCGCAAAAATAAATTCCGCCAACATGAATAAATATTGGTCATCCGAAAAATTAAATTTCACAAAATTTTCCATTCGCAAAAATTTTACTTCCGCAAAATATGGCGTTTTTGGGTCATTTATCCGCCAAAATTTCATCCGCGAAATATGGCGTTTTTGGGTCATTTATCCGCAAAAATTTCGTCCGCGAACAATTTCTTCTCTTAAGGTTTTTTCGACACCGTTCTTTTAGCAATCTTGAAAATGTTTCTTTCAAAGATGACGACGGAAAGTGTGATTCATGAAGTATTTGTTTTTGATACCATTTTTTTTAAAAAAACATCCTTTCGTGGTGTTTATAAAAGCGTTGGAAATTTGAAGTGGTGAATTCATTTACATCATGTTTGTTGACATCTTGGTCGAGATTTACCTCAATTCATGTCATGTGTTGTTTATTTCTCTTCAACTGAACATTCTCCTATCATTCGCACCTTTCGTGATTTCTGTCACATGATCATCATGTGATGGACCTGTAAACAGCAGGGGAACAAAAACAATTTGCATCGAGAAAAACCTCATTTCAAAATGAGATTCGATCTTCATAACACGTATGTTTTTGTTTGCTTTATGATCACCTCTTCGTTCGTGAAGATCTTATGTTTTGATGTGATCTGCATGGGTTGAAATTTCTGATAAATTTCCATAATAATGTTTCCTTGTTTTATGTTCTAGAAAACATAATACTGCCTTAATACTGGATGAAATCATGTCGTCACTCCTAAGCCGAATATCAACCAAAGTTCACTTGGCGACGAAGTTGTCGAGACCCGTCACATCGCAGTCACCTCTAGCTGCTATACCATCGACCATTCCAAGCACAGTTGCAAAACCTCGCAAAGGTACGTAGACCAAAGATAAAGGAGAGGGGAAAGTCAACTTTTTTTACGAACATTATTGCCTTTTATTATTACGAAGTCTTTGATAAAGTTGTTATTCTTCAAAATGATTTTATAAGCTTAAAAGAGGACTGACGGTCGCCGCCATTGCTCAGATTTTTTTGTTGACCTATGATTATCAATTTTCGTGACGTCACATGTGCTACTCATTGTTTGCGCTTAGTAAACATGTTGTGCAAGTACGCTAGGACAAGCTTTCATCATCCGATTTCATCGATATTTTTTACTTTTTTTTATTCTTTGTTGTAATAACATGGTGATTCAAAGAAGTTAGATGGTGACGTTTTTTGTAACGTCTTCCCTTACTTTCTGACGATCTTTTTTATTTTTAAATTCATCAAGTTACACATATGACGTCATAAGCATAGTTTTTCACAAGTGGCGGCAACTTTTTAAGAAAGAAATTAGTTCTTTTCCGCATTTTTAATACATTTTGTGAAGTTTAAAGGTTATTTTACGATTTCTTATGTGCTTTACCAGCGATTTGTGCAACTTCCGTTCTCCTGTGTGAAGTGCGGTCTAGGTTTGTTTGGCACCACGATATATGGAGGTTGAGTGTGTTGTTTTGTGTATAGATAAACTCCTGTTTACACCTGGCCCACTTGGTGTTAATTATGAAACGAAAGCAGCTATGGTTCGAGATTTGGGATCACGTGATATCGAGTTCGTTCAAACAGTGAAAGAGATCCGTGAAAAGATTCTCGATATAGCTGCCATCCCCAAAACTGAATTCACCATGGTGCCGATGCAAGGAAGCGGGACGTTCGCGATAGAGGCAGTCATCATGACCATGGTGCCAAAACAAAATGGAAAACTGTTGCTAGCAATCACAGGTGCTTATGGCAACAGGATGGAAGAGATTGCGAAATATTCCAACATTGAAACCGTACGTTCAATTTTCTCCATTGTACTGTTCATACACAAACTGTTCTTCACAAACTGCTTTAGAAGAATCTTTTCTCTTCCAGATTGTAGTTCGCAACAAAGAAGACGAAAAAGTCGACGTCCAAGCTGTAGAACAAGTCTTGAAATCCGACAAGTCCATCACCAATGTTGCAATGGTTCATTGTGAGACAAGTTCAGGTGTTATTCATCCTATCCATGAAGTGGGCGCATTAGTGCGCAAACATGCGCCACAAGCCACATTCTTTGTTGACGCCATGAGTAGTTTTGGTTCGGTGCCAGTGGACACGTCCAATATTGACTTCCTCGTCACCTCAGCCAACAAATGTATAGAAGGAACGCCAGGCTTTGGTGTAATCATAGCACGAAAGGCTAGTTTGCTGGAATGCAAAGACCGAAGTCGAAGTCTTAGTTTAGATGTTTATGAACAATACCTTGGCTTAGAAAAGAATGGCCAGTTTCGATTCACTCCGCCCATTCATTCTATCCTCGCGTTTAAAAAGGCGTTGGAATATTGGGAGGAAGAGGGCGGCGTGACTGGAAGAGCAGCCAGGTAATCTCCTGCGGCGTCTTGTTTACTTCTTATTAACTTGTACGAGTTCTCACTTGTTTACTTATGTATAGGTATATGGAAAATCGTCTTGTTTTGCGCGAAGGAATGGCGAAGTTAGGTTTCAAAGAATTCTTATCTTCCAATCACGATGGATACATAATTACATCATATTATTTTCCGAAGGATAAAAATTTCGACTTCATTGAGTTTTACAATCGACTAAACGCTATGGACATGGTCATCTACCCTGGTAAAGTCACTGAAGCAGACTGCTTTCGTATCGGTACGATTGGCTATCTTCACCCATCCGACATGCGCGATCTTCTGGAATGCATCGAACAAGTATGCAAGGACATGAGGATAGAGCTACCGCTTAATTATTAATGATTTATCAATTCAATTGCACTTACCCAGTTCAATTTTTTTTATTGATTCACAGGAAAACTAAAATTTTTGACGTGTTACTACAAGAACGTTGGACGTTTGTGAACGAGGAGAAAAACTTTTTGCTTTTTGGGGAATATATTTATAGATTCTTTTGCGGTTTTTTATTTTCTTATTTATTTTGAGTTTAGTGGTGCCGGGATCTCGTATTTATGTATTTATTTGAAATGTATTTAAACATGGCCTCGATTATCGTGTCGCCTCAACATGACCACTTAGGATTTTAGCAATTATTATTTACATGTTTGTTGTTCGGAAGTATTTAATATTTATTTTCTTGAATATTTTTTCTTTGACTATTTTCTTTCTCAGAAGGTTTTTTACGAGAATATTTTTATTTGAGGAAATAAATCCTGTCATCTACGAAACCTGCAAAACCTGTAGTCTGTCTTTTACCTGCTATACATATCCCTCCTCGCAGCAGTGCTCAAACGTGTAGATAGGTTTCATGATGAAAATCACCCTGGGTTTCATGGTGTCTTGAATAATGCTAAAAGCGACCCTGGGTTTCGGATTGCGGGATGGTTTTTTTTCTATTAAACTCGTAAACAACGAAATAAAAATAAATATAAAAATAGTAAAGATAAAATAAATAAAAGTAATTGAATTGGGTTTCAATACAACGATGAGGTGCCCTTCCGTTTCTATACGTTTTTTCTAAAAGCATTATATCAATGCAGACAAATGTTATTTGAATTTTCTGTATTGATAAATGCTGAATATGCATATTATCAATGTGCATATTAGCATTCATATTTATATCCACAAACATCGTCTGAAGTATTCACAAAAGTATGAAACATCAGAAAGAGGTTTGTTATTTCCGCAGCATTTGCAACATTATCGTCGTGAACGAACGCTTATCATCATAACGGTTGAAAATCAACTCGGCTAGAATAATATTTACTTTCTTTTGAAAAGATCATTCAAGTTCACATGAAAGAATTTGTTCTTATATAAACAAAAATATTGAGAATGCTTCTTGATGGCTTTTTAACGAAGAAGTTTCAACACAGCACAACGATCGAATATCAAATTTAAGTCTACTAAAATTTTCTCGTTTTTTTAATACTGTACATCAATCTACAAAAATATGCTGGAAAAGAACGAGGAACGGAGTATTGGCGATTTTACTATATATTGAAACTGGATAGCTCCATGAAACGCTGGCTATCAATCCTGTCTGTTCTTCTGCTGGTCTTGTGCATATGGTATGTGCTTGTAATACACCAAATATCGAATAAGGAATACCAACTGAAAAAGTATCAGCTAACAGACGCTGTTTACGATGGTAAGCAAGGCACGAGTCTATCTCTCGTTACAAATGTTTTCACCGTTGTACTTCAATACATTCTGCCTAGCAAAATTTCCTCTCGACATGTTTAACATTTAGTATTAAATATTTCAAAACGTGGACGTTTTTATTTGGGCTTTCGTCTTTCAGAGAGGTTAGAAAGAAAATGCCATTATGGATCATTCAACGATACTTTGCTGGTCCTGAATTTCAACTATCCGTTTTACGATAACGTCGTCCTCCTCAAAGAGCTTTACAATGGCGTGTTTGGTCGTATAATCAGTTGTGGACCTGCACCACAAATCGGTGATCCCTTTCCCCAGCCAGAAATAATATATAACGAGCTATATGGTCATCTAGGTTATCAATGCATGGCACTAGCGATGAAAAAGTTCCCTCATTACAAAGGTTACTGTGAAAATATCTACTTTACTGACTTCAACTGAATATTGTTTATTTTTCCATCTTTGTTGGTGACTAACACTTTAATCAGTTACAGTCTAGAAATTGACCAACGGTTGAAAGTTGTTGAAATAGAAAAATTCAAAAATGAAATGCAGATATAAATAAATAAAACACATTTTTAACCATAGGATACTTATTTGCGAATGATGACATGATTGTGAATTGGTGGACGATGACAAATGAGGATAGGAACAAAGTTTGGCATGGAACACAAATCGTAGACTGGAGACAACAGGCTTATAATGACGTCATCATTAACAAATGGATTTGGTGGGAGACGGATATGGGAATGTCAGCTTGTCGCGAGTATCATAGAGAGTTGAAGGAACTAGCCCATACCGCGTCTTTTACGCGTTTTGACGCGGCAAAAGCTTTAGATGTTTATTTGAAAAATGGCGATGGTTTACCTCGCTGTGGAAAGGGTTGGTCAGATTTCTTTTACGTACCAGGTGCATTTTCAAGGCAGTTCATTGGTCTAGCAGATATAGCGTACAAGAAACGGTTGTTCCTGGAAATAGCAGTTCACAACATATTAAGAAGTATCGAACGGGTTGAGAATATTGTTGTGGTTGATGGGGTGTATATGCCAGACGTTGGTCAATATGAGTACAACGCCAGAAAATTCTGGAAGGTCTATAACCATCAACTGGCCTTCATACATCCTTTTAAATTTCACGGACCCATGAGAGAATATTCTCTGCGTAAGCTGAAAGAGGTTGTGAGATTTAAGCAGAAGATTAGCAGATGTTGAAAGTTGTCGAGTTGAAAGATGTCGAGTTGAAAGATGTCGAGTTGATTGACTGCTGGATGATAACCATCTCAACTATATTAGCTATCATGTTGAAAACACTCGAAAACGCATGATTAATACGAATACGTTGCTGTGAAAATTATTTTTCTTACAAAATAAAGCTGCAGAGTTTTACGAACAACCACGTGAATGAACTTATAGAACAAAAGTATAAAAATATTTCACAGAAACTTATCTTGGAATTACCATGTGCATAATAACATTTCAATATTTACAGACAAAATTGTGCAAGAATTTAATGAGAATGCGTCCTGACCTAATGAAGTTAGTGCTTGTATGAAGTGTCTTTAAGGGTATGAAATCTCCTGGTATCACTTCCTTCAAAATTGATTTTCATAGTCGCGTCGAAGTAAATTTGGAGATTACGTCATATTTTAAATTTTTGTGACGTCAATACTCCTTAAAACGAAGCAGTAAATAAAATGAAGAAGTTGTTTAACACTTCTGTAATAAAAAAATGGTGGATAATAAAAATGCTTAATCTGAATTTGTTTTAGATTTTATATACTCTTGCACATTTCGGTCCAGAATGTTCAATGGAATGGCGCCATGCCGCAATACAACATCGTGAAATTCACGCAAATCGAACAAATCTCCTAAAGCTTTTTTCGCCTCACTTCTTAATTCCAAAATTTTCAATTCTCCAATTTTATAAGAACATGCCTGTGCTGGCCATGTGATATATCTATCCACTTCAGAAGATGCTTTCGATGTAGAAACACCAACATATTTGACAAGGTAGTCGACGGCTGTGGCTTTCGACCAATTGAATGCGTGTAAACCAGTATCAACAACCAATCGCGTTGCTCGTAGCATTTCACTGCATAATCTACCAAACAGTTCTGTTTGACTGTACAGGTTCATTTCTTCACCTAAAAACTCTGCATACAGTCCCCAGCCCTCCATATATGCCGTATACAACGGAAACCTTCCTGGTATTAATTGATAACCGCCACCTTCGATAAAGCGCCGGAATTTAGCGTTTGATTTCTTGCGCAAAAAAACTTCACTTTGTAAGTGGTGACCTGGCACGCCCTCGTGCAGACACAATGCAAGCGTTGCAAACCTCTTCCTTTCATGCAAATTTGACGTATTAATGTAAAACACGCCCGCTCGATTTTCGTCGCCTTCTTTGTAATATGCTGTGGGCGAGACCTTCTGTTCAACCTTCGGAACGGGTTTTAATAGGCAATTTTCTTTTGGTAGTGTCATAAACATCTTTGGAAGTTCTTTCCAAATGCGATTGCACATCAGGGCATACTGGCCTAAAATTTCTTCTTCAGATTTGTAATGATCATTGTGTAAGTGATTTCGAAGATCGTTTATTGTACCAACAAATTTCATCTGATTTTTCAGGTCTTGCATTCGCTGGTAAATTCTTTGAACTTCCTTTAGTCCGATGTTGTGAATTT
This sequence comes from Turritopsis dohrnii, assembly GCA_027922465.2. NCBI lineage: Eukaryota > Metazoa > Cnidaria > Hydrozoa > Anthoathecata > Oceaniidae > Turritopsis > Turritopsis dohrnii. The sequence goes on along the minus strand of BQMF02000101.1, from coordinate 381,498 downwards.
CTTCTGGTGTGAGATCAGTGGAAGTGTGGTAACTCAGACAAGCTTCGTAAAATGTTTTACCTTTCGGTATGGTCGTGACGCCGATGTTTGGACGAGTATGCTGCATATAGTGCTCAGATATGAATTCAGCCAATCGCGAGAAAGCTGGTATAACATGTGCGCCAATAACATTTTTGGCGCTTTTCACAATAACACTCCAATCTTCTTCATTCATAAATTCTGGTTGAGTTTGGAAATATTTAGCTAGTGGGGATTTTTGGAAGGATTCATTCACTATCAGGTTCAACTGGGCAGGAACGACTGATATAGAATGTTCGTGCAATGTGATTTTATATCGAATGCCTTCTTTCATCAGGCTGATAATCTGCTCTACTTGAACTTCTAGTTTTAATAAACGAGCCAAAAGTTTTCGAAAATCATCGATAGTGTTTGTTTTCATATTCTCCATAATTCTGATTATATTCAAATGAGGTCCGTCCGATCGATTCAGCGGGCAGAGAAAGGCTTTGTGTTGGTGGCCAGTAATAAACACTTCCAACTGCAACGCCAAAAGTTCGACATTGGAAGGTATGGACAAACCATGTTGCATATAGTCTTTCGTTAAAGTTGAAACTTCTTCCAAATATTCATACGCTTCGTTTTTTCTTCTTGCGATACCATCCATGCTAAGATCGTTCAGTTGATCATCAAACTTATGCACGCCAACCATCGTCGCAAATTCCGGAAAACTCTCGAGTCTCCATTGCCAAAAGTTTTCACAGAGAACAATCGTTCTTGCGTTCAGTTCTGCATCCATTGCTTCTTGCATCTCAATTAGAGTATTCCTTTCTATTTGATTTAATCTAGCTACAACAATAAAGGTTTATTAAAATCTTGTATGATAATTTTTAAGATTCGTGCTCTCCTTCGCAGTTTACAATTCCTCGCACAGTTCAGACTTAAACATAGCTAGACTGTGTTAATAAAAAAGGCTTTGAACGCTGTTAATCAGCTAAGCTGCAATGTTACATAATATTCCTTCATATTGTGTCAACCGAATACAAGAAATGGTAAGCTGACACGTTCATTCCTAACTGTCATATCGAAGCTCTTTGTAAACTGATAGCAGTACAAATGTTTTCACAAAGATACCACTCGGTTAAAAACGTTTTCACAAAGATACCACTCGGTTTAATGTTATATGAATTACAAGGTTCTACGACATTTCTGCCATTTACTGACGACCAATAACTCCCAACCGTAACCCTAACCCTAACCTTATTATTGGTAGTCGGGGAAATGTCCAGATACCGAATTATAATTATTTGAAAAGTATAAGTTCAAGAAAAACAAACTTAGTACTCAAACCTGAGAAAATTCCTGCTTAATGTCAGACGGTCAGTAATTTCCATTCACTTGCAGACAAAACGTGCAAATTGATAAAAGAAAAATGTTATTATGACTGTATATAGTCCATATAGCAATTTTCTTTTAACGACACTTTCCCACATGAAGGGAGTTTTCAACGCAAATTGTAGTGACGTTTTAACCTCGGAAAAGGATCATTGATATAAACACAAATATGCCATCCTTTTTGTCCACTGGATCGATTTTCTACATGATGAAATTTGATAGACCCATTCTTCCTGTAAAAGCTATATCAAGTTACCGACAGTGACGTTCCTGTTCTTTCTTGACTTTTATAAAAACCTGAAAGCTGCTGTTTCGAAGAGAGGCTGACACAAGTGCGTGTGTTCAACTGAGCATTACGCGTCATTCTCATCAAGATTTCATTTTTATGCCGTCATGAATCATTAAATTTTGTGTCATAATGTTTTCATCTCGCTACTCCTTGTTTATGAAAATAATTTGTCATTAGAACAACCGTCATTCTTTTATGTTTTGTTATGCTTAAGTTTTTTCCTTGTCCAGTTATTTTCCTCATTAATTAATGATTAATGATGTCATTAACCTCTTGTTTCCACAAAACGCCTGTTGTTCACACAAAACTCTGGGTACTTGTGTTATGGCTTGTGTAAAACATCTTCCTCTCGGCTTGCTGTGGATTTCTAAATGAATTTCAATTCACTTTATTCACATCTTAAGCTGGTTAATCCAAAGTTATTTGAAGTTTTTTTGTTCTCAAACAATTGACTATCAATCGTATCTATGAAACAATTGACTATCAATCGTATCTATGAAACAATCGACTATCAATCGTATCTATGACTAATAAACGTCATGATCTGATGTTCTTTCAAAATATTTTGCACGTGACCCTAACTCAATTTCAGACATTTCAACAAGGACAATCTTTATTTATTTATTTATTTATTTATTTATTTATTTATTTATTTATTTATTTATTTATTTATTTATTTATTTATTTATTTATTTATTTATTTATTTATTTATTTATTTATTTATTTATTTATTTATTTATTTATTTATTTATTTATTTATTCTGAATGTTTATACAGGATAAAGTATTTCAGTCATAAAGACTGCTATTAACATACGTCCTGTGTATAAATAATCACACAATTTAAAATATACAATCTAAAAATTAGTAAATATATACAATAAATTAAATAAAGATAAAAACAAGTGGCTGGATAAGCAGAGAGCACAAAAGGAAAGCTGCGTACACAGAAGAAAGAAAAAAGTAAAAGAGCACATGAGAAATACACAAGCAAAGGTCAAGCAAAGAGTCCGCACTATTTAATGGTTAAAAAAAAAAACAAAAAAAAAACAACATCTATTCAAACTCATAAATTCAATTTCCTAGTAAAATCAGGTCCACTCTGCCGTATTTCCACTGGTAAGGAGTTAAAAAGTCTAACTCCCTGGAAAAAGAAAGCCGACTTAGCGAACTCAAGTTTCACCCTAGGAACCTGTAGGAAGCAATTTTGATTCCTTGTTTCTTTCGTATGTATATTAAAATTAAAATACTCTTTAAAATTTGAACATACAGTTCCGTCGACGCATTTTTTAACCAACTTGACTGCGTGTCTGTAAAATAAGTTGGCTGAATTTACATCCAGACCTGTCAAAGATTTAACTCGTAGATCGAACGATTTTAGCTTTTCCATCTGGGTTTTTGATAAGCACAAGTAACAGAGACTGTTGTATCGCATACCAGGTTGTGTAATAGATCGGAAAACACTCTTTGTTGCTTCCTCAGTAAGGTAATACTTCAATTTCGACAGCAATTTTAATTTTGATGACGCACTCTTGTACATTTTATCGAACTGACTGTTTAATGTCAGAGGTGGATCAAGTAATGTACCAAGGTATTTATACGAAGTAGTGACTGGAATTTGAAGATGATCGTAAAACAATTCAAGTGGTTTTGACACTTTATTTAGTCGTTTCGCCGTTCCAAATAACATGCATTCGGTCTTCCCAATTTTTAAGTTGATGACAAGTTCATTGGTCCTGAGGTACATTGAGACACGTTTTAAATCGTCATTTAGCCATCTTTCAATTTCACAAATATCACTGCTTGAAACATAGATCACCGTGTCGTCAGCAAATTGAACTGCACTTGCATGTTTTAAAATATCCGGAAAATCATTAAAGAAAATTAAAAAGAGGAGAGGCCCCAGAATTAACCCCTGGGGGACACCACAATTTACAGGGAAGCGTTCTGATAACTTGCTGTCCATGCATACGTCTTGCGTTCGTCCAAATAAATAATCAGAAAACTATTCCAGAGTGACGTCTTTGATACCGTAACTTTGAAGTTTCGTCAGGATAGTAGCATGGCCTAAGGTATCAAATGCCTTCGATAAATCAATAAAAACAGCACCAGTTAACTTTCCTTTATCACCGGCTTTTTTTACATTGTCGAGAAGCAACGTTGTAGCGAGCTCGGTTGATCTCCCTTTGCGATATCCAAACTGTTTGTCGTTGAGTAAATCGTTTGTTTCCAGGTAGTCGATTAATTGCCCATGTACGGCCTTTTCAAGGATTTTAGATATAACAGGCAAGATAGAAATTGGTCTGTAATTATCAGCACTGTCCTTATCACCAGACTTATGCAAAGGTTTTATCAAAGCTGTCTTCCAATCACTAGGGACAACACCAGATTTCAAAGAAAGGATTATAATGTATGTTAGCGGCCCAGCAATTTCTTCTGCGCCATCCTTTATCAAATTTGCAGGTAAGTCGTCAAATCCTGTTGCCTTGTGCCGCTTTAAAGACTTTAATTCTTTTAAAACAAAGATTTTACTGATGTAACTATAATCGAAAGTCTTGAGTGTTTTAGGGAGCTTATTAGATGATAATCGCCAAAGCTCCCTAAAACACTCAAGACTTAGTTCTCAGTCGAGATTCGTGAATAGTCTTTACAGTGTTTGTGAAGGAAGAACTTGATTCAACTCCACCTTGTGCACCTGCTGAGTTCTGTTCGTGAGATTGTATTTTGCTTATGACGAAATTTCAAGCCATTCCTATTTGTTATACAAAGAATGGTTGCACTCAAAATATTAGTCCTGTGTACATGGTTGAAAGTTGGTCCACGCAATGAAATGAAAGGTATTATACCAGTCGATTGGAGCACGTGTATAATGCACTGTCACTCGACATGATGGAGGGTAGGTATGCCGATTAAAAATCTGTTGTGATGTTTCTACGGTGACAACCAAAACAAACGTGTAGGACGCGCTGTTTTGTATCAAATCAAATTTTCCGCTTTTAAACGAGTGTTTAAAGGCGTTTATTAGTTTGAAATATGATGGAGATGAAATATTGAAAATATTGTTTTTAGGAAATAGCAAAAGTAAGCAAGATAAACTAGATTGATTGAAAGAAAATCAAACAGATAAATTTTTGGGTGCGGCGTTTATTACGAGACTCGAAAATTTGAAAGAAGAGTGATCTTCATTCAATGCTTCCGCTGCTTATCGCAATAAAGCAGTCGAACAGGGAAAGTCCTTTTGTAGGTGATTAGAATGTACAAGAGTATGTCAGACAGGGACGCTTTAGTGGGGCATTTACCAATAGAACTTCTTGTGCAACTAAGTACACATCAATTAATTACACATCAATTAGTGTCCATGCGAATGTGGAAGAATTTGTTGATTTAAAACAAGTAAAACAATTTGACAATTAAACTATTTCTTGTTTTGCCTGTTTTCTAGTAAACACCCATTTCAGGATGCGGTGTTTATCAGAGGGCGGCGTTTATTACAAATATTTGGCCATAAGTGCGGCGTTTATCAGACGGAGGCGTTTATCAGAGGGAGGCATTTATTAGAGGAAATACGGTAGTTTCTTCCTTTTAACAAAATTATATTCTCACTATCCACTATTTTATATTTAAAGTTTTTATTATAGTCTGTCTGAGGTTGCTTTACGTATAAGAATATTTCCTCTATTTCTTAATACTTTGTATGCTTCTCTGTCAACTTCGCATCGACTATTAATTTGTTGGGAGATTTCATCTCATTTTTACCATTGTTCTAGAATGGACGAAATTAAGTGAAGAAAACTACTCAAAATATGATTTTCTGGATGTAGTACAAAAGTTTCTGAGTGAAATACAAAATTGAAATTGAAATTTGTTAACAAGCAAGTAGTTCTTGGAATATATTTTCTATCTTCTTGGAATATTTTTTTTCTTTATCTTTTTGTAGGTTCGCCATCACAAATAAGCATTCTTGTGTGAAGTTTGATTATCCAAAATACCATCATCGTTGAATATATTTGGTATGAAAGTTTAAAGCAAGCATTCCACATGACACGAGGGCAGTGCCATCCTTGCTACTTTTCTCAGTGTTTTATGGAAGCAAAAAACAACAACCACATAAAGAACTGAATTCAAATTTACCAACATGTCCGTGGATATTCTCATCCAAGCTGAAACACGAACATCGAACAAGTAAAAAAGTGTATTGTACAGTAACCATGGCATCCAAAGAACGGTATGCAATATCACAGAAAATAAGCAAGTCGGATACTGTCCCATTTGACGTGAAGAAAGTATCGTTGACTGTAGTTGAGAATTTCTTGAATTTTGCAGGCATTTTCTCCATTCGAGTTCTTCTAAAAACAAGATTTTGTGAGTGGAACATAGAATTTAATATTTCCCAGAAAAGTACTCAAAAGGTCTGGAAAATAATCAAGACCACCATACCTGATAAGATGTTTGTGAATGTGTTTCTAAATACTTTAAGAATTATGAGATTTAATAAAACCATCGCAAGCATGACAAGCATGCTGGCGCACAGAACACATATCAGCAATGTCCTGCCACAAAGTTGCTTGAAGTAGTTGCTAACTGATATGTACACGAGTACCATCCCACCAAACATCCAACCTGCAGCCATCATGGTGAAATTTACAACTTTCGAATGCGTTCGTTTCAAGCTGCTTCCTCCCCATGTCCCTTGTCTAAGGAAAATGTAACGTTCAATGCTTAAAGACAAAAGACTGGTGTTTAGAACATTAAAGCCAGCAATCATGATCCATGTATCAGCCTCTATCATGAGCAATGTTATGATATTGATATGTGCAAACGATACATTCGCCAGTAATCTATTAGATTTCACCCTTCTCATAGTCTTCTTAAGAAGGAGCTGGTATATAATGGGTAGTTGCATCAACAGTGCAAGGACTAAAACCGGGGATTTCAGATAAAGCACTATGTGTTCCATGTAAGCGATGTGTTTGTAAAACTATCCAGCAAGCAGATTTGGCAGTAAATCACTGTTTGTTGTTTTTTGTTCATTCATTTCTGTCCCTCACCTGTCGTTTTAGCGTGAATTTAACAAAATAACTTTTCTTTCAATCTTATAAATAAATTATTTTTTCCGATACAATCAGAAGATAAAAAAACATCCGTACTGATTTTCTTTTTTATTGGGAATAAAATCGAAGAACTGCTCGATAAAGTTCAAAATGGCTGTACTCTTTGTTAAGTGTTTGTTTACATACATAAAGCTGTACAAATTCTTATTCGGGAAAAAAGCCTCCATAAACTTACCAAAAACCTATGAATATTCCTCTTTCGAAGAATTGAAACTTTATGATTGTGCATGTAAATGAAATCTCCAAATTCAGTCATTGTATTCTCTTAAAAGTCAAAGAAAGAAGAAAAACTTGAAATAAAAGCTGATCTAACAATGAAATCAAAAGTTTGTGATGTTGTGAATACGTAATACAAGATGGCTTCCGACGAACAACTTAAAATGTAAGTCATGAAAGAAAAACGATCCTTTTCTTTTTAAGAGAGCGATAAAAAAACAAACCATGCTTTTAAATAAAGTGATGTTGAAGAAATTTCACGTTGCAAGATTGGAGGTCAAAATACTTGCTCCTACTCATGGCTTTCTTTTTGACCAAAATGCAAAAAAAGATATAAAATCTTAACTTAAAATGCAGAAGCTGTGTTGTAAGCGGAGGACTGGTTATGAAATTATAAAAGAGTGTTAGGATATAAGTGTACGTTCTGAACACAATTCTGAAAAGAAGCGGATAAAACATTTTGTGAAAATATTCTGAAAACACGAGTTTTATTTTTTAATAGGATTTTGAACTACATCATTATTTGTGACAACTCACTTGGATTTTGACTGATATAAAAAGTTGATAGGCAAAGTTGATATACAAAGTTGATATACAAAGTTGATAGGCTTTACCACGATGTTGTTAAACCAAGTTGAAAAGGTTCTCTGTGACAGTTACATCAAAGTGTTTTAAAATTCTGAACTGATTATTTCAAAGTTCATCAGCAGTTTGAGATCATGCAAGAAATCATCAGCAGCTTGAGATCATGCAAGAAATCTTATAATGTTTAGTTAAATATGTGAAAGACATTTTTTTGGAGATTTTGGAGAATACAAGCAGAAAATCAACGACAGCTTACTGCTTATGATGGTGATGTGTAAATTTCTACATCAGAAATTCATTATATATCACGGAATGGAATGGTACCTAAGAAATCTCTCAGGACAGACTATTTGTATATATGGGGGAGTTGAAAGTATTCTGCCGACCAAGCTTTTAATAAAAACAAGGTTACGTGATGTTTCTATTTTAAGCTTTTACTAATGAAGTAATGTCAAATTTAATTTTTTCATCCACGTAGGCGTCCATGACACAATAACTTAAAAATAAAACTTAACGCAATAACAATATTCATCTTTCCCAAAAGAGCACGTTAAGGTCGTTACGCTCGTTACGCTCGTTACGTTAGAATGTTTACAATGTTGATGAATTGAAATGTCTGGTAAGCAGAAAATTATTTGCGTAGGATAATAAATGACATGACTCAGCAACTTTCAAGTTGAAATAATTTAACGGAAAAACCTACACAAATTCTTCTAAGTGAGATGAACACTTGTCAAGGCACTTTGCTGACGGAAACTGGGATTTGATCCTATATGACTTATACGGGTTAGGGAGCTTCACGAGACACATAACTTAATGTGTGAATACTGTAACGTAATATAGTCTAGTGTTTACCAGACTATCGGGAAAAAACGTTTTTGGGCGGTCCTAGTTACTTTTAAACTTGGATTTTCAATAGAGAAGAAACAACCGCTTACATCTTAGGCTAGACGCTCAACAAGGTTCAAACAATGAGAAAACTGTTGGTAAATTCATATCATCTCGTTTACATTTTGAATGTCAATTTCGTTTGTTTTATGATGAACTACGTAATAATTATTTTAAGAATAGAAATGAGGGGAGGGCAGCAACAACATAACTTATTGATTTACTGTTGGAAGTATTAGAGAATGGGTCTAGTTTTTATCACCTCGGATAATGATGCACAAAAAATCATACCTTTTTGAGGGGAAATTGGACTCTATAAATTGGTGCACTGTTTGTCGAAAAGGATGAACTAAGTTCAAACAGATTGGTTAGATTATATTCACAGGCCAGATTTTTAATCGGAATTTCGGGAAGGAAACCGGAATTTGATAGAGAAACGATTTTTAAAGTCTCATATTATTTATCTACAAGTATATTTAGGAAGATATTTCGTTAAAAAATTTTTTTTTATAAATTCTTATTTACAAGATTATCAATGAATATATTTTATTGCAGTACTAATTGTGTATTGTAAATATCGTATCGAATTGCCTTAACAAATTGAGACAATGTCCCCCTGTTTGATATCATCGAAGCTGTCTTGTTTATTCATGCTGGTGAACAATGGAAAAATTCGCTTTAAATGCTTCAAAAAAACAAAGTGAAAGAAAGAGATAAACAAGCAAGTATGAGTTAACGCTCAAACGTGAAAAATAGTTTTCTTGAAAAAACACCACGGTTGTCACTGAATGACGCACTTGTTCACATGAGACCGTGTTTTCTCTTTTAATTGTCTTAAACTTTTGTGGGTCGAATCAAATTTCAAACCCGCCTCACACAACCGAAACACCTCACGTGGTTTGTCTAGTTCCACCATATACCATGCGCACGTGTGAAATAACTGAACCACCTGCTCGCCATTGGAATTTCCGGTTGCAATCTCTATAGTTCTCTTTTCTTCCATTTCCAGGGCGTAAATATAGTCCTCACACGCCTTCAAGTCTTCGCCTTGCATATGATGATAGTGTGCGCGTAAGCACAGGTCTTCCGCCAGAGGGTGCAGTTGTATGACTTTACTTAAATCTCTGAGCCACTTTTTGCTTTCGCCAATTCTGTCGTAACATTCCAGCCTGCCGCGTAACGCTTCGACGCTTTTATTGTTCAATATGACAGCGACGTTATAATAGAGAAGGCTTTCACCGTGTTTTTCGTTTTCGTCGGAACTTTCGGCTTTCCTCATCACTTTGTCGAATAGTTGCTGTAGCGACTTTCCGTTCAAGTACGACAGAATACGACTTATATCATCGGAAGATTTCTTAACGTTTATTAATGACGTCATAGCGTCTTCGTACTTTCTCTGTTGCACAAGGAGGACAGTTTTCCAGGCATGAAAAGATGATTCGTTGGTGAAGTTTTTTATGGCATTGCTACATTCAAACTGTGCTGCACCGTATTCTTTCGCCACATACAGGCACTCGATGTAAGTGCACACATAGTCGCTACTCGTTGGAAACACTTTACATAGAAACTCACAGTAGCCAATAATGTCTTTATCCAGATCTTTGGCGAGTTCATTAGGTGCCAACTTGTTCAACTCGTTTATGTCGTATTGTTTCTTCTTCAACTCGGCCATGCTTTCCAACTCTTGCTTGATATATTGAATGATGAGCTGGGAAAAGGTCAACACATGTTCTAACGGTAGCTTTGATAAACATTGCATGCAGGCAGTTGGGTCATACGTGAATGCTTTGCGAAAGTCAGCAATCGCTTCTTCTACATGCGTAGTGACTGCATATAATACTGCACGAGCACATAAAGCTGCGGATGTGGTATCGTCGACTTCTAAGCATTTTTGAAAATCTTCACCAGCATGTTTGAAATCGTTTAAATGCATGTAACACAAGGCTCTTGACAACAATAAACCGGTTGCCGAAACTCCAAGCGCAGCTAATGCTACCGAAAAACATTCCGATGATTCCCGGAAACCTTCGTTCCTTAGAAACCGAAAACCGTGCAGGCGATGAACTCTCGCAATTTCTTGTCGGTCCTCCGATGAAAGTTCAGCCAAATCAGAACGGAGCTGGTCCATGCCCCACATGTTATACAAAGTGCGAAAGTCTTCTGTGCCGGCGATATACGCACCTAGTTTCACTCTTAAATTTGCGAGATTTATCATGGGCCATCGTTCAGTGGGATGTTCCTTCACCATCTTGACCAAGTATGCTTGAGCAGTATCAGATTCTCCACAAACATATAAACAGCTGACATAAAGTTGTGTGAAGGTCACGTCTTCCGGATTTTTTATCGCCAGCAAATGGCTGACAATCAGCAGGAACTTTCTGACCTCGTTCACAAATGCTTTCTCTTCTGGCACATCCTCAGATTCCTTGACTTCATGTAACAGGTTTTGAAAATGTGATCTGGTTTCGTTTAATATCATATGGAGATGGTTTGTGCTTAATTGTTCCAGAAACATGATGACCGTTCCCCGGTGCTGATCGATTTTAAATGAACGGAATATATTATAACCACTGGTTCGTTCGCCACATAAGATGTTTAATAGTACTCTCAAAATATGCAACTCCAACGCAGCGTCGAGGTCTTTCTGACCGATTGCACCGTTAACCATGGAGACTGCTTTTTTGAATTCACCCATATCTATCAAGCAGAACATTTTCTGCATGAAAAGTGTCTCTGAATTGTCCTTTACCTCTTCAAAGAACGTGTTGACGACAGCTAACGCTTTTTCGGTCTCCTTTGCTTTTCTGTGAATTCTGCATAACAGTTCATATGGTTTTTCTTCATTCGGTAACAGTTTACAAGCTAGGAGACAATGTTCAATGCATGACGTAATTTCAATAGTCGTAAGAAACGACTGTTTTTGCGTAATGTTTGATGCCACAAAAATGCACAGTTGAAACATTTTCAACTTCTGTGAATCGTCTAAGGATGAAACCAAGTACTCGTGATACGACTTCATATCTTCTTCGACAAACAATAAAATGCAAGGATAAAAGTTCTCAACTTTCAAATGTATTTCCAGAATAGTTTTAAAATTCTCATCCCTTAACTCAGCCTTCCGCAGGTCTCTTCGTAAGTAAAAACTCCGTCGCAGACAGTTTCTGCCTTGTGTGTTCTCCTCCTGAAGGCTTGTCTGACTTTTTTTGCGGCTGAGCGAGTTGTTCTGAGGTTGCTTGTTTTCACCTTCGAATGCTCCGTTGAAAAAACTCGAATCACCGATGGAAGATTTCTTTTTGATACTTGATCGTTTTTCGTGCTGCTTCGACGATTTTCGATTCTTTTCAGGACCACAGAAACAAAGAAACAAAAGTTCTAAATCCGGATAACTCAACTCTAAAAGTTTAGATAAAAATAAATCTTCATTCTCCTTACTCTCAACGAAGCTCTGATTAAATTCGACAATTGCTTTTTTAATGTTTTTATTTCTGAGTTCAGCAATTGCGTTTAATAGTAATAGCATCGTTGATGTTTCCTCTTTGTGATTAAAGACACAAGCATTTGTGTTGACAAACAACCTTTTCGAAATTCCTGTTTTAACAGCCATCGTTGTCGTTACATTTCACAGAGAAAACATGTTGACAGTACAGCGAAGAAATATGAAATAAAATATCTGACGCGTTACATGTACATTTCAACCTTATCACCTTCCAATCAAAAGTATAAACAAGAGAATACTGAAGGATGTCCAAAGTAGCGATCTGTTTACAAACTTATGTAAAAAAAACAAAGTGCTCTATAAAAAATACCACAAAATCAACTCACAGAAAAATACAACAAAAACAGCGTGTTCAAAACATCATTTAAAGCAAAGTTGACGCGTCAGTCAATAAAGATTAGTAGTGACATATCCGTTGATTTTAAAGCACTTATTTCCCGTCCAAATTAAAAGCTGACAAATTTGTCCTGTAAAACATGCCGTCATAAATCATAATCCACCCAAACGGACAAGTGAATCACTCCTTTTACGCAACGAAACGTTAATGAACGCTTCTTCAGTCTTCATTATCCAGAATAAGTATATTGATTTATCGATGTAGTCTGGTATTTCAAAATGTAATCACGCTTTCGTCAACATACGTAGTAGATTAAACTTTCTGCACGTACAAGGTAAATTTCGAAATTTTCTTCTAAAAGGAATGTTTTATGGAACAAATGTTTTAAGGATTTTGTTTTCATAAATAAAGATATACGAAAAAAATCTAATTAATAACTTGCTGAAATTAGTTCTTTCCATTACGTCAATATCTCATTACTCTGATGAATCTGCGGCGATTCTGTTTTGCTTTCTCATTTCTGAAATAGACCTGAGCTTTTAAAATTGGTGATGAGGGATTTTTTAATTATGGCACAATAATAAAAACATCGCTTTTCGAAACTTATTTCGGAAATCCATTCACGTTCAAAAAAATAATTTCAACCTGGAGTTTTTAAAGCAAATATTTGCTATCAGACGAGTTAAGAAGTACATAATCGGACGGAGAACGCCTTTAAGCTACTCTCCTGTTCTCTTTCAATTCCTGCTTGTTTTGTGAACGTGACTGTAAAGATGGCTTCCCATATGAAGCACGTATCACAAAAATAAACCTCTAATGACATATATTTTGAGCCCTCTCCAAAACCGATATAGTTTATTTCGAAATTCGAGAGAAGAGCGTCATCGAGATGAAACGGGAAGCACGAACGCCTGCAATGAAAACAAACGCAGAATTTATTTATTTATTTACTTGCTTAAACGTCATGATGGAAATTCGTCATTGTTTATATATATTTCAGGTATCGCATGGGAGGATATTATGGTCAGGATGCTTCGGGTTGCTAATATGTCCGTGTGTAGTAAGATCAAACATCTATATCACCGTACGTGCAGGCTAGGTTTCATGCTAATGTCTAATATTTTTGACGAGCTTTTAATTCAGACCTCTCAAGTGGTTTTTGAGTAATAAATTTCTACTAGTAATTTTGTAATCATCGAAATTGGAGTCCTAAGAGAGCTCGGCGACTTTCAGTTCGTCGTCCGTCACACGTCAAACATAATGGGCGTTGAACGCTCGAAACGACGTATAAATAAACTTGGATGTGTCGATGAAACTTGTCGTTTTTTTTTTTTTTTTGTTCCTCTTTTTTTACAACGTCAAGCATAATCAGCGACGACTGTGTCAGATCAAAAGTTGGAGAAATTGTTGTATTTCATATAGAAAATAACTCGATGAAAATAGATGAAATAGATGAAACGCGAGAAAACGCGAGATGAAACGCGAGAAAACGTTTTCTACTGAGAAATACTAAGACATATTAAGAAAAAAACTCTTATTTATTCGAAAGACTTTTTGCCTCGATATATATATATTACATTTTACCGAATGGAGTAAAACATTTTCTTGTGAAACGCGTCATAATGAGGAGAGAATTCGATTGATACTACTTGTAATAAAATCTTGTGTCAAGAATTTGAATCATGCTTGAATGCTACGAGGTGTGAAAATGAAAGCTCCATTTACATACAAGCAGTTTTTCAAAGACATGTTAGATCATGGTTTCAATCACAGTCAAAATTGATGAAACATATGCTTATGTTTTCCTGTACACTCAACAATGGACCAGCAAAATCATGATCTAGCAAACTGGTCTGGGGCAAAGCAAAACAGTTGACGCCCATCCCGATAGTTGCCGTTACATTTTTATCGTAGAGAGAAATACCAACAAGAATTTAAATAAGAAAGAAACCACCCTGTAAAATTCGCCTGTACATCACACCTTCAGCATCCTGACTCAATCCATCCTCACGCCAAGTTTCCTGTTTTAAGTTTAATTTTGTTTCCGTGATTATGTTATTTGTAAATTGTGTCATAAAAATGAAAGATTCAAAATGGGTCAAGTGTATGCAGAACATTAAAAAGGAAAGGTTGGAGAGGAAGGTTGCAAAGTTGATGAGGTCGGCCTCACATGAAACAAAATCTACATCCACTTCATTATTTTCGGACATTTGTATAATTTTCAATAGCTTCCAAATGTAAGTTCGAAAAACTGCAAACAATCTACTTTGTCCCCATTCGAAAAGATTTTCTAAAAACTGCAAATAATCTACTTTGTCGCCATTCGAAAAGATTTTCTCTAATAGGCCTAATAGATCTCTAATAACTTTTATAATGATTGAAGAAATAATTCACAAAGTTAAATAGTTTTGCAGAAGAGCTTTAGATCACACAATCAATTGCTTAGCTATTTACTTACTATGTCTCTAAACAGATCAGTTCTGAAGGACAGATCGAAATAAAATTGTTTTGCCAAACTCAATGCAGATTTGAAGATTTTTTGGATAACCATGAATCTGTTCTTCAAGTGTTAGCTGGACGTTCACTGGTAGTCTTATGTTGAGACAACTCCATCAAAACTGATGCATTATGGGGAAGTTTGTTATAAAAAAAGGCTGGAACGACTTGTTTCAAGCCTGAAAATAAAAGTTTTACAAGACTTTCAGCGAAAACCAAGCTTACCTCACATCTCAGAAATGCATTTAAGTTAACAGTCAATGTAAACAAACAATTCAACAAAATACAAAAAATAATGAGAATGTTGTCACATAAACCATCATTAAACCTGGCCAGGTCGAGTCCTACACGAAGAATGAATTGCAACTGAAGTTAAATTCTTTCATACGTGACTATGCCAACACAAATGAGAAAGTAAACATGCTATGACGTCACTACATCCTTATGGCTTCTTGTATTCATTTACTTGATTGGCACACACGATCAATTTTGACGTCTTTGCTTTCCGACATTTGAAATGAGTGTGACGTATTCAAATTCTCACGCCTTTTATAAATGAAAACCAGCGGACCGGAGAGAGAATTCACGATTGTTTCTGAGGAAAGATTTTTTGAGATTCCAACTGCAGAGAGAACTCCTACAGTACCTTGTATAGGCTTTGATAAACAAATCGTTATGTCCTGTATCGACCCTTTCAAAGTAAGATAACCAAGAAATCTATCAACAAAGTGTGATGACAACTGCGAGATAATTTAACCATGTAACCAAAATCATCAATATGAAAACCACCGGCCTCAAAAGGGTCAACTAATTAAGATGGTGGTCAATATTGACAAGCTTTTAAAACATTTTGTACCCAGTACAAAAGAAAATTTAGAAAATATACAAGCTAAACTAAACAAGCATTGCCAGTACCTTCACAAAATACAAGCAGTAACAGGTTTACAAGTCATGAATGTTGATGAACAAGAAATTTTGTGTTCATTCCAAATACCACCGACAATCCGGCCCTTGCTTCGTCACTCCAGTTAACTTTCCATTTCTTATTGCCAGGTACTTTTTGCCATAGTTGGCGAATATAATAACAGCTCTCCGACCACTAGTATCGGATTCGTCAACTTTTAGCTTCCATTCTTCAGCACCATAATGCTGGGCTTTCGTGTATATATAATCACCATTAGGATCGTAGCCTAAATTTAACAGAGGTGGAAAAATTTATAAACAAAACATACTTAACTGGTTGCTAGGAAACATGCTATCAAAATGTTCAGTAAATTAATTCACTTCACAAAATTTTCTACACATGAGCAGCTTGCAGCGAACCATCAATATCAAACTGGTTTTGTTTACCCAAATATCCTTTCGAAAAGTAATTCTGAAAATAAATGATTTCAGCTTTTTCTTTTTCGTCCTCTCGTGCAGCTTTCCTCTGCGAAGCCTTTTCTTCAACCCAGAAACTTGTATTTTGCGCATTTGCTGACAAAACCAACGTACTTCTGTTACCACTTTGAACATGAAACTTGACTTGTCCTGTGAAATTTTGATAATTCTCATAAAAATGACATAACAAAAAAGCAATATTTTAATTGTCTATTTCTGGCCTATAAACTATATAACCATACCTGACTCAGCAAGAAATTGACCAGTTTGGCAATGCTTAAATGCTCTGCTCACTTTATTGTGAAGGTCCTGGGGGCGATTATCTGCAACACTAGGTCGTTGTTTCCCTGTGCTTTTCATCCAATCACTACCCGTTTGAGAAATAATTTCTTTAGCTAATGAATCGATCTTCGTTTCAAGATTATTTTCATCTCTAAACATTTGGAAAGTATCACAAAGAAACCTTATTTTGTCCTTTTCTACATTTCATTCATCAACTTAACCCCCAATCTCCAACATGGTGTAAAGAGGCAATCGTTTAATGCTTTTGTAAAACAAAAACACAAGTAAAAGAGTAAATGATGATTGCAGGTAGCCACAGAGCAGCTTTTAGAATGTTGCACATGTTGATTTATACAGTACTGACACCTACCGGAAGTTCATGTAAAGAAGGCCAGCAGTTATGATGCCAAGCCATCCAGTCTGCTTCCATGGACTTGCTTCTGCCATACATGGAATAATATCTTTATCTTGATTATCTGCATAAGTCAGTTCACGTTTACAATTCTTGCTGTTCATATATTTCTCAGTCATGAAACAACAAATGGCTTTGCACTTGTCCACTCCACTCGCCATGCTGAATAAAATAATGAAACAACAGAAACGTAGTCAGAAGTTTCAAAGCAGGTAGAAGTTTCAAAGCAGGTAGAAGTTGCAAAGCAGGTAGAAGTTTCAGAGCACCTCATTACTTGTTTTCAGATATTGACCAAGGTTTCTTATCGGCAAAACAACCGCCTTACAAGTTTCCAGTTGGCTATCCATTTCAAGTCAAACAGGCGAAAGTAGTCAATACCTTTCATTGATATCTCCACTCATTCCACCATCAATATCCATCCACACAGGAATGCCACGATCTTGTAAACCTTTACAAACCTTTTTTACCAACTCTTGCATGTCCCAGTTGTACGACAACATAATGTGTTCAGCCATCTAGAAAGAAATTCAACGTAAAATAATCTCGAGATTTGTGCTCATTCTACAATCAACAAGGAGGTTTTTACAATCATATGTCAATAATTTTGATGTAACGTTTGATGATTTCCACTGTGTGATAAACACTCGCCATTTTCTTTTCGACTCAATACATTCAGGTTTGTGACGTTGTGGTGTCTTAAACGACGAAGATTTTCATGCACAAGGACGTTGGGGGCTTGAGCATAGGCAATCTAGAGGTAGTATTTTTCGAAACTTTTCTTGGCGCATCGGCCCCAACCATGGTGGGGCCTCTTTCGATAATAGAGATTTATTGAGCCCCTTCAACTCAAAATGTCTTGCTACGTCCCTGATGCAAAAAATAGATCATCAACTATATGGCCTTGTGATGAACTTTAAGCATCAAACTACTTTCAGCAATGGATGAAAAGGAAAACGTAAATAAAAAGTAAACGTGTTTAAAGACCTTCCTCGAAAGCTTCTTTTCTTCGTTGATTTACTTCTTATTTCAAGTTTTATGTGTTAAGATTTTCATAATAACTTTTTCATATGCATACAACAGCGTGCATGCAATACACTCACAATAATTTCCCCTGACAGTATTCATGTAAATGATAAATGATTAATAAGTCGAATCTTTTGTTACAGTTTATATAAATTTAAATAGATTTTAAAAGAGTTGAACAGAGAAAAATTCCATCATAAGTCGTTGAAAAATTCGTTGTCTCCTTAAGCTTGGTTTCCAATAACCAAAAATTATCGTGCAATCGTCGTGCAACAAATGTTGTGCGACTTATCGCACGACTTTATGTCACGACAGCCTTGTTTTCATTACACGGTGTCGCGTGGTTTGTTTACAAATGATTGGGGGGAAATTCAAAATATTATTTCAAATTGGACAAGCGTTTGTTGTTAACTTGTCAGCTTTCTCTTTGTGCAACGTTATTAAGCTTCTTAAAACGTAGAAGAAATATGCAGAGAAAAGAGAAAGTACTCTTCCTGGGTTTGCAGACTGTTTAAAGGTCGTTCAGTAACAGGAGCATGCCACACTTTAGTATCCGAACTCAGATTTCATGATCGTGAGTTTTTTTTATCAATATCTGCGAATGTCACCCAACAGGTTTGAGCACTTGCTATTGCAACTGTAGCACGACTGTCGTGGAGCTAGAATTTTTTCTATCTCTACGACATTGTTGTGCGACATCAAAAAATGTTGCACGATCTTCCACATGTTGCACGAAAAGTGTTTCCATTACGTCGTGGGACTGTAGTACGACTGTAGTGCGACGATCGTACGATAAAATTTCTTTTTTGGAAACCAAGCTTTATAAAAGAGGGTAAAGACTAAGGGGCTGATCATATAGAGCTTTTCATCCCGGCAGGGCGGGATGAAAATTGTCCCGGGACGGTTTTTACATTGCGTATGGAAAACAAAAAAATCACCCTGTCTCGGTTAAGCGTTTACTTTTGCCGGCATCCCACTTAAGCGAAGTGTTTCGGACGATTTTCATCCCGCCCTGACGTGATGAAAAACTCCATATGATCAGCCCCTAAACCGAGAGTATTTTGACGCTCTCCAAGTACGAAAATCACAGATCACTCTCGTAAAAAAGTACCAATTAACTTTCCTTTTTGACACTCATTTTTACTTGAATATGTTAGGTGGGTAAGGCAGTCAAAAACTCAACTTCTCTATATTTGGCTCACCAAAATCCAAGGTTTGTTTGAAAAGCTGGATTTTAAAATTAAAACGGGTAGGGTAGGGTAGTCAAAAACCTTTTAACGTAGCTAGTATCGGTCTTTGGTCACCCATACAATTAGTCAGCGTTTTTCGATTTTTTTTTGGCCCTTTTTGCTGAGTCAGCAAAATTTCAAACTCAAATATCTCACGATCTAGCCATGGAAACCTTATAAACTATATCTCTAATCGATAGTACTCTTCTAGATGAGTCTGATTAAGGTGGTTTTTTTTCACTCAAAGGTTTCTCAAAAATGCTGACGTCAGGATGAAATATTGCATTTTAAAGACGTCTCGTCCAATTCTGGGGACTAAGCCGACCAAATTAGACAAATGACCCCATTTTGGAGATCTACTCTTCAAGCCCTATCTGATGGTACAATCAGTTTTAGCTTAATAAGCACTTCGAAAATCGACTTTTTAAGGGCAATGACTCTACCCAATTCAAAACCCTATAAAAAAATTTCCCCAGCTTTGCCAGCTTGGCAAAACTGGTTTTGAAGTACCAAGGGACCATATAATGAGAAAATAAAACAAAAACCCATAACTAATTGTATGGGTTCAAGCAAAATACCCCAAATCTTATTTACACGAATTTATCAAAAAAATTAAAAAAGGTAAAAAGTTAATTATTGTGATGGGTCCCAGAGGCGTAGCCAGAGGTCAGTCAAAATTTGTGGAGGAGAGCTAAGTCATTTAGGGTAGAAAAGGAAAGCGTGCAAGTAACCTAATCACCACTTAAGACTGAAAAGAAATATCGTAATGTTGAACTCCTCCACTTTTTGTGACTGACCCTGACTACGCCTCTGGGTCCGGAGGGACTTTTTTCAAGTTCTTTAAAAGGTATTTATTTACGTGTCGGCATTTAGACATCAGTTCTGACCTTTTGTTTACCAATTTCAAGTCTGAGGTAATTATGTGATACTTCTCCGTGATACAAAGGTTGCATTTTTTAGAACCACTAACGTACGGGCGTGCATGATCGATTACGCACCAAGAGAGTGTTGGTGCGATATTCTCGTTTTGTAATTCCCATATGTAATTTGATAATTGATTTGAATTTGATAATTCAGAAGAACGCAAGAAAATATAACATCGATGGTACGAGTAAGAATTTGTATAAACGCAGAAGGAAAACAACAAGATAAACGATGATTGTTGCTGCACAGATACCAACCACAGCAACAAGCAAATATAACGCGTGAGAGACGGCTCAGATTTTGTAGTTGGTTTTCTCCACGAACCCAAAAATATCCGTTTCATCGTGTATTGTGATATGGGATGAAGCTACGTTTGGTATGGACGGGAAGTCAATACGCAGAACATCAGATGTTATGCACAGAAAGGATTTCCACTATGAAAAAAGTAAAAAACTTGTTTGGATTGGCTTTTGTGGAAACGGAAGAATCATAGGTCCATTTCTTCAACACAAGTGTGAATGGTCGAACGCATCGTGATGTGTTGGAAGGGGTCCAAACATATGCCTAGACAGTTCTTATAGTATATTCCTCGTCATAATATTTTCACTTTCGGACTTTAACCTGAATGCTGCAGGTACCAAAATTCATCTTTCCGTCGCTTGGTAATAGTGTAGAAAAACCTTCTATGGAACATCAATAATCTATATAATTCATTTCACAAAATCATTTTCTCTCTGAATCATCATTACCACATGAATACATGTTTTTTCTTCGTTGCATAAGTAACCAGCATAAGTAACCTGAATTTTTTTTATTCTCTGAAAGTTTTGTGAAAGTTTCATAATGTATCTTATGAAGAACTTCGTTTTCATTTTGTTGTTTTACAAAGCGTCATTGCACTTACTGCGACAGAAGCGTGCCAGATCCGCAGTGTTTCGTAAAGTATTTTTAACAGACAAAAAGCTGGCTGTAGCACCATTCAAGACTATTCCTTACGTCTATTCTTATGACACATGTTGCGATAAGTGCTTGCGACACGATGAATGTTTGTCAGTCAACTATCATCGAGATGGGGATAAGGAATGCGAACTGCTGGGTGAAGACAGAGGAACACATAATGAAAAAAGCTTTATTGATGAAAGAAATTGGGATTATTTTGATACTGTATGTTTCTATTCTCTCTCTAACTGTGTAACGCTTCTCACATGTAGTTGCTGTGTATATATGTTTCCTGGTATATTTCGTTGCTGCCATTTCTATATTATCTTTATGTTCTCTTCAAGTTAATTTTATGTTTTGTTTGGATATCGAGTGGCTTAAATGCGAATGCATGCCTAAAACTAAAAGTGACGTCACGAAAGCAGATTTCCCTGAAAAGTCACATACTGTAAAAGCCTCAGTTAGCTACTTGATCATGTTTTTGAAGATAAAGTTATGGTTGTCTATTATGATGGAGTTGATAGTTGAAGTTTGTTGAACATTCCAGGTACATCGTGATCTCTGCAACGAAGAGGATACCTGCTACCCCTGCTCTTGTTGGTCGGTTGAATTCTACAGAACACCATGCGATTGCAGAAAATGTAAGTTGGCTGCTGATGTTTTCGGATGAACGACGAATTTATTTTTGCTTCATTCTGTGTTAAAATATCCACTCTGCTTTAATCTAATGCATTGTGATTGAGTACTCGTATAAATCCAGCGGAAACTTTGAAGATTATCAGCTTTTCTTTACTGTCAGCTATGAGTAAAACAAAACTAAGGAATTCAGAATTTCATATGTGCTGGTGAAAAGGTGTTTCATACTCCTGTGTACATCGACGTTATTGGAAAAAGATAATTAACAGGATATATAGTCGGAGGTTTTCACGTCACTACGCTGCCGTAGTAGTTGTTGTCGCTTTTATCTCATAAAATAACAGTTCATGTATATTCTGTTCCGTATGATAAGTAGCCTTCGCTCAATTAGCCACATTCCGGAAAATCATGTTTTGTTTACACGAAACTGTATTCGCTATGTATCTGCAGGGACGTTTATATAACTTGGAAGAGTTGTTCTTGAATATGTCCCCCAAAGTCATTAGAAACTTCACGTGAACATTCGAAAAAAGTAATAATGTTTCTTTTGATACAAGTAAAGTTTTACATCTCAGAAGTAATTATTGAGTCTCATCAGTAATTATATTTTTTCGTGTAACAGGCTGGTTGATGTCAGGAATGTGGCTAATATAACTTAAGTAAGTATTAAGGAGATAACAATATAAGATAAAAATTTGCAATAACATCTGCCACACTTTGTATTTTTCAAAAGCGAGAAAAGCTCTGGGAAAAAGGTTACTTTAAAACAGCCGATTAAGCAGTTAAATGGGTTTTTAAGAACTATTCATTTAACTTTTGGATTACCTAGTAAGGAGTCTATATATTAATACCCGATTCTCTGTCTCTCTGTGTGTGTGTCTGTGTGTTTGTTTGTTTGTTGGTTGACGTTGTTACACAGACAAATGTAGTAACTCCGACAAATGTAGTAAACCTACGTCAAATGTAGTAAACGCCTTGAACGTTGAAAAGGGCCATAATTAGGCCAAACACAAACCTGTCTGCAGCAGGTAACTTTCAGGTGGCAATATAATAAAACCCAAAATCGTGCATGCGCAGTTAAAAGAACCGCTGATATGAGTCAAATGAGCCACAATTGGGCAAAGCTCATCAAAGTCTTCACCAAGCAACTTTCCAGTGCTATCAGGTGGCTGCATAATAAGCCTGGAATTCGCACATGCGTAGTAAGAGACTGTCAATACAAGAAAAATGGGTCATAATCAGGCGAAAACATGAACGTATTCATCAATTAGCTTTGTAAGGGCTGTCAAGTAGCCATAAAATGAAACCCAAAGTCGCGCATGCGCAGTGGACTTGGTAAAGACCTTGATGCACTTTGCCCAATTATGGCTCATTTTGCTCATATTAGCGGATTTTCAACCGCACATGCGCAATTTTTGGTTTTTATCATGTAACCACCTGATAGCCCTCGAAAAGTTACCTGGTGAAGACCTTCATGTTTTTGGCCTTATTATGGCTCATTTCAATCTTCAAGGCGGTTAATACATTTAGCGTTACAACATTTTGTCGTCGATCTTTACTACATTTGTCGGAGTTACTACATTTGTTGGACCTGAGCTGTGAGAGAAATCACACATAAATTATTTCTCTTTTTGTGCGCGACGTCAGTGTGGTTAAGCCAATGCATTGAGACCCAAATCGAACGCGAAGTTTTGGTCTGACGCTTTTTGGGGCCCGCGATATTGGCGATGGGATGACGAGGCTCTATGACGGCAATAAAATTTATTGTTCGTCATAGACATTTCTTCCTATAAATTCTTATGTTCAGAATTTCAAATGCTATAAAATGGTAGCATCTTGCATCACCTTTGCCAATTTCTAAATTTTTATTTTCATGAACTTTTTGGATGAGTGCAGAGCGACGCCGCCTTGCTTGCTGGTTAAGATTAAAATATGATTATGCTCGAAAATCATTACAAAGTGTGGCAAAGGTTATTACAAAGTGCAGCTTGCCTCGCTTAATTAAAAGATGGAGTAGGTATTAATTTTATGAGTACATTTTTCTTGTAGTTATGGCTGGTTTTGAACATTTTGGAACAGCCATCATAAAACAAATTCACTATGATCAGAAATATATGCGTTTTGTTGGTGTAGGAAAGGACGATCAATTATACAGGCTCTATTTTTCATCTAATGAATGGAAAACGATGGATGCGGGGACAGCAACTAAAGTGAAAGTAAGAAATGACGGCAAACTGTACATACTGGGACTAGATAGACAAGTTTATGCTTGGAGTTCTAAGTGGAATCTTAAAGTGAGTGGGGAATTTTCTGATATGTACATGACTATGGATCACATGTTTGTCATCGTTGAAGAATCTGGTGAACTCCAAAGAACTTCAAACAATGAAGGTGATAAAAACTAATAGAAATTACTCATGTTATTAGCTACATTATTCATCCCTTAGTTCCATTAATTCACATTTATTTTCACCCCTCAAACTTTCGTGTATCCCTCAAAAATGTATTTTCGCGCATCTGTCAAAGGAAAGTTTTTCTATCCAATATTACGCGAGTCAATTCGTGCCTTAAGTCTCAAAATTCATCTACTTTCAAGCCTATCTATAAAAATACAATATGTATCAAAAGGTTTGAAACATTAGGTGATTGTTTCATTCAGTTATGGAACCAGATAAAATAAAGAGAATTTATCTTTGTTGTACTTTTTATACTGACAAAATCCATTATAGCATAATACTCTATTTCTACAGTTTATTTATTTATTTATATTTATTATTATTTATTATTTATTTGGTATTGTTTGACGTGGCTAGCCTCGCTCAGTTGCTATTGCATCTGCTTTCCAGGAGGGGCCACGGCTTAGGTTGGAGGCTCCGAAGTATTTGACACTCATGAGTGACACAAACCCAATCAAGGGCCTGTGCTCTTCTGGATTACCTCCTGCAAACCCGACGTATCATCTACCCAATTTCCCTCACACGGCATGGGTCAACCCGGCGCTATGGTTCATTCACTCGCGCATGGTGAATCGCCGCCAAGGGGAATTGAACACCGGTCTCCCGCATGAAATACGAGAGTGATAACCACTATACTACGGCGCCTTTCTAAACATATTTTTCTTTCTAAAGAAGTTGTACCAGAAACAAAAACCCAAGTGATACCAGAAGCCCAGGATATCAGTAATGCACAAGTTTTACCGGAAACACAAGACAATACACCTTTCCCGAATTTCTGTTTAAATGTCGAGTTAATGCTTAGTTATCAAGTTTCGCCTCGTTTCTATGTTCTTCATTGTTTTTGTAATTGCATAATGTTTTCAGTAAGTAATAGTTACTCGTTCTTTCAGTTCCCCAGTGGAATAATTAGAAGTAATTAAGAGTTTGAAAAAGAGGCGAAACTTAGAGGCTAGGCTATAACATGGTGTTTAAACAGAAATTCGGGAAAGGTCTATTGTTTTCGAAGATTGAGTGATTTTGTATATCAATTAGGTTTCTTGTCCACATATTAACAGGCTTTTTGTTATCATTCTCTCTTGGTCATTTACTCCAGACCTCATGGAAAGGCTGCAAAGTCTGAATAAGGCTTTTTTTACAGCAATTTCATTATTTCGCGCACCCTTTAATGTTCGCGCATCTAAGTGTACGAAAGTAGGTCTTAGTTAATGGAATTAAGGTACATACGTCCGCTCATACCGCCTGTTCATGGAAAAATTTTTAAATTAGCAGTAAAAAGGTTTCACTAATCAGGGCCGACAAAACCTGGGGGGCCGGGGGGGCCATGGCCCCCCACTTTTTTTCAGAGCAAAGAATAAAAAAACCCCAAAGAATAGAAATTATCAAAAAAGAGACAGGAAGATGAAACACCGGGTTTTGAAAAAAGTAATGTTCTTCATGCAACAATCGAATCAAAACTTGTGTGTTTTAGAGATATTTTCAAGGAGATTAAGAATTTTTCTAAGACTGATCTTGACCTAATCCCAAATTTGATGCATGTTATCAAACTCCACTTGGTAAATCCACCAACGTCATGCACACCAAAACGATCATTTTCCACCTACATGGCTACGGTCTACAATGAAAAGTCAACGATTCAACGCTTTGGCTATCTTGACTATTCACAAAGAATTGACTGACCAAATCAATGTTATTGAAGTTTGCAAAGAATTTGTGATGGCTTGGGAAGACTCAGTTACTTTGGAAAATTTTAACTTGTTTTGTTGTTGTTTTTTGTTAAGTTTAAGTTTCCTACATTGTATCTATCTTAACGTTATGCTTTAAGAAGAAGTTTCTTATAATAATATAAACACGCATATAACTTTTTATCGTCTTTAATACTATAAATTTCAGATATTTGGATAGCGTTTTAGCCAATCTGAAGGTCCTAAATTTCAAAAAAATTTTTGGCCCGTCCGCCCCAACCATGGTGGGGCCTCCTTAGTCACTACTGTATTTGGCCCCCCCACTTCAAAAGTTAATTTGTCGGCCCTGCTAATCTTCTGTAACCATCAAAAATTGCCTAAAATAATAATAATACTCAATGTAGTGGACTGTTATGAAGGTCGAGAGAAAACTCAGTCACAGTCTATTAGGAATCTCGACGAGAGAACCAACCATTTGTTTACACGTGCCATTCTTATGAGCAATCTGCAGTTCTATTTATAGCAGTTCATTAGCTTCATTAACAGGCAATTTTGTCTTGACAAAGCATCTGGATAGGCGTTTAAGATCAGAAAGTTGAAAAACCTATGATTATCGTGTAGAATAATATTCTGCCAGGTTAAACAAGCTTATACGTTTTTATGCACTGAAAATGATTTTTATCGAAAAGCTTTTGCTATTTTAAACACTTAGTCTCATCTATTTCTCACCTATGATTATCAAAAACTCATTTCACATATTAAAACATATTTCTTGAAAAACAGATTCACCTCAAAAAGTTGCGGCTCGTGAGTTGTCGAGATTTCAAGAACACAACGGTGTTTGGTATGGTATTGATGCATCCTGTAACTGCATCATAAAACACCCAAATACACCCTCACCAGATGATGACATGTGGGAAGAAGTCACTACGAATCCTGGATCATCTGTGGAATTTAAAATTGCATTCAATGACGTCATCTATTCTCTCCATGAAGACCAAAATATCTACGAATGGGCGAAGAATAAATGGGTGAAAATATTTGAAGGTCCTTGCATCAGTTTCGAAGTCATTACAAGATTATTTTGTGTGAAATCAGATGGATATATTTATGCATGTAAGTTGCAGCGCGGCTATTGCACTTTCTTATATGGACGGCTGTTCTTTCTATATCATCAAAAATATTGGAGCATATTTTACTATTGAATATCTTGAAAAGGATTTTTAAGGGAAGAAAAAACTGTTGTCGCCAAAACCTCTTTTTGTTTCATACAGACAAAGATTTTGTACCAACACCAAATATCCACGTTTCATTCAAAACAGCCAACATCACCGGTGGCTTCACACCTTACGGGCGAGGTACGGACGCAGCGGGAAATTCCAAAGTTCAACTTGATTTCAATAAAAATTACATTGCATTAGATCAGTTTGGAAAAGGATTTGTGTTGCGGAGAGGCCACGGATCCCCAGTTGTTGTGGAGAGGCCACGGATCCCCAGTTGTTGTGGAGAGGCCACGGATCCCCAGTTGTTGTGGAGAGGCCACGGATCCCCAGTTGTTGCGGAGAGGCCACGGATCCCCAGTTGTTGTGGAGAGGCCACGGATCCCCAGTTGTTGTGGAGAGGCCACGGATCCCCAGTTGTTGTGGAGAGGCCACGGATCCCCAGTTGTTGTGGAGAGGCCACGGATCCCCAGTTGATCTCGGAAACTACGACAATTCCTTTCAGTAAGATATCTACTTGAACATATTTCTTTACGTTTTAACAAAGGTTAGTATGAAGTAGATGCTACGAAATTCATCTGCAATTGCGGTTTGTAAGCAATGTCGTATATCATTACTCTACTCCAATGCGTTTTAAAAACAGCGTGTCATCAGACTAGGAGCAACACTTTACGTATCTCTACTTCTACTAGTTGCAAGTCGGCAGGTGGAAGAGCTAACCAGTATTCAGTAACTGGGAGCTTTGAGCTCAAAACTTACTATTTGTCATAATCAGAGTCAAAGGAAATTTTATTTATCCATTTTTGAAATATTTTCTATTTAGAAAATGCCAATCAAGTTCTACTGACAGTCCGACATTCACACTATCAGTATGGCTTCGTATAACGCGTCAGACGAAAGCATCTTGTAACCTTCTCAGTAATGCAGACTCTAAAGGTAGCTTTATCATTTCATATGTCTTAACTTCAGAAACAAATTCTATTTTCAAAGTTACTTGCTTCACTCAATATTTTACTAATGGAATAATTCAGTTAGTGTTCAAATGAACTGTAAAACTGTGTATTTTAGGTACTATGCTAAGATATTCACTGGATACATCGGGGACATACTACCTGAGAGCCTATAGAAAAACGAGCTCCCAAAGATATTCTGATGATATACCCATCACTAAAGAGAAGCTTTATTATTGGACTCATGTGGTGATCCGACACAACTGCAATTGTAAGCTGACTTTCATTATTTTCCTTGAAGATCATCCAGAGCCATCATCTGGACATCAAACACTCAATCGACTTCACGAGTGAAACTTCAGTTTTCAATTCCCCAACCCCAAAATTCGGTTATCTCTCTAACACACACTGCATGGACCATAATGCAATGCCACAAAATCATTTAAAACCCCTCAAATGGAATAAATAAGACAGTTTCAAAAAAACCTCTCAGCTATTTGAAACAGATAATTGACAACTCGAACCTCTGACAACTCTCTCTCCGAACCTCTGGAGAATCTCTCATTGGACAATTGCTTAGAAAAATGTTACACGTTTTTGTTTTTATAATTAAACCAGTTTATAAGAAACCTACATGTAGAATCTTAAAAAATTAAGAAACTTTTACAACTACATTGTTATGTCTATTTTTAAATAAGAAACTTTTTTCCATATTTGACTTCAGATTTGACTTGAGGAATTGTTTTGAAAGGAAGACTTCTATTTAAATGAAGATATTACATTAGTTCCAACGCATTTAAAATTCGAATGCTTTCATTTTTTAAGTTATAAGTTATAAGTTAAGTTTTCAGTTTTAAGTTAAAACAAAAGGAATGATTTAAAAAACTTTCAGTGATGCGAAACTTTTAGAACTAAAAACATTGACACTTAGACCAAAATTAAAAAACTTTTAGAACTAGACCCTTCACTTAATTTCTTATATAAAAAAGCGTGTACCTGAACAATTTTAGTTATTCATCTTTGTTTAAACATCTTGCTACTTTGTCCCTCCATTAAGACTGTTGCTCGGGGCGGGATCATTAACAATAGGTTCTGGAAAGTGAATGGGAAGAATAATTGGAGGTATAACTGGGTGTCACTAGTCGTAAAGCTTTTTCTAAGTCATCTGTGTTCACTCATGTCCTCCATCGTTTCACTCACCCTTTTGTGTCCTATATATAATTTACTGACCTAAGTATCAGATCAGCAGTACAAGTGCTTTGGTATAGTCTTAAAAATGACAATTTCATCAATAAAGAAAAGTGAATATTATTTTTTTTATCATTACGAATATTTATTACAGGATGGTTCCTCAGTTATAAATACATATACAATATATAAAAAATACTGTTATTCTGGAAGTCCTGCGCAAAAATGACGTAAAGGATTATAAAATATTAAGAGATGCATAGACGAGTTAGCCAATAACATGAAAGCTCTGAAATGAGAAAATAAAATGATGTAACCACATTAAAAGGCGAAAACGAATGTCAAGAAAAAGAAGAAAGTTACTAATGACACCTCGGGGGAAAATTCTTTTACAAAGTTCTTTTATTATGATGAATTACGTCATAATTATAAAGATTAGAAACGAGGCAAGGGCTGCAATGCAATGCAATGCAATGAATAATCTAAGAATTTATGGACCCGAGGATTTTATCTCAACCAACAATTAGCCTTACTCAGTCTTTCTGTTTTTTTCAGTTATTATTTCTATATCGAATATTGAATCGAGTTGTAGATGGGGCAAAATTCAATCTCCAATTAAAATTATATAGAATGGATGGTTAACGAGCGTGGTGTTGAAGTTGAAGTAACGCCTCCCATTTTCCCAAAACACCCACATAGTTGTAAACTTACCAGAAAACGAAACATGTCGCATAACGGGAACGCAATACTACAAACACTGCTGATCGAGTTGCTTAGTCCATTATACCGCAATTTTTCAACCGGTTTAGCTGTAGTTGTACAATTCAAAGTTTTGATCACTTCAAAATAACGAGGGCGGAGCTTTTTTTCGCAGTGGCAGAGGGTCAGGGATCCCGGGTCGAATGGCTTCAGTTGGTTGATTAGCTAGCCATAATGTACAGGTAACTAAAGATTATGCTATGAGTATCATGAATATCTTTGTTTCAGCAAAAAAAATAAACATTCTGGTAAATGGAACTCGCGAAACTTCTATATCAACGTCAGGAGAAGGCAGATATAGTGGTTCACACAACCTGCTTGTAGAATGTGCTGGCGTGTATATGAGTGATCTAGCCATCTGGTACATTCCGTTTATTCAGATGAACGTGGAAGGATTGGCACTCTTCAAATCAGGTAATTTTTCTTAGCAATCATTCCGCTTGTACCATCAAGTGTTTTCTTCTTATGCAATTTTCCACCAGTTTCACGAGTTCAAAAACAGACAGATCCTTCAAATCGACTGTTTTAAAATTATCTGTAAACATCCTGATAAAATTCTGTCCTAGTTAGCAATCAGCCCTTATTGATTTGTTCATATTGGTTTGTGAATACACCACCTGGATGTTCCCCAATTTGACCAAATTCACATTCTTGTTATGTTTTATGCCCGTAAAAAGCAAAGGTTGCAATGTGCACATATGCAAATCCTTAATCAAAATCATGAAATAAATAAACACATAAATAAATAAATAAACAAACCATTGGCTCTCTCTGTCAGTAAGATATCAACTTGATATAATGTGACGTCATAATTATTGACAGAAACTCCAACGTCCTTATATATATTATCAAAAATTTTCACACGAGTTAAAATCTTTTTATCTAGATCTCTCTTTCGCTAAGTATTTGAGCATGCATTAATAGTAATTTATTTACTTGTTGTGCGAATACATTAGTGGCTTCCCCACCCTATTAAGGCGAATCTCCACTAGGCGGAAAATGTCGCGGCGGGCGACTTTTTCCGCTTCGACTTTTTCCGCCTCTAGAGCTTCTGAATCTCCACTACTATTTTTAAAAAGGCGCGCTCATTTATTGTTCTATATTCGACATAATGGAAAGTGAAAACAGAAGGCTGAAATATCTGCTTCTATCACGGAATATAAGTTTATATCTTTATATAATGAAGAAGAAAGCTGTTAGAGAGGGAAAGAAGCACAGACGCTTTTGGGTTAGAGATATTTATGCCGAGAGAAAATTTAAAGGCGAATATAATATTCTAGTTAAGGAAATGATGATCCATGACCACGAACTTTTTTTCAAAAGTTTCCGCATGTCCCCAGCTACGTTTGAAAAACTTCTTGGATTGGTGGGTCCAACTATCACAATGCAGAAGACAACAATGAGAGACCCAGTATCAGCTGGAGAACGACTAGCCTTGACCTTAAGATTTTTGAGCACAGGTGACGCTCAATCGACAATTGCACGAAGTTACCGGATGTCTCCTGAAACTGCAGGTCGTATAATACATGACACTTGTTGTGCAATTTGGTACAATTTGGGAAATTATATCAAAAATCCTGACAGTGAAGCAGAATGGAAAGAAATCGCATTTGAATTTGAAAGAAGATGGAATTTTCCCAATGTGTTGGGGGCTATAGATGGAAAACATGTAGTCATGTTCGCGCCTCCACGATCTGGATCAAGTTATTTCAATTACAAAAGAACACATAGCATTGTCCTAATGGCAGTGTGCGATTCTAAATACCGATTTATACTTGTTGATATAGGTGATAGTGGCAGACAGAGCGACGGTAGCGTTTACAACAATAGTCACTTGGGGTATGCAATAGAGCATAACACCCTAGGAATTCCAAATGATGCTAAATTAAATGAAAGTGATAAAGTGTTACCTTATATTTTTGTAGCGGATGACGCATTTGGTCTCAAGAGGCACATGATGAAGCCTTACCCTTATGCTAATTTACCAACAGAAAAGCTGATTTTTAATTATCGTCTTAGCCGTGCAAGAAGGGTTATAGAAAACGCATTTGGAATTGCTGCTAGCAGGTTCCGTGTATTTCACCGCCCAATAAATGCCAGCGTGAATAAAGTCAAAGAAATATGTAAAGCTGTTGTTGCTTTACACAACTTTTTAATGATAGAAAACCATACTAATGATAAATATGATTATTGTCCCGTAACACTTGTAGACAACGATGGTCCAGGTGGCTTGAGGGTTGGAGAATGGAAGAACGAAACTAAGGATACAAGCGGTTTATTACCACTTAATAAAAGCAATTCCTCAAACAACTACAGCCAAGATGCAAAGAAAGTTAGAGACGCTTTCAAGGATTATTTTAATAATGAAGGTGCCGTGCCTTGGCAATGGGAAACTGTAAATCGAGTCTAAGATTAAACTTTTTGTAGCTTTATTATATACTTTCGTATTCCTCACTATATTCCAGCTGGTATAGCAATTCGCCAATTTTATTTTTGGCTAAACGCATCTTGCGTTTAGAAAACCCTTGTAACACAGGGATTAAACTATTGCAATAGGAAGTGACCTCATCTATTGTAGCTTCTTGTTTCGGTGCCTCTAAAGATGAAAGAATATGCTTATTCATTTCTTGAATATGTGATAAAAGGTTATCCTCTGGTGCTGCTGTGGTTGAACTTGCTTTTCGTTTCGGTGCACGTCGGTTACTGACAGGAGGAGGTGACATTAAACAGCTATTTTCACTACCAGCACTGTTTATACTTTGAGTAGGTGAGGAAGCAATACTAAATCCAGAAAGTGGTGAAGGTGATGTATCAACCGATAGATCATCAAATGAGTTTTTAGCAGTAGTGATATTACTTTCTGTTGGTTTATTCGAGCTTCGTTCATGTAAAAATCGCATCTGCTCGAAGTACTTGCATGTTGGAAGTGATGCATAGGCAGCCCCAGACCTTGTCAAATTTCTCCTTTAGGATACAGTATACGTTCCATACATAAAAAAAACCAAAAAACATTTTTTTTCAGCAATCTACCTAAAAAAGTCTGAATTTTTCAGTGGTAAAGTTGATTTTATGATTTTTTTACAGAAAAGTTGTTTATTTCCAAATAAAAGTTTTTCTCATTCATTAATCGTAATTTTCATCGATTGATCTTTCGCACATTTTTTGTAAACATGTGTTTTTTAATTTTTTGTTTGAATGAACATCATAATTTAAATGGACATCTGTTTAAAATATTGTTAATAATAGTATCACTGGCCAAGGTGTTAATCTATGTCATGATCATGTTGAAGGTGTGATCTTTTGCAAAACTTTTAAAACGCTTTTTCTCAGTGTTCGTTTTTTAGCACGGTTCCTACTACATTTTGAGTCCCATTTACAAAACTAAAAAAGCTCTGCTAAGGAGACTGCCACCATGTTCAAGCATATAGATTTTTCTAAAAACGGTTTTTGTTTTTTTTCCGAAAAGTGAACCATTCCCAAGTTATTAGTAAATAAAGTTAAAGTTTGGACGGAAAAAATTCACTTTTCAGGAAAAATGAAATAACTTGAAAATGAGGCTTTTTCAAAAAATAAAAAAAAAACTGTTTTTACCCACATCTTTTGTGATTCTGACAAGAGTGGAATGAGCACTGGAAACTAAGTAGTTTTGTAAATGGAGTTGCTTTTGTGAAGACGGGGTGTAAAATTTCCAAGCCTTCTACATTTTTACTAGTACAAAATTTTCAAATAACATTAATATCATTCGATAGCTTATAAAAAATGCTTTTCAGTGATATATAATATAGCAAATATTTATTCATAGTTGGCAAAAAAATGGAATTTTAAAAAACTATGCTCAAAACGTATACTGTATCCTTAAGGTTGTCTTTCAAGTTTTTTAAAATTTTTTGAAGAATGAGAACTATAAAAGAAGAGCGTGAGACTTTCCTAATCATACAGAAGAAATTCAAAAATATACTGAATGGAAATATAAAAAATGTTCTTACTATCAGTATGAAAATATTCAGCTAGTTGTTTCCAAGCATTTGTTTTTTTATTCCTATCTTTAAAAGATGGATCATTTGTATCCCACAAACATCTGTATCCCCTAACAGCTTCTAAAAACTCCTCCTTGTTTACTTGTGATTCGTTTAGTTCAGGCTGTTTTTGTTGCTCCTCAACGGTGACAGTTTCTTCAGGATCAGTTAAAGACTCGTTTACATCCACATTCTCTGAACTAAACATCACTTGCCCACTTAATAACATTTTCGTTAATTTATTAATGTCAATAACGTGTTCTTCGGCCATTTTGAAAATGAAAAAGATATTTTTGTTCATCAAGATTTACTTTGTTTACATTTTTCTTGCATTCTGATTGGTCAAATTTTGAAGCGACCAGCGAAAAGTAGAAATCAATTCTACTTTTCGCCTCTCGACATTTTCCGCCGCTACATTTAATTATTGCGTAACATTTCTCTTCTGCGCATGTGGAGCAGCGGAAAAAGTCGCCCGTCGCGACATTTTCCGCCTAGTGGAGATTCGCCTTTACGCAATAATTAAATGTAGCGGCGGAAAATGTCGAGAGGCGAAAAGTAGAATTGATTTCTACTTTTCGCTGGTCGCTTCAAAATTTGACCAATCAGAATGCAAGAAAAATGTAAACAAAGTAAATCTTGATGAACAAAAATATCTTTTTCATTTTCAAAATGGCCGAAGAACACGTTATTGACATTAATAAATTAACGAAAATGTTATTAAGTGGGCAAGTGATGTTTAGTTCAGAGAATGTGGATGTAAACGAGTCTTTAACTGATCCTGAAGAAACTGTCACCGTTGAGGAGCAACAAAAACAGCCTGAACTAAACGAATCACAAGTAAACAAGGAGGAGTTTTTAGAAGCTGTTAGGGGATACAGATGTTTGTGGGATACAAATGATCCATCTTTTAAAGATAGGAATAAAAAAACAAATGCTTGGAAACAACTAGCTGAATATTTTCATACTGATAGTAAGAACATTTTTTATATTTCCATTCAGTATATTTTTGAATTTCTTCTGTATGATTAGGAAAGTCTCACGCTCTTCTTTTATAGTTCTCATTCTTCAAAAATTTTAAAAAACTTGAAAGACAACCTTAAGGATACAGTATACGTTTTGAGCATAGTTTTTTAAAATTCCATTTTTTTGCCAACTATGAATAAATATTTGCTATATTATATATCACTGAAAAGCATTTTTTATAAGCTATCGAATGATATTAATGTTATTTGAAAATTTTGTACTAGTAAAAATGTAGAAGGCTTGGAAATTTTACACCCCGTCTTCACAAAAGCAACTCCATTTACAAAACTACTTAGTTTCCAGTGCTCATTCCACTCTTGTCAGAATCACAAAAGATGTGGGTAAAAACGGTTTTTTTTTTATTTTTTGAAAAAGCCTCATTTTCAAGTTATTTCATTTTTCCTGAAAAGTGAATTTTTTCCGTCCAAACTTTAACTTTATTTACTAATAACTTGGGAATGGTTCACTTTTCGGAAAAAAAACAAAAACCGTTTTTAGAAAAATCTATATGCTTGAACATGGTGGCAGTCTCCTTAGCAGAGCTTTTTTAGTTTTGTAAATGGGACTCAAAATGTAGTAGGAACCGTGCTAAAAAACGAACACTGAGAAAAAGCGTTTTAAAAGTTTTGCAAAAGATCACACCTTCAACATGATCATGACATAGATTAACACCTTGGCCAGTGATACTATTATTAACAATATTTTAAACAGATGTCCATTTAAATTATGATGTTCATTCAAACAAAAAATTAAAAAACACATGTTTACAAAAAATGTGCGAAAGATCAATCGATGAAAATTACGATTAATGAATGAGAAAAACTTTTATTTGGAAATAAACAACTTTTCTGTAAAAAAATCATAAAATCAACTTTACCACTGAAAAATTCAGACTTTTTTAGGTAGATTGCTGAAAAAAAATGTTTTTTGGTTTTTTTTATGTATGGAACGTATACTGTATCCTAAAGGAGAAATTTGACAAGGTCTGGGGCTGCCTATGCATCACTTCCAACATGCAAGTACTTCGAGCAGATGCGATTTTTACATGAACGAAGCTCGAATAAACCAACAGAAAGTAATATCACTACTGCTAAAAACTCATTTGATGATCTATCGGTTGATACATCACCTTCACCACTTTCTGGATTTAGTATTGCTTCCTCACCTACTCAAAGTATAAACAGTGCTGGTAGTGAAAATAGCTGTTTAATGTCACCTCCTCCTGTCAGTAACCGACGTGCACCGAAACGAAAAGCAAGTTTAACCACAGCAGCACCAGAGGATAACCTTTTATCACATATTCAAGAAATGAATAAGCATATTCTTTCATCTTTAGAGGCACCGAAACAAGAAGCTACAATAGATGAGGTCACTTCCTATTGCAATAGTTTAATCCCTGTGTTACAAGGGTTTTCTAAACGCAAGATGCGTTTAGCCAAAAATAAAATTGGCGAATTGCTATACCAGCTGGAATATAGTGAGGAATACGAAAGTATATAATAAAGCTACAAAAAGTTTAATCTTAGACTCGATTTACAGTTTCCCATTGCCAAGGCACGGCACCTTCATTATTAAAATAATCCTTGAAAGCGTCTCTAACTTTCTTTGCATCTTGGCTGTAGTTGTTTGAGGAATTGCTTTTATTAAGTGGTAATAAACCGCTTGTATCCTTAGTTTCGTTCTTCCATTCTCCAACCCTCAAGCCACCTGGACCATCGTTGTCTACAAGTGTTACGGGACAATAATCATATTTATCATTAGTATGGTTTTCTATCATTAAAAAGTTGTGTAAAGCAACAACAGCTTTACATATTTCTTTGACTTTATTCACGCTGGCATTTATTGGGCGGTGAAATACACGGAACCTGCTAGCAGCAATTCCAAATGCGTTTTCTATAACCCTTCTTGCACGGCTAAGACGATAATTAAAAATCAGCTTTTCTGTTGGTAAATTAGCATAAGGGTAAGGCTTCATCATGTGCCTCTTGAGACCAAATGCGTCATCCGCTACAAAAATATAAGGTAACACTTTATCACTTTCATTTAATTTAGCATCATTTGGAATTCCTAGGGTGTTATGCTCTATTGCATACCCCAAGTGACTATTGTTGTAAACGCTACCGTCGCTCTGTCTGCCACTATCACCTATATCAACAAGTATAAATCGGTATTTAGAATCGCACACTGCCATTAGGACAATGCTATGTGTTCTTTTGTAATTGAAATAACTTGATCCAGATCGTGGAGGCGCGAACATGACTACATGTTTTCCATCTATAGCCCCCAACACATTGGGAAAATTCCATCTTCTTTCAAATTCAAATGCGATTTCTTTCCATTCTGCTTCACTGTCAGGATTTTTGATATAATTTCCCAAATTGTACCAAATTGCACAACAAGTGTCATGTATTATACGACCTGCAGTTTCAGGAGACATCCGGTAACTTCGTGCAATTGTCGATTGAGCGTCACCTGTGCTCAAAAATCTTAAGGTCAAGGCTAGTCGTTCTCCAGCTGATACTGGGTCTCTCATTGTTGTCTTCTGCATTGTGATAGTTGGACCCACCAATCCAAGAAGTTTTTCAAACGTAGCTGGGGACATGCGGAAACTTTTGAAAAAAAGTTCGTGGTCATGGATCATCATTTCCTTAACTAGAATATTATATTCGCCTTTAAATTTTCTCTCGGCATAAATATCTCTAACCCAAAAGCGTCTGTGCTTCTTTCCCTCTCTAACAGCTTTCTTCTTCATTATATAAAGATATAAACTTATATTCCGTGATAGAAGCAGATATTTCAGCCTTCTGTTTTCACTTTCCATTATGTCGAATATAGAACAATAAATGAGCGCGCCTTTTTAAAAATAGTAGTGGAGATTCAGAAGCTCTAGAGGCGGAAAAAGTCGAAGCGGAAAAAGTCGCCCGCCGCGACATTTTCCGCCTAGTGGAGATTCGCCTTAACATTTCTCTTCTGCGCATGTGGAGCAGCGGAAAAAGTCGCCCGTCGCGACATTTTCCGCCTAGTGGAGATTCGCCTTTAGGCACCACCTATCTGTTTTGAGACGTATACTTCTTTTATTTCTTTGTGGTTCCATTGCTTACCCATTGTTTATCTTTCTGATGTGGTTACTTTGGTGGATATACTTTTTTACTATCAAATTAAAACTTTATATTGTTATATCTTATATAGTGAATGTGAATTTTAGAATTTTAAAATTTTTATGGGACGAAGAGCCATTGTAATATATGGATATGCCCAAAATATACCATTATTATTGTTGTTATTATTATTATTATTATTAGATTTCGCTAAGCGAAAGATATTGGTTTCGGCGGCGTTCTATCTATCTATCTATCTATCTATCTATCTAATCTATGTACGGCGAAGGTTTTTTAGTATCGCACTTACTAACTTAAAATTCTTTTATTTCTATTTCTTTTTATCCGTGCTCTCATGACCATGATATGTTTTCGTATATTTCGTGAGCTATAAAGTGTATTTACCACATCGTCACAAAAAAAGGATCTTTCCCTAAAGGGAAAACAAAAAGAAGGGTTTCAATTACTTTTTTGCTTCGAAGTACCACTATGAAATTTAAATTAAGTAAACTTTAGTGACGCTTTTGGTGTTGATATCCGTCGAAGATCAACTGCAGTGAAAAAGAAGCTTTACAAGCAGTTTTAATTTTTAACTCTAACTTCAAACCGTCTATTTCAAACAAACTATTTGTTTGTTATTTGATTTGTTTATTTTGTTTAAGTATTTTGGATAGATTTTCGTTTTTTAAAATTTTTTCGAACAAATCTTTTTTTCTTATCTCTTTTGGCTCACGTTTTTCTTACAAAGTCATTTTTTTAGTTACAGCTCATACAAGTATATTTCTTTTGTTTCAATTTGTGATGTGTTTATTAATAAAGTTAGGTTTACACAATAAAACTTTTTTTTATTTCTATGCTTACACTAGCAGATCTTTTTAACAAAATGTATCTGTAGGGCAACTAGGCTCAGAAACAGGGAGGTTACGCAGAAATACGAAAACACGTATCACTATGGAGACGGGTTTATTATAAATTCCGCTCTGCAACCCAATGAATCCTCAAGTATGTATTTAGAATGGGCGTTATTTATAGGTCGCTATTCTTAAAAAAACATAAGCGAAATCTTTCGACCATCTGGTCGTCTTGTTATATTTAACACTAGTATCCCGTGTAAAAATTTTTTACGGGTTTTAATTCTGAAAGTGACGTCTCCAAACTGGTGTAGAAAAATTAAATCACAGCATGACGAACAGAAAGGGTATCAGTGCTGTAAGTACTTTAAACTTTAAATATAAGGAGCGCAGAACAGTCGTTTTACTTGGAAGATCTTAAACCCATCAAAAATAAAAATACGGGCTGTGCATCCGCTTTTTTCACACTCTAAAATAAATTGTATCGATTTATACGGAAAAAAACACCTCTCGTGATGTAAACTCACTCACTCATCATGGGGTCACTGCATGGTAGAGTCATTCCTATACCATCTTTTTCACAGCATGTGGTCTTGTAGTTTACTTTTACTTATTTTTTTCTTCCTGATATTTGACTTTGTATAATATTTGCATAATATTATGGAAATTGTTTGTGTGTGAAAAAAACAAAACACCTCTCACCCTTTTAATTAAAAATCTCTAGGTATTCCAGTTAAAGCATTTTTAGTTCACTATCAACACTGGAGTTCTGAACAGAAAAACTTTTTATTCGGAAGATCTGAAACACATCAAAATATTCATAGTACATCTTTCACGATACAATGTGCAGAAGTAAAATTAAATTGTGCTTACAGGCAAACAACAAAAAGATTAAAATCGTTGTAACTGTTCATGGAATCATTACCCCAACGTAAATAAAAGCCAAACGCGTAAGTGTCAAAATATGAATTGTAAACAATTTTCTTCAAAAACAATTTTCGAAAGTTTTGTGTGATAAAGCATAGTGAGATTCGAGCGAGTAAATTCTCTAATTTGGTGCGGCAAAAAAAATTTATTATTTTGGCCATGCCGCACTAATACAGTAGACTCTCGTTTAGTCGCACTCCGGATAACTCGGACATTCGCTAAGTCGTACCAATTTCTTGTCTCCCTTGGATTTGATGACCCTCATCAAGACTCCGGATAACTCGAACATTCATTTAGTCGGACCAATTTTCTGTCCCCCTTGAGAGTCCGAGATAACGGGAGTCTACTGTAATTATAAACCGATAAATTACCATCATTTTAGCATTCTAAACCCGCACTAATAAATAGAGAAAAATTAGATTCATACTGACTAAATTAGAAGGGAAAAAATTCAAAAACTTACTTTTCATGTTTCATTTTTTCTATTTCAATTTCTTCACATTATCTTTTTTAAATAGAAAGTTAAACTCGACACGAGCTTCGGTGCGTGTCCAACCGTGTTTACATCTTTTTGAACAACAATTGCGCATCTATCCTCTACAAGTGTTCCAGGTCTTTTATCAGGAGTGACTAGGGTGTCCTAAGGTGAGCTCAATGAGAAAGGAAATCTCATGTAGAACAAAAGGATAAAGGCTCACTTGATGTTAATTTTCAGTATGAATACAAACTGTGACAGCATGGCCTATCGATCCTTTCAAATTTTCTCCAACTTCAGGCTTTCATTGATCCTGATAGAAGACGTACAGCATGAAGCTGTAAATCCTCTTTCAAGAAGAACAAAAATTTCTAAATCCTTGAGAAGAAGGGCATTTAATAGTGAATAGTTAAACAGAGAATCAACCATCCTTTTGGAATTATCACTCACATAGAAGCTTTTTATATACTGTTTACATCTCTTGTGGACTAGACTTAGATAGCATTCCAATGCAATGAGGTTGAAGATTTTTATTTCAATTGTTTAAACATTAGACTTGAACGCGATTGGTTGGAATAAGAAGTTTACGAATGTATCTGAATCTTCATGTGAAGAATTAAAAAGACAACGACCTTTTACAACTTCTGGATATTATTGGATCATATTAGACGGGCATATGACAAGTGTTTTTTGTGATATGGTTGCTGATGGAGGTAAGATACATAGCAACAAAGCGTTACAAACCCAGGTTCATTGAATTTACGTTTCCAAGAGTCTTAGGGGAAAGGAAATTCAATTTCTACTT
The DNA here is from genome assembly GCA_027922465.2 of Turritopsis dohrnii. Lineage (NCBI taxonomy): Eukaryota > Metazoa > Cnidaria > Hydrozoa > Anthoathecata > Oceaniidae > Turritopsis > Turritopsis dohrnii. The sequence continues at coordinate 340,413 of BQMF02000101.1, read as the reverse complement.
TCTATCAATAAACATAGGTGACGTTGAAAATAAAACCAAATAGATGAATGATAAAATCAGACCTTTTCACGAAATTTCCCTTCTTATGAACTTCCTCACTTTTGGACTACTGTTATTTTCAGGGGGCTGGACTCAAGTGGGTCACGTTGACATGGAATTGCACGGAGAAGATATTAGTTATTTGTATGATGATATCCAAAAAATCGAGAACGTGTACTACAAAAAGATGATGTCATCCTCGCAAGGGCTGTCGTCTTTGAGATCTGTCATGAATTTTACTCAATTTCGTTTTCGTTGCACCAAATCTTCCCATGGACGAGTTGTTGACATAGCAACAGCAACACAACAATCGATCGACTTTATCACACATGAAACCAGCGAACCTCCGGACGCGTGTGGAAGCTACTACACGCTTGATCACGACACGTCACAAATCTCCAGCATGTGCAGTGAGTTCGAGGATGGCAAATTATTTCCATACGACCACCTCCGTATCGATGTCGTGATGAATATTTTTCACGAGGAAGCGACAGCGATCCAATGGAAAATGTGTGACGATAAGGAAGTTTCACCGGGTGTATGGGAATTTTATGTTCGGTAACAGTTTACTTTGAAGAGGGATTAAGGAGGAAGCCAGTCAAGGGAAAGTCGAGAAACAACTGGTATATTAGTTCTGCTCAGTTTTTGCTTTCTAGTTTCAAGCACAAAATTACAGTTCCGTAGTTCCAGAAGGAAAAAAAAAATTATTTAATTTCTCAGTTTTAGAACCACGTTTTTGTATTTTTACATTGTTTCTCACAAAGAAAAACAGTTGTTCCAATCATATGCTTGCACATGCACTTTTTTCTACCTTATACATCAATCAAGTACTTTCATAAAATGAAGGTAGATTGTTGTTTCTTACTTGTTCAAGTCACAAACCTCGCACACCAATCATTTGTATCATTTGCGTGTTGTGCCAGCAGCATAACTGACGATTGGTGTTCATACTTCTTCAGTATCATTTCTACAAATACGTTTACTATTTTCCCTCTTACACGTTCAGCATTCGCATTATCTGCATATTTTCATTTTAAAGGAAAACATATTGGTGGATTGTCTCGATTAGTAACAGCCATTACTTTAAACTTTTCGCCCATCTGTTTTGATGAAACGAGATAGTTACAAGATGAAATTAGATTCTTTCCTTGTTCCATTGTTGAGTTGCGCAACAAAGCCTGTATGAATACAACATTCTTTGGCAAGACATACTCAATAAACAGAGAAAGATCACAGATCCCTGGAACGGGTCAAACGACGCCCAGAATAGGAAAGATTTTCATTAATAACATAATAAGTGTTCTTAGGTTTTGGAGCTTCAACCTTTCAGAGTACTCTACCACAAGAGCTACAGAACAACAGAAAAACACTTTTTAAAATTTTATATCCACGCTGATTTGAGCATAACCCAATGCATGTTGGGTAACGTTAGGTTAGTAGAATGTCTTTGGCCAAAACCTCACTCTTCCGAATTTGTTAAAGTTTCTTCCAAATTTTGGCTAAAATTTTATACTTTAGGGGAAGAAACTTTCGCGAAAAGAAACTTTCGCGATTTTCGCGAATTTTGGGCAAATTCGCGAAAGTTATTTCCGCGAAAAATTCTGTAAAGGCTGATTCGCGAAAGTTTTTTCTCGCGAAAAAAAATATGAAAAACAGCAATTCGCGAAATTTTACGAAGTTTTGGGTTAAAACTGGTGGGTATCATCAAGGGTATGATATAGACAATGTTTTGTTTTACTTGTACACTGATAAGCATAATATTATCTTCGGATAAAAAGAACATACGGCAAAATTGAACTATGTTTCTTTTGTTTATTTTTTGGTTTCAAAACTATGATAGTATTAGCACAGAAAAGATTTCACTTTACTTTTAAACACGAAAACAAAAGTTCTCCGTTTACTGTATTTATATTTAACCCTTCCAATTTTTGATGTCATATAAATAAGACGAAGTTTCTCCTGGAAATCTCCTCCTTAGTATTCGAAATTTTTCTCATGTCTAGACAGACGCAGGCTTTTATTTATACACAACTTTGGCTACAAAGGTTTATTGTAAGAGACGTCAGTAAGAGAAAAAAACTTTGAAAATGAACGACTCACTTGTTTAGTTATGACGTCATTACTATATATATTGATTGTTATCTAAGGAATGCAAAAATTTTCCCACGGTGTGGTTGTAAATATACAAAAGAGAACTAAATTTTTGAAACTCGCCAAAAATTTTTTTCGTGATCTGAAAACAAAGGTTAGATCAAAGAAAACAAATTATAGCAGGTAGCCTGATTCGCGAAAGTTTATTCCCGCGAAATATTTTAGAGAGCTCCATTCGCGAAAGTTAATTCTCGCGAAATGCAAAAATTTCGCGAATTTGCCCATTCGCGAAAGTTTCTTCCCGCGAAAGTTTCTTCCCCTAAAGTAATAAAAATTGGCAAAAAATTTCCATTTTCAGTCTGCCACGTTTTAATTCTTGTTGAAATTTCAGTACAGCCCACAATCAACAATAAATTCATCAAAGGACTCATCCACCTGTTAATTCCAAGAAAGGTTTAGCATGTTTCATGTACATTACATGTGGGTGTATGTACTGTAATGTTTCATTGCTTCTCAATGTAAATTTTGTTTGCGTCAGTGAGGACAAGGCTTTACTTTGTTCTTTCACACATTCTTAAAAGAATACTCGTCGAGAAGTTTCACTTGCCTGGAAATGATAACAAGTGCTTAAAGTTTCATTTGAATCATACTAGCCAGAAATGTATTGAAGTGTTTCTTAAAAGCAAAAGTAAAAGTTTAACATAATCAAAAATGACCTTGGACTTTTGACCTTTTTACTTTAAGTGATCTCACATAGATCTGATTCTCAAGTAGATCTGTTACATTTTGCTTGTTTACTTTAAGTGATCTCACATAGATCTGATTCTCAAGTAGATCTGTTACATTTTGCTTGTTTACTTTAAGTGATCTCACATAGATCTGATTCTCAAGTAGATCTGTTACATTTTGCTTGTTTAGCTTGTGTTTGATTTCACTCAAAGATTGCTCCACATGAAGATCTGTTTTCTATTTAATAACTTCAGCCTGGCAATGTCATGTTTCATATGTTTTTAAGGATTTGAACATTATCTTTCTGAAGTTTCTCATATAAAAAAAGACATGTACCAAAAAGACTTTCTTAAAACTCATATACGACATGTAAATTTTTCCATAGCACCTGTGATGGAACGCTCACCCTCCGTAGTTGGGCCATGACTTTTCTGAAGCTCCAACACCCAAGCTAGGATATGGATATAGTTGACCCCTTTAAGGGATTGGTATATCTCAACAAATATCTCCTCAGAATTATTGCAGTTTCTTATCATTTATGTTGTTATTGGCGACCTCCGAAGCGCGTGAGAAAGAAAGAAATCTGCCAAGAAAAAAAACAAGTAATCCCTACCTGTAGTCTTTCTCTTATTCCCATTTGCAGGAGAAATGACTGTTGTGTGATAGGACCATAACATCTTGCTAAAGGACGATATGAAAGGGACGAGGAATTACATAATTCGAAAATATCCTTCAGAGTCAATGAGAAGAAATTTACAATTTGGATGTGAATGGCGTTTCAAAAATCCAAAATCCACATTGGCTGTTAAGTCCATTTCACCGGGTTCTCTTAAAACGTTCTTTACCAATTCATGTTGCTTAAACCCCTAAATATCAAATCTAAAATTCATGAGCAACAGTGTGTCACACTTCAATAAAGTGGATGAGCTTTTATACCCGAATAGAATGTCGATCGCTTTCCTCTTCTCCATAATCGATAATGAGAACACAGCCATCGAATTCAACAATAGTATTGGTCACGTGAGACATTATCACGGATGCTTCTGGACAAATCTCGCACTCAGACACGCCCATCTGATTATTAAGGAACGCTTCACCGATTGGACTTGGTCCAGGTGCATTGACGAAGTGTAAGCCAGTACTCTGGTCACTGAAATAGAAGTTAGGAAGGTCAATGACGTAACAACCGCAAGATCACTACGAACAGTTGACACACCTGTTCACAAGCAGTTCTCTCCATTCATCATCAATTTTCTGTCAAACAAAAGAAGCGGCCATTTAGTGGCAATGAAAAAAGAAGGGGTGGTCGTCGTGGTCGCACAAACTACTTACTCTGAACAGATGAACGGGAAGAGCGTCAAAAAACTCATGCGCGATGAAGAAAGATAGTCCTGCAAAACAAAACATCCACTTTACATTACAAACATTCTAGTGGATAGGTGTCAAGTTGAAATTACACGAGATGCTTATAGAGAACTTGCGAAACTGCATGAGGAAAACAGAAGATGCAATTCTTTTTCATGTTATACATTGGGAAACGTTGTCACTTTCGTTAATGTCAAGATCAGATTTGCACGTTCCACACACAACGAGGAAAGTAGTATTTTGAAGTCGTACTGACAACGAAGATGCGAGAATAACCCTACAATAAAATCCTATTGATTTTCCTAGGTTCCTTCCTCATCGAAAATTCATAAAGATCATAAACAAACTTCTTAACTCAAGTGTTAAAATGTTTAATAGCCTGTGTTTCGTGGTATTATGAATATCTTGTGATATCTGTTTGCCTGCATTACCGTTGTGGAACACGAGATACACGACATGAAGGGTGTTACCTTGTGGAACATCTTGTATTCTATCATACCAATAAACTTTCGTTTGATGCAGATTATTCTAAACGAAATCATGCTCAGTTGATCTGAAAGGTTTTTGGGGATTACAGGAATGTTTGACCATTGATATTACTCGAATATCGTAACTACTATCACGTGACTTCAGTGCTATGTTAAGAACAGATCATCCTATCCTGTGTATTGACATCACAACGCAATAATTTCAACATCTTCAGCAAGAGCATAATATTATTTTCCCGCGTTTGAAATAAGCGGGAAAAGGTTTTCCCGACGATTCTGAAATCGAGATTTCAGCGCATGCGCATTTACGAAAATGCGCCTCTTGTAAGCCTTTAAAAGAGAAGCATCGAAAGATGCTACTTTCTCTTGGATTTTACGTTTGTACAGTGTACAACTTCATAAACTCACATATTGTCTTTTACTTTATTTTATATACCAAAATCATTGGATGCAAGGGACGACGAAATCTAGCCAACATAAAACGGACGAATTGAGAAAAAAGAAGAGAAACGATTAAAAAGACGAAAACACCAAGAATTGCAACAGAAGAAATTATTAAAAAATTTATTTCATTGAAAAAATTGTAAATTTTGCTATGTAGCCAGAGTGAGTCGTGAGCAAACCACGGTTTTCCTACCAAAATAGTTCTAAAGGTTCACTCCCACTTTGACTCAGGGGAGAGGTAGGTTTTTCATCCGAAGTTGAGGGCTGGGCCAATAGTTAAAGGACCTGTTCTCAGCAAGCGCTTACTTCTGGCAAATGCTGTAAAGCTTTAAATTTTACCAAAATGAAATTGTATCATTTGTACTGCACTGTACACTACGTTGAAAGATCCACACCAATACACTACGTTGAAAGATCCACACCAAATGTTACCGTGAAATAATTTGTTATTTGTTGTGTATTTCTCTTAAGCGAGAAAAGATAAGTCGGGAATGACAACAAACAAAAGCTGCATGATTTGAAAACTTCAGAACGTGTTTCACAATTGCAAAACTTGTCTCGACAGTATTACAGCAAATGATTTTTAATAGGAAAAAAACGAATTTAAGACTCGAATTGCTAATTTCGACATCAGTTCGACATTGTTCTGTCTGCAAATGGTTTATGAAAATTGGACTTTCAACATTGCAGGAGATTGTATTAGTGAAGGAGAAACTTTGTCATCACAAGAATAATTCTATTACCTCACTGATTTCTTTAAATTTCTTTTCTTGAATTTTTCTCATTTCTGCGCTGACTTCCACAAAATGAACTGTAAAGTTTTGTTGCACGTTCGTGAATTGATCGAATACCTGAAGAAAGAAAACTACCTATCACTACCGAATTTCAACATGAAGAAATTCTAGCCCATGTAACAAATAAATAAATAAATCAGGGAATTCAGTTTTCCAATTCGACGTTGGCGTAACCTTAACTTAACTCACTGAGTCAAACAAGTTTGGAACATCGAGTACAAACTGATTCGACGTTTTGGGAAGTTACTTTTTTCACAGGATGAAACACTATGAAGATGTTTGCATGGTGATCAATAATTACTTGTTCCACCTCAAATAACTGTTTTCAATTACATAGGAGATGCAAAAACATATTTCATATTCAACATTACATCAATCAAGATTCAGTCATGAATATTTAAGAGTTTTCCAACATTTTCGTAAAAATGTAAAAACCCAAAACATTCCATCTTAACTTCGCTATCAACAGGTCATCAAGGAGGATGGCTGCAGGCAAGAACAGCATCATATGTGCTCTCGATGTTACCAGGCAGTTGTACACGTGGGATTCGAAACTTCATAAAGATGCGTTTACAAGACATTTGAGACATTTGTTTGAACAGAGCAAACTAACGGCACACGAACGAAAAGCATCGTTGCTTCTAATCGAAAACCTACTCCATGTTATCAACGATAAATACACTTACGTCAGTTACAACGACAGTGAAGACGTCAATGACGTGTTTGAACGGATATTTCACGCGAAAACAGCAGTGAATGGTTACATAACACCGGTCAGGAGAGAGGTGTCGAAAGACGAACGAGATAAAGCTGTCGAACTTGAATATAAAAGTAAAAGCGATAAGGACATCGCAGATGAACTACTGCAGTTGAAGATACGCCTACACGAAGAAATTTTATCGGTAAAGAACGATATAAAACTTTGCAAGAAATACATCCAAGATCAATTCACGGCTAATCGCGTCACACCAAGGCAACAAGCCTGGTCGCGTATGTCCACACCTCGAAACACAAGACTGGACCAATCACCAAGATCGAATCAGAGTCTTTCAAGAAGTTCCAGTACAAATTCATTAGTTCCCAATCCTAAAGCTAAATCAACCGTTAAAAGAAGAGGATCGCAAACTAGCCTTTACGAGGAGCTGAACCAATCAAAGGACGACAAAGAAGTTGTCAACATTTTATTAGGCGATGGAATCTTTGAACAGATTTCTGGTAAAAGACTTCTCTCGAATAGCAGCCAGCACATGGTGGCCTTTTGTAAATCTTCCTACACATTGGAGACAGGATTCGATAAGGTAACAGATTACATCATCAACAGTCCGTTCGTCGAAATAGCACGTATATGTATTCTGCTTGGTTGCAATAACCTTGCAGAACGAAGGTGCTTACCCACAGAATTGGCCTTAACAACGATGAGTTTTGTTAAAGATCTGCAAAAGCGAGTTTCTGGAAATGTGTTTTTGTATGCACTTCCACCCAGAATGGATGACATAATATTGGATCGCAAAATAACACACTACAATAACCAGCTTGCCGCTGCCCTGCACCAATCCAACATGGCGAATGTCTTCATGGTTCAGAACGTCATTCCACGGGAAAACAATTGTTTTCAAAATGGTGGCACACGTTTGGCAGGACCTGGGATGAATAAACTAATGCGAGCTGTGCGGAAAAATCTGAATACAAATATTTCATGAGCTATTTATATAGTAGGAAGGGAATAAATAATAATGAATTATTTGTGAGAAACAAGTAATAATATGGTGATAAATATTTATTTGTAAAAAGTTGTAAATATTTAAACATAGAATGGTAATTTGTGGTAAATTTTTAATGGATGCTTTTTTTGTAGATGCTAATTCTTTAAGCTAGCAAGATTGAATCACTTTTTATTTCGATATTGTCAACGACAATTATTTAAAAACACATGAGCACTACTTTATGTTGTAAGGAGAAAAATAAATTCATGATAAAATGATTTTTTTCTTACCCGAAGTATATCCGTCATGAGGGTCCCTCTACCAGGACCCAATTCAACCAGTTGAACTGGAGACGGTTTGTTCATTAAATCCCATTGCATCATCAACCAAACAGCAACTAACTAAAGAGAAGATAGGAAGTGTGAACACATGTCATGGACGAGTCAACAGAAAAAGCGCTTTGAATAACCCAATAGTTTGGCCTTAATTGTTTTTCTTTTGTTGGGCGGTTGATCAATCCTTTGTAATGACATCACAATGAGTACGCTTACATAAACACGTTTTACATTGATTTCATATAATATAAAGTTATGTATTTAATGAAACCTAATAGTTAGGTCTATTCATAGTAGCAAGCGAGGTAATAAATACGAAACTATTGATCAACGAACCTCTCCAAAGACTTGAGAAATTTCAGGAGAAGTTGTGAAGTCTCCTTTCTTGCCAAACACATCTCCCTTCATGTAATAACCCTAACATAATAGCTATGTGAAGTCACGTCATTTCAGAAGAACATACAAGATACAGAAGCAAAATGGTGATCTTACAAACAGAGGATTTGTAAGTGCCTCCTTCATGTAACTTGCCACAGTGATCGGGCCTGTCGCCTGAAAGTATTACATATTTTGTTAATCATCTACTTCCTTGTCAAAACCATTCCACAAAAATACACATACCTTTATTCGTTGATTCAGATGTTCTAACAAATTCTGAGGTGATCTTGAGCTGTTTCTTCTGCATGAAATGTAATAAGTTGTTTCTAAAGAAAACCTACATTCAACCAGTTATCTGCTAAAACGTAAAAAAAATGGCCTTCACAATTGAATTAACAATAACTTACGAAGGTTTGCCAGAATAATCTTTTGGATACTTGCTCGTTTTACCAGAAGCAGCATATTTTGTTCTTTTAAAGACAAGTTTAATTTTAAAACATCGTCATTGAAACATGAGAAACTTTGCATCATCTTAACAAAATTTGAAATGCACAACGTTCAAGTAAAGCTTAGGTCAACATATTAACAACTAAGTATTCGATTATAGGCATTACACAAGTGTGATATTTTTACAATAATAAGATTTAAAATAATATTTTTTTTTACATTTTCAGCCAGAATTTACTCGACTACTTTGAAGTTTTTGAGAGTCAATAAAGATGGCTTTTCTTGAAAGCCTTCAAGATCCGAGGCTACAATTTTGCAAACATTCAAGAACATATTGATCTGTTATCAAACTGGTATTATGTTGGCGATTCTGAACCATATCATCATCAGCAGGACTTCGCAAACGTTTTTTACTTGTTCTTGGCACATCAATGAAAACTGTGTTCGGCTCCACATCACATTCATCCACACTGTTAAAAAAAGCGAGTTGTCTGTCAAAGGACTGTATCTGGTTCAAAATTTCTGCATGTATTTGGTCGAATAGTCCCATCACTGATTTGTTCTTCAAAAGTAAGCCAAATTGAACATCTCCAGGCAGAATGTCCTTGATTTCTTGTAAAACAACTGCAAAATGTTCACGCTTACTCACATAGATTGTGCATAAACATGATGATTGTGTAGCATTGAAACGAATTTCTCCAGGAATAGTTTTTAATAAAAGCACAGATACATTGCTATGAGTTTTCAAAATACAACCAATACGTTTGGAAAAAACATTAGGAAAATTTTTCAAGGATGAAAGTTGTGAAAGTAAATAGAAGGTTGACTGGAAAAAGAGACTTTCATAGTAAACTGTAGATTTCTCATTCTCTATCGATAACAAATCCAATTTTGTTTGATCACTGAGAATATCAGCTGATGTTATATCTAAGCTCCCAATAATGGAAGACTGGTAACAATCATCTTCTACAACTTTATAGTCAGCTCTTAGTACAAACTTTTTAGCATGTTTTTTCATAAGAGGTAATTTTATTGTAACTCCAAGTGCTATAACATCATTTTCCTTGATGTAACTGTCAGCGAGTATCTTTGGAAGCTTAAAATTCTTTTCCAGACATTCAGTCACAGTTTTATCAGTTTTCTTAACAAAATGTATCGTTGAAGAACATGATAAATCGAAATCACCAATTGCACTGAGAGAAATGTCACATATTTCTTTCACAAGATGGCTTTGCAATTTTATATATACCAGGAGATGTTCTGCATGAGGTGTCTTCCAGATTTCAAGAACACTAAAACATTTTGGGTTTTTCTTAATTTTTTGATTAGATATGTTGAAGCTGGACTGCCTCTCATCAAGCATATCAACTAGGAAGCAATCATGAGACATGATGTTATTAAGACCAATGCTTTGGTTTCGCATGTTAACACAACACGACTCAATAAACTTTTTCTTTTCTTCATTTCTATTTCTTAAGTCATTGACAGCAATCATTGATTTTGACAATTTCTTTGCAATCGCTTTTGATGCTGAAGTATATCCTGGTTCGGCTTCCAATGTGTCTTTTTCATTCTCATTTTCTTTAACGTTTTTCTGATGAGTATCAATGTTACAACATTCATAATCTGTGACAACAAATTCAGATGGTGTACCATTGAAAACAACAACAACTTGATCATGACCAACATTCATGTAGTCATCAATAATGATATCATAAACATTCTCCCAACTGTCTACCATCTTTTTCTTATGAAGACTTACGATGCAGCTGCGGCATGTGGGAGACTTAATTATGATTACACAATCATCATGGAATCTGTCTGCCTTCATTTCTTTCACAGTGTCTACAGGTATCTCACAACAAAAGATGATGAACTCTTTGAATTTAACAACACATTGTTTCTTTTTTGTCACAACAACTTGTAAAGATGACTTCTCTTCCAGATAATTGCAGGACAAACAGGACTTTATGAAATTTGTTACAGGGATTTCAAGGATTTCCATTTGAAATGCATGACTAAAAAAGAATCAATTATATCATTATCGAATTTAATATCATTAAAGATAATATCGAATTTAATATCATTAAGATAGTTGAATTTCAAGAAAATCATAAATAGAGGATCGATCAAGAAAGTATTTATTATGTTTTTTATTAGAACAAATTTATGAACAAACAGAGGCTGAAAACATTTTATTCAACTTCCTGTTAATTCTTACCACACTCAAAATAAAAATATCCAACTTTTGTTCAATTTATGTTTTGATAACTAGATTATTATCTATACTTTTCTGATTCCCATGTATATCATAATATCAAGAACATAAATTTAGAATAGCATTATGTTGTGTATCATATACTTTGCCAAAAATTTCTAACACTTTGCAGTGCAACTCTTTTGACAAAGAAAACAATGAATTACAAACCACCGCTAATTCTAAGGTGTTTTGCACCACTTGGGTGCAGCTTAAGTTATTGAGCCACTGATTATGCCACTGAAAAAGTACAAAATTGCCATGTTGAATTGATTAACTGTCCAATTTTGCAAAATTCCAGCCTATGTAGCTTTCACCCTTGGAGTATTTATTGTGTTCTGCCATAACTTATCTGTATAAGGGGGAGTCATCCATCACAAGGATTCTGTCATTCTGGGTGATGGACTTCAGCTTAACTTGCGACTCTACTGGTAATAGGTAAACTGGGTAGGATGTATATCTATTTTTGGTTTTGTTCATTATATTTTGGACCACTCATAATTCCATTTTCTATTTTTCTTGCTGTGGCCTTAGCTATCAACACATAATTCTTAACAGACAGGTTTTTTTTCATTTCTGCAGGGGTTGACAAATTTCTACAGTGTTCGCATGTTGATGCACAAAATATATTTTTGTCATGTACAACAAAAATTCTTTAATGTACATATTTCAAATCAAATATGTACATCTTATGAAAATACATTAATGCAACAAAAACTTTATTATCAATGTTTTAGTATTCAGTTTTACAACAGGTTTGAGAAGTTTTAAGGTGGTAATTCATTAAAATCTTCCTCGTTGAAATGGCCTACTTTAACATATCGCAGTTGAAGCAGTATAAGCTGCTTAAAAGTATACGATGGCGAAATTTGCTATGTTGAAAATATTGAATATGTCATAAAATAATACTGTCTTACCAAAAAGATATAATACTTTTATGCAGCGCTGCAAATAATTTTTTTACACCAACCGGTCAACGTGATCAAAAGTCAAAATCTGCCGGTCACATGGCTATATTGCCGGTCAAGTCAAACTTGAAAAATGTAAACATTCCATTTCACTGCTATTGTAAAGGGAGCTGGAGACTAAGAGGCTTTTTAATTTCATTGAATAACATGAAAATGAGTCCCGCTGGTACCACTTATGTTTTCATATTCTTTCGTAAGGTGAACAATAGAATTCATATAACGAAGGAAATTTCAAAATTACCTTAGCAATGGTGGCCATTCTCCCTAGCAACAAAAAATTGGTGAATAATCAATTAATATACCTAAGTTATCCTTCGTTGTCAATTGAGAACAGAAACTAATATAATAAGTTGAGCATGTTCTAGTTCATATAAATAGTTGAGCATGTTTTAAAAGAGTATCCTCGTGCGCGACTATAACGCTATCAAGCAATCATCGTATTTCACAAAATCTGATGGTCCTTTCGTTTTAATAAAATTAATTCTGACCGGTCAAGTTAATCAACCATAAGAAAAAATATACGATCAAGTGCCTTATATCGCCGGTCATTGCAGCACTGTTTATGCTGTTTAAAATTAATAGTTGGTGCATTTCATAATAACACTATTATGTCTTTTACGTCTTTGATCGACATATTTACCGCTCTTTTTGAAAAGAATGAAGAAAGCTTGGACTGTGATTTCTTTACATTCTTTATAGATATTGCTGCCTCAACTTAAGCTCTTTTAATTCTTTAACAGTCACAGCAATATCCTAACTGATATTCACTTTCGTCATAACCATGGTCTGTTTCTGCAGCAGTTGCTGTACATGGTTGGCTACTGGACATTCACTGGACCAACATTTTACAAATTATGTTTTTGTTGCAAATTGTTGAATGTATAAATTCAATGTCCAGCAGTATTAAGCCTGGTAAAAAAAAGATGATTGCAAGGGTGGTGAAAAATAAAATGATGGAATTAAGAATGGAAATATACCTATGTTCTAGAGCTTGAAAAACTGATAAAAAATTTATGGGATTGCTTAGCTACGATTTCAAAACAATATAATAAGAGCTCCCCTTAAATTTCGAAAACATTGAATATATATAAGTGCCCGGACAGTTAATAGAGGAAATACAGTATTTTTCGCTTGATAAATACTGTATGTTAAAATGTTGAATAGTATTTAGGCGGCAATCGCAAATATCTTCTGTTCGGGTCCTCCGACCGACTGTCTTCTTGAAGAAAATCTTCGACTCGGAAATTTGGTAAAATTGTCGTAAAAAAAATATTGATAACATAACATGTCCCAATAATCTAAAAAATGCCGACCAAATCTCTGCCTCTCTCTTTCGTCTGCCATTATGTTTTGCAAATTTAGACTAGTTTTCTGTACATTTTCAATGTAATGGTCGGTTGTTGAAAGTTTCCATACCGCAAAACCAGATCAGAAAATACGGGTTTGAAAAGGGACTGAGACCTAATTATGATTAACCTAATTATTCGTGTGGTAGATTTGCACATGGTGTGTGCGTGTGTATTGTTTCAGATGTGGGAAAGAAGAAATTGAAAAGTAAAGTTGCTTTTTATGAAAATTATCCAAGAATCATATATTATAAGAAATCCTGTTACTACACGTACGGGGTTGTTTTCTCCAGAGATCTGAAATTTCTTAATATTTCAAGAACAACACACTGAATTCCCTCGTCAAATTTTGGTCAAATCATAAGATGAAACTTTTCTTTGTAAATGAACTTTCTTTTAAAAAAAGCGTAGTTTCTTATAAAAATAGCCGAAGTTTGTTTTTAAAAAATATCTATTTATGAATTACTGTTTTGGAAGAATAGTCAATAGAGAACATTGGTATAGTGCCGTTGCCTTATATCTAACCTTTTTTCGAGAGATAAATGTTGGAACCCCGGTCAAGTCAATTTTGTTTTCACTAGAAAATTAGGACGGTGACAACGAAAGAGTCATAGACAAGGATATTTTAATAACAAACTGGGCGTCGCCGGCAACTGAGGTGATCAATTATTTCATATTGATATTTGATCCTTGGATGATCAGATTTCGATTTCCACCTGATACCTTTTAAGGTCCTAGTTGTGACGTGACACATCACGTCATAGTTTTGGGCATGCTGAAAAATGAAAAAAGTCAACAAAAAAAAAATCAAAGAAAAATTTAATTTTGTCTGTTATGTCTTAATCCCACTTTCATCACCATCATCTTGGAAGGATTTTTGCGTATAAATTTTCTGAGTTGAAACTTAAATTATAAGTCTTATTAGTATCCTAGGACTTCTTCCTTTTTACTGTCATTCACACCATATGTTCACACTATAATGTAACTTTGCAATATTTCGTGGGTTTGATTCCCCCTCGATCCACTAACTTATATAGTAGATTATAGTTTGAATGATAGCTAAAATACATATCTACATAATACATAACTGTGAGAAATTTGGGTTTCAGATATTCTTCCCTTTTCTTTTCGATAATGGTTGGGAAAAATAACTGATTTGCAACGTAATTGCATAAATTATGGAACATTATGAATAAATTAAACAAAAACTTCCCATTTCTAGATGATCTGGTTTTGCGGTATGGAAACTTTCAACAACCGTAATGGTCATTACTTACAACAACAAAGCATGCAAATGAAGAACAAAGAGCGATAGAGAACGAAAGCTAGTATAGAGTGGCCATGTTAAAGTTCCAATATTTTTTTACGCTGACTGACCGACCGACCAATTATATAATTAAGGCTGTTTTTGACCTGAATAGAAGATATTTGCGATTGCCACCTTATCAAGTCATTTTCCATAATCATTTTCCATAATTTTGCATTGCACAAATCAAATCTAAGATCTTTAAACTAAATAAATCTAAAAAAAAACAAAGAAAAGCCTGTTGATCACCCCTTTGAGCTCTATCATGTACCAAGTATAATTTGCATCACATCATCGGTGGATCTTCCTCTACACCCCCACCACACTTTCATATTAGGCTGATGGAAATTTTATATTAGTTTAGCGTCACCGCCCGCATCACTTTAAGTGCCCGCGTAAAAAAGTTCATTATTTTACAAAATTTCATTATTCCAACACAAAATGACAATTCTTAACAAGAACAATACATCATCCACTTCATTTGCATGCCTACCCGCCACAGACCGTCGTATCCCGGTTCAAAATGTCCAAGTAGTTGCTCTTCCGTGTGCGTCTAATGACTTTGCCAAGTGTGTGTTCCGAATAATAAATGTAGCGACATTTTGACATTTGATTACATAATCGAAGTAGACATTGCAGCGTTTTGGAATAATAGAATTTATACGGTTTTGATTTCTATCAGATACATGATGCTGAAAAAGCCAACTTTGCGGGATACCTAATTTGCAAAAAATTCTTGAAACTTTCTTCTTTTTCAATGCAGTTGAAGAAAAAGCAAGTATATAATTTGAAAGCTCAAACTAGTACCGAATCTGTGACGCAGGATCTCAGTGATTATAATAATGCAAAATGGCGTATTTGATGTGTTCTCTGGCTATGTATGACACTAGAACAAAATTAATGAATAATGAATAATGAAAACATGCTGCATGACATTTTTAGGAGATAAGTGACGCTAAACTAATACTGTAAAGCGGGGTGACTTCGATCAGTAAAAATAAACTGTTTAAACTTTGAAATTAAAGTGCGTTTTTCACATTTTTTAAGATTTTCATTTAGATTCTTATTGTAAAATATCATTGGAATCCTCTTCAAGCGAAACAATCAATTTCTTCCGAAATTAACGACAAAAAACATCAAAATTTTCACCGTTCACATTGGTCATCGCTCTACGTCATATTCAAGAGTTTAGCCTGGACATTTTTGGTAGATACGTGAAGTATAGAGGCTGATGGTAAAGAAAATTATAATATGTCTGAAAGAAATTCTGTTCTTCACCGCTATATTCTGTTTTTCTTTTTCTTATTCCTTTATCGATAATATCGTGTTTATAAAAACACAAAAAAAACAAATGTTTTATATCACTATAAGTTACATGTTCGCAAGAACTTCGTGAAAAGTCGTCGTATCTCATGAGAGATTTGTGATGTTCCAGGGGATTTTGATAACAAACGATATTAACGTTAATATCGCTAATAACGTTATTATTGTTAATATCGTTATTATCGTTAATATCATTAATGGAACTACAGAGTAACATTATTATCGTTAATATTGCTAATATCGTTAATATCGTTAATATGATAAGAGCAAAGATTACCGTTACTATCGTCAAAAAGTTTTGTTCAAGACGTTTGTTTATACATTTCACATACATGTATCATTTTATGAAGTTCTAAAATAACCGTGATTTAATTATTATTTCGCCAAATAGCAATCAATTCAAAACAAACTCGCTTGTTCATGACATGATAAACTCTGATTCATTCAATTATGACACGCGGACATATATTTTTCTAGAAATAACAAAGCACTTTTTTTTCATTTGTTATTCCTTCAGCACATATCTGAAAAGTCACTTTAAAATACCGTGTCATTCGATTTGGTAATGTATTATTTTGAAATGTACATTTACATTTGCACCCGTTTGTGTATTAAATTGAACTTAATTAGCTGGTTCTTATATTCATTTGGAGATTAAAGATACAGAAGTAAGTTCGAAAGCAGGCACGAGTAGAAACCGTCTGCTATAATTCTTTTTTCTGAATTGTTTGACAGGTTGCCATTCTATAAGCTCTTGGGAAAAAAACTTTACATTATCAAAGACACGTTACATTAAAGTTTTTTTCGATAGCAAAACTTTTATTATTATTCTTTTGAAAGACATTTCACTTGCACTGGGTGAAGATGTACCCTTAATTAAATTGATTGCAACGTTTTCAGTGATCATTATTGATTTTTGTCATTTCGTTGATAATGTTTTCAGCTTCAACATTGGGATGAAGGACGAATGTAGGAAGGGACAAATGAAAACATTTTAACGTCGGCTTGACGAGTTTCAAAAGTTCTCTTTTGAAATACTCACCTTTATTTAAATATAATATTACCTTTTTCCTTCAGTTTGTTATGAAGTTTATGTGAAAGGTTGTCTGAAAGTTGTGTTTACACAGGGCTCTAAAACTTTATTTGAGGGTAATTCTAAAAATATTGAATTTCTTACGCCATAATCAAGTGAAAGAAAGATTAATATACACGAAATGGTTTCTTTGTCACAAATAAAATGATCACATGTTTAATATTAATGTTATTATCGTTAATATAAAAAATATAGTTATTTTCTTACTATAATTTCTTAATTATAGTATATATAATATATATAACGATAATAGTGATAATAACGATAATAGCGCTATTAACTATAATAACGCAACAATAATCATTAGTGATAATATCGCTAATTTTATTGTTTTATTAACGATATTATCGTTAATAATTATCGTTAATATCGTTTGTTATCAAAATCCCCTGGAACGTCACATTTAATGACTTACCGAAGAGATTTTAATAAGCGTGCTCTTTCCCCATGATGATAGATCTCAAAAATTTTGTTTGAGATACAATGAAATTTCAATGTAAATTTCGTTTCGTATTAACGAGGGTCACACATGTGTGAAAATCTTAAATATCTTTTGTTTTACAAACATTCGCTGATCTTTTAGGGTCGAACATTTACCGCGGATGAGAAATGGTAGTCTGTTAATATTGTAATAATGGGGCTTTAAAAACATTGTCAAATATAAATATAAGTAATTTGGCGCTTCTCATAAGCTGATCGAAGTCACCCCATAATCGATATTGTCGTTTTTGGCGCCATTTCCTTTTCGCACCCCCCTAGGGTCAGGGTTAGGGTTAGGGCTAGGATCAGATACAGTTAGGGGGGTGCGAAAAGGAAATAGCGCCATCGTTTTCTTGGAAAGATCAGGTGTTATTTCTCTGAAATTACAAGTTTAGTTAATGTGAAATTTTGCACTGAAATAGAAGAAATATGTAATGTAATGATTCCAAAGTTTCAGAAGTAATGGTTTAGTATTTCGGAAGTTACTTTTAAAATAGTGGCAAAATTGATCGAAGTCACCCCGCTTTACGGTAGCTACAAAATTTCCATCGGCCTTATAAATTCCTCTATGGATATTTTAACAATATTGTAAATACTCAATATATTAATAAAGTGTACGAAGGAAGAATCAAAGTAAGGAAAATTAAAGTGATAAGAAAACAAACAAACTAACAAAAAAGGAACTCCTGGACTTACAAAATGTTGTTGCAACAAAGACAGATCACACAAAGATGGTTTCACTTTCACTTTTTACTTCCTTATGTTTTCATGTGAAGTGCGGCATAAAATAAAACATCAGCTCTTTCGAGCAACATGGTACACAACAAATGTTGAAATTGAAATTGGTTATCACTTCTCTTCTGTTTTCAAACTCAAAGTTGAAAAGAGACACCGTCTCATTTTTTTTATCATGCCTTTAATTGCTTGTATATTGACTTTTCTGTGAAACACAACTGACAACTTATTGCTGGTGCCACCCAAACAGTAGTTAGTGGAAATGGGAGAATGTTGTAAAGTCCTAAAAACATTGTTGGAAAAATGTGAGTTGTTTTCTTTCACAAAGATAAAGGTTTTATGTTTAATTTATTTGATTAACAATGCAAATCAATCCAAACCAAAACTGAAATTTTTGATTGGAAATATTGTATATGTATAATGTCCTGACAGTTTTGTAAATCTCAAGAGAAAATTTACTGTTCATATACATAAAGTGACATTTTGTTTTTAAAAATTAGAGTACCGCTTTTGGCTTTATTGCAGCTCACTCCGTAAGCCTAACTATTGCAAATTGACCCGTTCTATAAACCTGCAATTTTAAATCATGATTTCTGTTTGTTCTATGCAGGACATGAAAATTCAAATTTGTTCCTCTTTCTCTAGAAAGGTTGTTTTCATCAAATATAGATTTTAATAAAAATGTTTATTCTCTTACAAAACATCTTTATAATCTGTTTTCTGTCCTGACAACTGCTTTTTTCCTGATTCTATAAGTAATTGACTTTATAGATATGTTGTTTATTTTTATCCAAATAGCAGGCCTCAAGTCCGATTGCGAGTACGCAAGTATTGCTTGCGCTGGTACTTGTGTAACTGCAACTATCGAGAGATATTTTTTATAAGATATTTTTTAAAACAGACTATCTTTCTCTGGTGTTAGTGTTATGAATGGAAAACATAAATTCAGACGAAAAAGTTCTTAGAGAAACTCTCCATCTGTGTAGTTTTATATAAATCTTCCATAATAGAATGACTAATAGGAGCTCTATGTTGGGGAGTGAGTTCCACGATAATGCATGATTACGTTAACAAGAAAAAAAGATTGAACTTCTTTTGCGAGTGTATCGTGACAAAAGATTGTCGCCACTAGACGCCTGAGTTCGAAAACGTTAAAATCAGTTGTAATGAATGAATGCGTCCTTTCCTCTCCTTCATTTTAGAAACAGATTCTCAACATGAAAAAGAAAAAAAGATCATATTTTGATACTGGCAAATGTTTTAATCACTAAAAAAAGATCAGCTGCTACTGCGCGCTGATCAACAATTCATTTTTTACTTCCATTAAAAATATATTTCCAGAGAGCCCTTGAGCATAATATTCAAGCACGCAAGAGAGTAGTGAAGATTTTATATCCATATTTTCAATTTCACCATTCATTTTCAATACGCTCTGATAAACGAGAATACTTAATTGCGAAAGTCACAGAAAAATTCATTGACGGAGATGGAAGTAGCAATAAAAGATTGAGTAAACAGCGACATAAAAGATCTTTCTGAATATCCAATACGCGAAGGTGATTCTCCGTCGCCTTTTAGTTTCAGGAAAGGAAAATATTCATTTAAAAACTATTTAAATACTTCGATCTCCATTGTTCGCGCACATGTGTGCAATGTATTGGTTTTATTCACTGCGAAGGTGTCCACAACAGAATTGTAAATGAATGACAAAAGATATTTTTTCTTTCCTTTTTGTAGTGTTGTAGACATGACGTAATTCTATTGCGTAACACTGAAAAAATGTGCCGCAAAGGAGTGTCTCTCCATCCTAAATACAAAAGAATTGTATATGCTGCAAAGTTTGTACTCACGTCAAAGAAGATTACGCGAGTATTTCCCTACACAGTGTACTTGCGATGAATTTACGATGGGAGTACAATTATGCTCGCGCAAAATTCAATGGATTTCGAGTCCTGAATAGTACTGTTGATGTGTGTATATTTTGAACTACTAAATGTTCTTAGTTCATACTATACTGACATTTTAGCAACTCACTCCTTACATCATAATTATGCATTGCATAAATCAAACCTGAGATCTTGAAATCGAGATATCTCAAAAACAACAAAGAATTACAAAAACTGCTAAAAGACTTGTTAATCATAAAAACATGAACATTTAATTATAAAATGGTTTCTTAACAAAGCTTTTCGTAAGTTAAGTTTATAGAGGTTTACACTCAAATTTTGTTTATAAAAAATTGATTTCCCTTAACTCACAAAAAAGCAAGAATAAAGTGCAAGAAACTCATTAATTATTCATGATATCTGGCAAGGAAAAAAACAGTTCTGTTCAAAAAGAAACAGTTTAAAGGAGTGGTTCACTCAAAATTGAAAAAATTAATTTCAATTTATTTAAAAGCAGTGTATATCATTTAGTCGTAGGGAGATATTTTTTTTTCTTCTTTTTCACAATTTCATCTATTTAAATGCCTTTTATTGTTAGTTTTTCTGAATGGGTTTTAAACTGATTAAATTTTCTGACGTCATCGGAGCATTATCTCACATTTGTATGAAGAAAAAAACATTGTACATTAATATGAAAACATAGAGAAAATAACGATATAACAGAAAATTATTTTCACTTTTCAAAAAAGATATTTCAAAATGGGTTGGTGCATGGTTGTTAATTGTAGTAACAACACTTTTTGTAAAAATCGTGCAAAGAATATTAGTTTTTTTCGACTTCCAAAAGAGGCAACTCTGAAGAAGCGATGGTTAGCTGGCATCAAGAGAGAAAACCTTCCAAAGGATCCCAAGATCTGCCATGAACATTTCGAAGAATCATGTTTTAAAAGAGATTTAAAAGTAAGATAAATTCATGACTGATACTAAATTTTCCTTGTTGGAACAACATGAATGATGTTATGTTATAATTTTTAAAAACCTTCTAGAATGAACTGCTTGACAAACCAAGTCGGCGTATTCTCAAAGACGACGCTGTTCCAACAATTTTCCCTCATTCATCAGAAAAACAACCTCAGAAACGAAAAGCAAGTATGTTAAGGGAACAAATGTCAGCTAAAAAACAACTATGTGAAGATGCAATCGCTCACAACAAACTTGTGGATGCTTTTGAATTAGAACTAAATTCTAAAGAAGTGCAAACTGAATTTGAACCACCGGAAACTCAATCAGTGTGGGTTCAGACAGAAAATGAAATTCTACCAAATAAGGTTGACAAAGAAGTCCAAGTTGACTTAGATTTCATTCACACATCTCATGATGAAATAGAAGATGATTATTCTCTTGACAGTGATTCTGAATACAGCTACACTCACAGCGATGATTCGATCGACAGTGACGTCAGTTTTTCGGACAACGACAGTGTCTCCGCGCAAGTTCCCTCCAAAGCAGCTTTCATTGTTTACTGGTCATCCTTAATGGTATTTTTTGAAAAGTGTTTAACTTGTTCATTACCTGCATTTGTTAAAAGTTATTTTTGTAAAGGCGCTCAATTAGTTGTATGCTTGCAGTGTGTTGATAATCACAGAAACATTTGGAGATCTCAACCAACTGTCCAACGTTATTCGAAAGGAAACTTAACACTTGCAGCTTCTGTACTTTTTAGCGCAAACACATTCAAACGCATTGCAAGTTATTTTGACCTTGCTAATATTCAGTGGATCACCAAGACAAGTTACTATAACATTCAGAACAAGTTCCTAGTTGGGGTAGTAAATCATTACTATGAATCAATGAACCGTGCCTTGATTAGCACAGTGAAAATGAGTGGGCCATGTTTTCTAAGTGGCGATGGAAGATGTGACAGTCCTGGTCACAACGCTAAGTACCTGACTTATTCTTTGATGAACCAGAACACCAATCAGATTGTGGCTATGTCAATAACTCAAGTATCTGAAGCAGGTAATTCATACAGAATGGAACAGCTAGGGTTTGCAAAAACACTGAATACCTTATATGATCAAAACGTCGAGATTAAACAAATAACAACAGATAGACATAAACAAATAAGGAAATACATCAGAGAGGAACAACCTCACATAACACATCAATTTGATATATGGCACTTTTGCAAAAACATAAAAACCAAACTTCTGGCAGCAAGTAAGAAATCATCGTGTGCAATTTTGCAAAGGTGGATAAAATCAATTTGTAATCACTTTTGGTGGGCATGCGCAACATGTGAGGGGGATGAAGAACTTCTCCGTGAAAAATGGATAAGTGTGTTGTTCCATATTCAGAACAAGCACGAGTGGAGCAGCAGCAATAAATTTACAAAATGTGCACATGTTCGTCTCACAAAAGAAAAAACAAAAGCAAAAGAATGGATCAAACCAAATTCAGATGCTTTTGAAGCCTTACAAACAATTGTATTGAACAAAACACTGTTAAGTGATTTGAAGCATCTTACGCAATTTTCACACACAGGCTCATTAGAAGTATACCACTCGTTATATAATAAATGGGCTCCAAAACGTCAACACTTTTCCTATCTTGGTATGATTACTCGGAGTCAGTTGGCAGTTCTAGATTTTAACGAAGGTAGCAACCTGGAACAAGCAACAACAAGTAAAGGAGACAAGCGTTATAACATAAATTATTCAAAAGTCACTGGAACATGGTCATCAAAACCAATTAAAAAAAGCAAAAGCAATGCATACTTGCATGATATGATAAAAATGACTCTGGATAGTGCATCAAAAGGTACCCAATTAGAGGTACCAAAGCTACCTCAAAGTCTTCCAAACAATATTGCGAAAAAACCTAAGCCAGACAAAAAAGAGTTGATTGCAAACCAAATTTCGAGGTTTGGAAAGTAACGTGAGATTACTGTCGAATGTATTCTTTTTTTTTCAAGTGTAAAAGTGTAAAAGAAATGACATAATTCATCTTTGTGTCCTTCTGAAAAAAGAATATAGTTCTCATCAGTAAATTGTTTGTATGCAGTATATCTAAAAGACTTATTATTAATATTATACTCTAAATAATCTCCTATTGATACGATATCTGTTTACTCATATGCTCCGATGACGTCAGAGAAAAGGTTAAGAAAAAATGTCTTTGAATTTGGTTCAAAAGAAAGTGAGTTAAAATAGCACAATAAGTTTTAAAAAGATATATTTTGAGTACTACGTTTAATACGTAATCATATCATATGAATTTCAAATTTTTGATTTTTTGAGTGAACCACTCCTTTAAGTTCAATCCAATTTCTATACTCAAAATATTCTCAAACACTTGATGAGCATTGCTTTCTGAACATTTTGAACATTTTAAAAAAGAATCATATTCTTGGATGATCATCTCAAAGGAAATTTATTTGAAAACTGTAAAAATAAACAAAGGAAAATACAACTCAGGTACCTTCTGAAAATCTTATTTGCTTATGTTTAGACATATTTGTTTTTGGTTAGAAGGTTCCCCTTAGTTAGTTTCGTTTTGCAACCTATCTTTCTTCTTTAACTTATAAATGCTTGGAGTTTTTTGATATTTTTATTTGGATTTTTTTAGCCATTTTATTTGTGTGGTGCAAGAACAAGGAGTTTAAGATAAAATAAACCAAGAACCAAGGATGCCTGTCTCGATTTTAACCAGCATGTTTATAATTATAACTGATATCAAAAATTCCATTAAAACTTAAACACCAAACCATGTAACCAAACAGTGTCTAATCTTTTATCCGGGTGTCATGTCAGGCCATCACAACACTGGTTTTCAAACATTTTGGTGGCCCGAACCAATTTGTGACCAATTTGCCACCGCTAAGATTAGGCACTGCCAAACATAATCTTTATAAATATTTATTATTTATTTATTTGTTTATCAAATATTTATACAGGAGAGCTGCACCAGTACTAAATACTGCTGTGATGTAGGTCCTGTAGATAAAAATGAGATACAAGGAGGTAAAATAAAATAAAATATGGAATGATATAAAAATATCATTTAACAAAACGTGAGATGAAAGTAACCAAATTGTGTCAAAAATTAAAAAAAAAAATAAATAACCAAAGCTAACGTTTTTTCACTTTTCTTGAAATTATATATACTTTTAAAATGGAAGAAAAAGCAAGAAAAATTTTAAGGTCATTTCATAAAGAAATGTCGTAATAACATGTATAGCCACTTTTTAAAAAATGAAGTGCCTTTTATCAAATGTGTCAAATCATTATATGCCACAGATGCAGATGCCACAGTATGCTAGATTTGGACAGTAAAAGAAGATTCTTTTTCTTACTGTCTTTAACATTGGTTTTTATTGTAATAATATTAAAGTTTTCTGTGTAAAACAAGATATTATGTATTTTTTTTATGTATTTAAGTGTTTGTGTATGTGATTTTCCAAACCTAGTGCAATCAAATATAAATATAAGTAATTTGGCGCTTCTCATAAGCTGATCGAAGTCACCCCATAATCGATATTGTCGTTTTCGGCGCCATTTCCTTTTCGCACCCCCCTAGGGTCAGGGTTAGGGTTAGGGCTAGGATCAGATACAGTTAGGGGGGTGCGAAAAGGAAATAGCGCCGTCGTTTTGGTCCACATAGTTGCTATTAAATTATATAGTATAGTATTGATACAATGAAACTAGAACAAAAAGCAATTTTTGTTTCTATAGATGAAGATCATGACATTTCTGTGGGTGAGGATGACTACTTTCTGTTCATGAGAACTATCAACGAGACCTCCAGGTAAATGTATTGTGAATAAAAACATCAAACAAGTGAAACTATTTGACTGCTACTGGCTCTTGATTATTTTATAGACAATGTAAGTGTTTGCTAAGGAATCCTGCCTTAATAGTTCCTTTGGAGGGACTGCTGAAAAATTTCTACAGCTTCAGCATACAATATATCAACATAGTATTGGAAGTGGATGATTGGAACCATGAACTGCTCTCGACTACTGAACAACTTTACCAGGCTGTCTGTAAAAGTTTACAGCTTCAATACCCTGTTTATCAAGCATATGAAAGTGTTAAAAACAATTTCGAGGTAATGTTACCTTTATAATATAGTGTCAATTGAACTATTTTGGTATTAACAAATATCAAAATACTTGATTTACAGAGTGAGATGTTAGCATTGGAAGTCAAGATTGTAGCAATTACCTACCTAACTATTCAGGCCACTCATTGTATGCATATCTTGTAGGCTATATCATTCTCTGGATGTTGTTCTAGATCACTTCTTCGAATTGATCACAAATTCATGGAACAAACTTGACATTGAGTTTGATTTCAATTGTATTTCTTTAATCCCTTTACACAAAAATTTATCACCACAATTTTCTTTTACCGAGGTTTGTCTGTGAGTATGTAGTCATTACTAATTTTGAAGAAATTCCTTTAATTTTTATTAAGCATTTAAATGATTTTAACTCATTAGGTCACAGATGAACAGAAAGAAGCAATTAGTAAATATTGTGACATAACTGTAAGTAAGCTTAAACCCTGAACTTTTACTTTATTTAAAAAAGGATAGGGCTTTTTTATATCTAATTTAACTTTCTTTTGGGGATGTAAAAATACTGTCATACTTCTGGCTGCCACGTGAAAATATAAAATTGTGTCAAAGAAATTAATGTATGGATATCAGGAATTTATTCGAACACTCACCAGTAAGTTGGTCCGAGCTGATTTAATTTGGTGGGTTTATATTTGTGGTTGTACAGCTGTCCCAGGTAATGTGAAAATCAGCAAAACAAATCAGCAAAAGTGAAACATAGTATGTCGGAATTCTTCAAATCAGAGTATTGTTTATCTCTAAAATCGATTCCATAGTAACGATAGGAAGTACTTTGGGATTGAGTCACTGAGTTATTTGTGTTTGTATGCTATTGTTGATGAATACACAATCTGTTTCATTGCAATCTTAACTTTTTTTTAGCAAAATGGAAATGCTTCTGAGTTGTTGTTTGAAAATATTGCTGACTTTTGTGAAAAAGGTGGAATAGAAAAAATTAGCCAATGTTTTATGGAATACAAAAAAACTGCTCTTCCTTTAAGTCTTGCCAGTAATCTCATTAGCATCATTGCACAGGTAATCCTTAAATTGTTGTCGTGTCATGGTAAAAATGACTTAAAACCAATATGTGAATGATAATCTTCTTTGATTTGTCAAGGGAACTGTACTGCATAATGTGTGATCGTTTAAAAAATAAAATGTCGAAGATAATGATGAAAACATTCTCTGCAAGAATTTGATAGACCAATTTTTTGAATTTTGATTAAACAATTTGATCTTGTTTAGCTACGCACCTGGATGCATGATGATGCAATAATACAATTAATAAAACCTATGTCTTCTCCAGTAACAAGGTAACTTCTGTAATCAATCCAGTATGTTTACATTCTTGCATCCTTCACATCAGATACCTCATACGACATGTTGCAGGGTTTAAAGTTTTGGTGACATTGTATTCATAGCTTTTATCAGTTATTAAAGTTTTGGAAAATTAATTTGGCTTGTCAACTTGGTTGTAAATTCTGTTGCGCACGTACACTTTTAGTAATATCTTCCTGCAAGCTGATTGTAAACAAGTGGTGATCCCTTTTGTTTAGGACCAAATGAAAATTTAACGTTTTGTTCACATTTTTACCAAAAACAACATGAGCCATCCGAAGATTTTTCATGCATTGCCAAATTCAAAATGGTTGCTCAACTTTATGATGAAAACTCAACGAGTCCCCATCTACTCCTTCCAAAACCCCCAGTTTGAGATTAGATCATCATATATGGAACTACCATTCCCATAATAAAATCCTAGATTTGATAGATTTAATAGATACATTATCTATTATTGATATCCAATTTTTATGTTTGTTGGTTTGTCTGTTGTACAATATAGTAGATGCAATTGAGAGATACAAGGTGTGACCTCCCCGACATCAGTGGAGCCATCACATTTACTACTACTGGAGTACAATATTTGAGAGCTAATTATCTTGTAGAACAATAAGAATAGCAGTTAGTTGACATTTTGGGATAAGAAAACCGTGAAGTCGTTAAAACAGGATCAATGATATCAACGTGATGTCATCATTGTCTACGATTTGTGCAATCGTTTAATCCTTCACATTTTTTAACCATTTTGAGCTCCATAAGTTATTTCTGTACTTTCATATAAAGCACTAATCAAGTGGACTTATATCCTTAATTTGCTATTGCATTAATGTGATTTCTGTAGATATTTGTGTAATATCCACGAAGATGAATTGAGATTGATGAGTGCAAGAGCCACAGCTGAGGTTATGTTGAACACAGTCAAAGTACAAAATGCTGACCACGTTTCATATGACTTGTAAGTAAAGATTTCTTGTTTTCGAAGTTGGAGAGGTATAAATTCACTTGTAAAATTCAGATATAAAATAAAAGAAAGTGAGTGTGAAATTATTGAAAGCTGAATATTTTATTGTGAAGTAATGGAACTGAATTATTGAGTTAAGAAATGTATTCAAATAGTATACTGAAAATTCTCAGTAATCTTTTGAATTATAAATCTTCGTATACTGAGGAAGTAAATGCTGTAAGAACTGCTAAGAAAAAGCTGTTTCTTTCAATTTTAGAGATATCCTGAACATAGCATTTAAATACTTCATGTCAACCACACTAGCTGTGCGTATGGCTGGATTGAATCTTATCACAGTAGGTAGTTTCTGTCTCACGTTTATTTATATCGTTCATGATAAGCTGGTTTATTTTGTATTATCATTTATGATTTAGAACCAAATTCATAATTTAGTTGAAGTCGCTCAAAACCAAGT
This sequence comes from Turritopsis dohrnii, assembly GCA_027922465.2. Classification (NCBI taxonomy): domain Eukaryota; kingdom Metazoa; phylum Cnidaria; class Hydrozoa; order Anthoathecata; family Oceaniidae; genus Turritopsis; species Turritopsis dohrnii. The sequence continues at coordinate 312,326 of BQMF02000101.1, read as the reverse complement.
GTTAGGTGATGTGGATAGGTAAGCTCTTACTTCTTGTCTTCTTGATTCTCATTCAAACATTGAGTTGATTAATGATTTGAATTATATGTGATTATTATGATTATATTTGATTTCGATTGTTTTTCTTTAAAAGTTTTCTATTAACAACACAAGTTTTTGGTGGTGAGGATTCCCTAAACTCTCTCCATGTATATATAGATGTGTTAGATATCTAAACCAAAATATTACAATTTTACGGTTGAGCTTTCAAGATTTATTCTCTTTGTCAGGTGTACAAACATTATAGATATGTATAGATGTGTTCTATAATACACATTTTTTTCTTTGCAAGCATCAGTAAATTTTGACTGAATTTTAATGATTCCTCTAGAAATTAATGAAAACCCTGCCCATACAAATATATTTAGGCTATGTTTCGATGACAGCTGTAGCTGTCAAAATGTAGCCTAAACAAACTCACTAGTTGACGTGATACACTCTGATTTATTCCATTACAAATGACTGAACAGATAAGAAATGTTTTTCAAAAAATTTTCAACAGAATTTTTATTATTTTCTTTTATGTTCCTTTTCGAACTTCCAAAATTTAAGGTATACATTTAACTGGCATGGGCTAAGACACAAAAAGAACTCGTATTTGGCCGAACTGGCAAATATCCAGGTGGTGCATTCACAAAACAAGTTTGTAAAAGTCAACAAGGACTGATTGTCAACAAGGACAAACGTCAACCAGGATGTATACAGTCAACAAGGACTATCACACCAAGGAAGCTGTCAACTAGGACAGGATATGTAAATTGTACTGCCAACAAGGACAGACTAACTTTGACCTAAATATACTGCTGTCAACAAGGACAGGATATCACTCACACGAACTGGTTGCTGTCAACAAGGACAGACTCTATATATATATATATAACTCCAATCTATAACCAATTGTCTACCAGGACGACCAGGCGTTGTCAACAAGGACAGACACCCTAACAATAATACTTACGACTTAGCAAAACTTAGCAAGAATGTATATACAAAGGCCTCAGCAAATAAATACAACAATATCAACAATAGTCAACAACACAAGATACACGAAATCATAAAATACAAACCAAGTATACTGTCGTAAAACAGAAGATACACACTAAAAAAACTAAACGCAAGATAAAAATGCTATGGGTCATATCCCTTAACACAAAACCTACAGCAAACTCAAGACCAATAAATGGGAAAGCCGAAAAATAAAAAGAGCCCAAAAACCCAATACCACTCCAAAGGGCTCCCCTTGTGGTCGCTAGTAAGAAACTGAATCCATGTGACTGGCACAGCATGAATAAAAAGACAAATCAAACAAGTGCACATGCTCCTACCAGCCAAAATCGACTTTGTTCGCAAACAAAATGGCAGACCGAGCAGCAAAGGGCAGTGTGCAGCAAAACGCCTGCCAGTTAACAAGGGTTAAGTAGAACTTAACCACCATTAAATATTGTCAATTCCTTGTGACAAAAACTAACATGTTTAAAAAAACAAAAACTAAATGCTAAGCTGTATGTGTGATATCAGCTGTAGTTTCTAATTTTATTTTTACTGCAGTTTGTGCTTGGAATTAGCGATGTGGCTGAACAAAAAAGAGATGGTGGAACATTTATTTGGACCAAACTACCATGTTGAGGTATTTAAGTTTTCAAAAATTTTGAAATGTATTTATTTATTTTTTGAGTGTGAGTGAGATATAGGCTTTGCAATTTGATAGTTTTGTTGAATGATTTTGAGTATATTTGTATCTCTTAAACCTTTACCATTGTGACTATTTCATTGAAAGTAGCATTTTATGGTGATATTAGTTATTAGATATTAGTATATTAGTTATGTGAATATGAATATTAGATATTTATCAATATTAGTTTCTTTTGCTTTTCACATAATGGTCTTCAAAGAAATTGATATCTCCATTTCTTGCTATTTCAGCTGATTAAGCAGTCACAGTTTCTTTTGAATTTCCTTGCACAAGAGCGTCAACTGCAATCGAAACATATCGACTGTCTGTGGACTGCTGCACAGGTTGGTGTCATTTCAGTTTTGTATCTAATAAGTGCCTGGGCGCTTTTTTATTTTTTTTGGAAATTAGGGGGGAGGGGTGCTTATTAGAGAGGGGCGCTAATTGGAGAGGAATGCTAATTAAAGAGAATATTATTTATGTCAACTTGATTATTTGAATGGATAAAGTAACAAACAAACTTCTGTAACTAATGCTGTTTATGAGAAAGCAATCGATTATTGATATTTTAATGTGATAACAGGCAAAACCACTTCTTTATACTGACACCAAAAGCTACGAAAAATTTTTAATTTAGTTGAAACATATCAGTCGCTATGTATTGGAACTTTTGATCACCCTTGCAAAAACAATGGACCTGGTTTCTGTTCAGTACCTCCTCAAATTGATTGGCAAGCATCCAGTCACGTCATACAACAAACAGACGTTGTTATTAGTCTCACTCTTAACAAGAAACATTTGGTCAGCTGGCTTGACTGGTGTTAACCCTGAATCTAGAAGTGTGGAGAAGGGCTCACCAAAGAAATTGATCTGTAAGTTTTTGTGGAATTTCTTAAGTTCTAGATGAACTGTGTAGTAATATTCAAAGAAAATTTTGCAACAGTGAGTTGTTTTGTTATAGTTCCTACAAAGCCCAATTCTTTCAAGCAGCTAAATGTCAGTCCAATTCAAAGTCCAAGTTTGAGTAGTGATGGCAGTACTGATGAAGAAATTGCCAACATCCATACAGGGCGATTTACTGGAAGTCAATTGGAACAAATTCGTAGGTAAATGATGATGCTCCATTATAGGGATAAAAACTAATCTTTACTTGAATCATGTTTTGATGTTGTACCTTACTTTCTTAAGTTTGGATTTAAAAATGAATAACAGCCAAATCCGTGCACTGACAAATGCGCCACTACTTCGTATCTCTCCATCGCCTATTGATTCGTGTTTACTTGGTAGTCAAGATAGCGCCATCATAGCAGATGTTGATGATGCTATCAGTAGCACAAACACAAACGGCAGTTCTGTATCTGATCGCGAACAAGAAATTGCAGATGATTTAGAAGAGCAATCATCGTTTACAAGTGTTCCAAATACCCCTGTAAAATTAAACGAACCATTACCTATTGAGTTTGATGTGGACAGTTTATGTGAACCAGGAAATACATTGCTGTGGGATCTTATTCAAGATCCAGCATTGGTAAGTCACTATCATTTGCTTAAAATAAATTATATTAAACTAGCTGTCAAGGCGGCGGTGCTCGCTGCTCATATTCAGCCTGGGTTGTATCACACCCAAAGAGTTCATGAAAAATAAAATAGGAATTGGCAACGGAATGTGTACCCATGTTGTAGAGCTAAAAAAACTGATCCAAAAAAGACAGGATCATTTTGCTACGACCAACCGTTACAGAGGTATTGTTGATCAAAAATTTTGATGACATCACAGACCCATCCCCCCAAAAAAATTAGGCCCAAATTTTTCATCACCCCATCAACTGTATTGCAGACCCCAAAAAACGTCAGTTATCTGTATTGGTTACTGAGATAATTTTCCCTAAACGTTGCATTCGATTTGAGTCTCGATGCAATGGCTTCACACTGATGTCAGGTACAGGAAAAGAAATAATTTCTCTTACATCTACCATTTCGTGTGACAGACAGACAGACAAACAAACAGACAAACAGAAAATCAGCTATATAGATGGATAGATCATCTCAAAAAGAACTTTTGTGAGACTTTTAAACTAGGCACTTTCATTTATTTCAGGAAAGTATGAATGATGGCATGCTGGATGAAACACAGAAGTTACTATGGCAACTTATTTGCTACTCAGGAGATAAAAAATTACGAATGGTGTTTATTAAAGGCTGCTTAGAAAATATAAAACACAACAGGTTTGTAGTTTGAAAGGTATATAATTGTTTCTTAGTCTAATAGCTGCAAAAACAATTAGGTGTTCAGGCACTTCCGTGAGAAAAAACTCTCGCAATGAGGAAAGATTTTCTGCAATTTGATTGGCGCAGTAATATTCTCTCGGTTTGGTGAACCAATGAGATTGCAAAAAGAAGTTTTTCAACGCAACATTATTCGCCTAGTGGAAAACCGCCTTAATGTTACTTTCGTGCGTGAAACATGTACTACCTATGCAAGATTAGAAAATTATAAATTGAGATCAGAAGAAGAATTGTTACTTGTCATAAAAATAACTTAAAGGACAACCACAAGGAATAACATTTCAGCACATGAACCCTAACAAATAATAATGAAAAAATGACAAGTGCTGTATCAAGTTTTGCATGTGCGACGTATCACGCGCAAACTATTTTACGCGTGTGTGTGTGTCTCATGGAAGTGCCTGGGTGTTGTTATGACTGTGGAAAGGGATTTTTACTGTCAATAAGAAAAATAATGAATGTAATCCAAATGTAATCACAGTGTCTTAGCTCTATATTTGGTTATTACATTACTTTTAGCCAAATATCTAAATTTCTAATGTGTTACTCAGTTGTGCAATATTGGATTTTTAAGAAACAAGTTCTTTATTGTTTTTTTTTCAAGGATTAATTCTTGTCTTAGACTTAACTTAAGAGTTGCATATTTCAAATTGAATTATTCATGCCTTTCATATAAATTGTTACTCTCTTCTCAATATAGGTCTGTGATTGTGTCATTCAAAATTCTCCCAAAGATTCTTAGTGTACTGCCACACTCTTCTACATCCTCTGAAGGCTCAAAACTTTTGACGTGGGCTGTGAAAGATCTGGAGATGATGGACCACTTTTTTGAGAACTTGAAAGAATTTACCAAATCTTGGAAAAACAACACACATGAAGATTATTTCAGTGATTGTGAACAACAAATATATGCAAGACTGGATTTTTTAACAGCTATCTATTCCAATGAAATCACGCCAGATCACTTCAGTAAGCACATTTTTTTACGTCGATTGTGTGTGTATTGTTCCGTATTGATTGTAAAAGCTTTTGCATTGTTTATGAATTCTTACATTGGAAATAATGCTTTTTAATTTTTAATTTTTTGTAGGATTAACCATTTCACAGCTTGACTGTTTATGGAGTTGTTTAGTAACAGAACTGCCTGATGTTTACCACTATTTGATATTGAACTGGTTACTGAAACAGACGAATAGTGAAGAGTTGCATGCCCTTGGTCTGGATTCCTTTAAGCACATCTTTCTGAACAAGGTAAATTGATATATATTTAATGCGAAAATATCTTTTCAAAAAAGAAAAACAATGAAAAAATGAGTTTATATCTTCTTCATTATTCTTCCTAGCTACCTGAGTTAAATGCGGAAAAAATGACTTTGACAGGCTTGAGTTTGTTTCAAAAACTATTTGGATTAACTAGACTGTCAAATGCATCACCATTTGGTCAACATGACACTGAAACTGAGGAGGTATGGAATGGAAGTACAAATATAACTGATCATTTTTCTTCTTAGAAATAATACTCTAAAACAGACAGCTTCATTTGACATGATGAAGTCAGATTATGAAAATGATGATGCCAACTTTGCTTATTGAGGATGTATTGAAATATTTATTTTCTCTGTTATTGTTATTAGTACACTCTCGGTACCGAACAGCTTTGGAATATTGCTTTGAAAGCAGAGAAACTGCCTGTATCGAACGAAACAATGAATATCTTGAACCATCTTTATCTGTCAGGTAGGTTAGTCATTGCAAGCTACAAATTAACCAATCATAAAATGTGACTTTTTTTTAAATTGCAATGATAAGATTATCAATTAACATCAAAAGTGGAACACCAACATTAAGGAACATTTATACATTAAGTTATTACTAAAAGGTCACCAGGCCAAAAACACACCAGAAACAAACCAATTAATATAAAGCTTGAGATAAAATTTGTTTAATAAACTTTAGAAACAAACTTTAATTTGTTGATAGAAAGGGTTTCTAATGTCTTTAAATTGTTTGTATTACAGTTGGTGAAAACTCTGTGCGAAAAGAACAAGAGTTTGTGAAGAAATGTATGACTGTGTTGAACAATGCACTGACAAGTTTAGAAGAGGTAATCATATAAGTATACTGAAGTAAAACAATGGTTGTTTTGGTACTATAAGCTATTTGATTGTTGTTAATAGAATTGTTTGCAATCTCTAAAAGTCATCCAGCAAGTGTTGAAAATCATCCGTAACCACTTAGAAACCTATTCAAAGAGGTAAGCATAAAATTCTGATTGTTTTTAAAGTTAGTAACGTGTGTGAATTCATGTTTGAATGTATCATTCAATTTATCTTAACAGATTTGCATTCCATTTGGAACTATGGCGGCTTGATGGTAAGAGTGTTAGCAGTCATCAATGCTTGCATAAGCCCAGCAGTAAAGATCACATGTTAAGAATCACCTGCCAACCTAATGGTTTAACTGAAAAGGTATTTTGAAAGCTTTATGATGACTGTTTCAGATTTGTGGATTGACTTTACCAATTGCTTCTAAACTGATATTTCGAGGGATGATAAAACTCAAAAAGTTGTTTAAGAAGTATTTTTATAGTTTTTGATAATTTTGCTTCCTTGACCAGATATTTTGATTTACAAATTATCAGATTATGCAATGCCTATGATGTAACAAGATAGCATTTGGTTGATGTGCATAACTTCTGAATTAGTAAATACTGCAAATACTTCATTCTTCTATCAATCAACTCAGAATGGAAGCCCTTACTCCTTAGTAAATTACAAAGATGTATTATTTCATATCTTAAGTTATTAGGATGAGAAGTGTGAGTCACTTATTACATTTAAATTACACTGCACAAATTACATTTTAGATTTCAAAAATGTAATATCGTAAAAACTAGAAAGAATTACAATGCTAAACAAATTTTTGAGCTCTTTGTAAATATCATTTTGAATCCCTGAATCCCAAAATTAAAAGGTTACTTAAAAACAAATCATCTTTTTTGCCTTATGTGCAAGAAAATAAATTCCTATTTTTTGTTACAATCACAATAAAAACATTTCCAATCTTAAAAATATACTCATTCAAAAATCAGCAAATAAGTCACTTCATATAATAATGAAAACAAAGGGAAATTGTTGCTCCATGACTCATTTTGCAAATTGCTTAGAGTACCTATGTCATGATATTTTAAACAGGAACTTCCTCAGTGGCCTTACACTTTGCGATGTAATGAGATAATCACAATAGTAATTATCTTATATCCAAAGAAAGTATTTTCTGAAGATATCATGAAAATAAATACTCTTGTAACTGAATATATGATGTTCTTCTTTAAGTGATTTTTTAAATTTTTTATCCAACATAACCTTCAGTGTAAATGTTTTCGATCCAGGTCACCTTCAAGATGCTGTCTTCTGAGCTACTGGCATCATTTCGTGCAAAGGTCACCAATTGGTGTGTAAATGTACAGCAGGAAATGCCTGAATCAGGATGTAATGATGTGAATGTTCTAAAGCCTCCATTTCGATTAATCTCTCATGGCCACGAATTAACACCTGATTTGGACATGAAAGCACTAGGAGATCTTGGGATGAGAGATCAACAGGTATGGCTGTTTAGGTCTCCACAGATGAATGGAAGAAAGTTTTTCCCTATAAGAATCATTCTTCTAGTACTTGAATAGTATTGCAGATAACAATTTCAAACTGATTCTGAAGATATTTTAAGATATCAGAACTGTTTCAATAAAAGCACTATTGAAAGAAATGACAGTTCACAGGTTTGAAATAGAGTAGTCAAGCTTGTTACTTATGTTGGCTCAAATGTTTCACCAGATCAGAATTAATTCTACTTGTGAAAAAATTACATAACATGTTTACTAACCAAACAACATTGCACTGAAAAGGGAAAGGGAAGTGTTTTTGTAAAAACACAATCAGGATTGTAGATTCTTTTTATTCTTGATGTCCCTTTACAGCTGGTTTATATATCAATCGCAAATAGTCGTAAAGATCGTACATCTGGATCGCAGATGCCTACATCCCAGTTGCCACCTCCCAACTTTGAATCTGTACCAATGATCCAATTGCTGAAACCAGAAAATTTCAAGGAACTTTTCAACCTTCTTGAGGTTCTATACAAGGTTTCCAAGTTAGATGATTATCAAGCTTTATGGCTGGCCATGCTTGAGCAAAAAATTGATGAGACTTGTTTTAGTGAAACATCTGAATCTTGTGATGACCTCCACGAGACCGTGAAACCGTTATCTGCAGAGAATTTGCTTAACAATGCATGGGAACTCATACTTATGATTCCAACAAACCCGATGCTTAAGAACAAATTCAGTTGTTTTGATTTTATCAAACCTGTGGTGTGGGAACAGATTTTAAATCTTGATCAAAAATTCAATTTACTTTATATTCTGCAAGTTTTGGACTCCCTCAGTTTACCTTTAATGAGAAGATTTTCAAGTGCAAATATTGACTTATCTAGTGGTGATTCTGACAGCTCTCTGTCGGAAGGAGAGAAATCATCTTCACTGAATTTGAATATGTCATTGGTTTGGGTAAATAAACTGTTTGATACTGGTTTCATCAAGCACCTTTTTGAATTGTTGTTGTCTAAAGATTTAGATCCAGAAACTGAATTAGATGAATGGTCATTGAATTGTGTTGCATACATTGTGAAATTGATAACCCGTGTTGGCTTAGTTCCAGTAGCTCCTGAGGAAAAACCTGTTGCAGCTACTTCAGAAAGTGTCAAAGGTAACATAAACCAGAAGAGACATGTATTCCGAGCTCGCTATAGAAGCACAGAGGCAGAAAATGTTGTAGTAATTAACCAATTTAATCAGGTATGTTGTTTTTTGTTATTTTTTTTACGTTGGATTAAAAAGTAAAGTATCTAAAGTATTTAAAAAGTAAAAGATATTGAACTAAACTGATTAGAAATTGTGAAAATTGGGAGAGGAAATAAAAATAATCACATTTTTCTTTAGCTTTTACTGGAGCTTCTTCCAGAAAAAGAGCTTTTCAACAGATTAGTGGCTATATTGTCATATGTTTCTGAAAATGCTGTTGAAAATTCTAATGTTGGATGTCAAGATGTCCGTGCTTCAGGTAATTCAAAAAGGTTTCAATAAAATCAGAACCTGTCATGTTGAACACTGCTTGAGCAAACTACTGATTTTCACTAAGGAATTTATTGTCCAACAGTGGTGCATTATGATAAATAAGTTGTGGCAATTATTTTGTCTAAAATGTCCATACTCGTAATTGTACATTTCATTTAGTTGTTTACCATTGTTTATCATTTTTGGTTTGTTGGATATCATCCTATGAGAGTTCACATGACTCTCTTGTTAATCATGCATGTTTCAGCTCTTTACTGATTCAATTAGTTTTCTTTTCACCTCAGGTATACTTTTCAAAAATTTGATTTAATCAGTAATCGTGACAGCTGAGATTATACTTCTTTGTTTTCATAATTTGCATTTTAGAAATCTGTTCGAAGTGAAGCTTCGCGTGGCATGTATAAATTGTGTGTTAGTGGTGGTCCCATTGTGTTAAATAAAGTCTTAAGTTTAGTACTAGGAAAATTATCTGAATTAGTATCTCTCCGCAATGAAATGCAATTACAAAACTATGTTAAGGGAGACCGTTTGCGTTCATCTTTGTCTAATTATAAAGATTATTTTTGGTTATTGTGTCGTCTTATTAACAAGTATGATAGCAGTACTAGTAATGAGACAATCAGTATCCGTACTGCTCTTCTACAAGTGTCAATGTTTATTCAAGATGGTGACATTGATACTACCACCAATCGTTTAGTGGATTATTGTCTTATTGGACTGTTACAAACGTGTACTGCATTACTGCAACACGACATCACATTTAAAAATTCTCATCAAGGATTTCAACTCTTGCAAAACATCTTTCACAGCTGTTTGTTCGCATTGCCAGAGTCACCTCAGTCTGGTGACATTGTACATCCACGCTGTGATACAAAATCTTCTAGGCAAGCAGCCTATGACCTGCTTCTTCAATTAGTATGCAATTGTAAGGAAACTTATTTGGAACTGCAGAGTTTATTTCTCAAGCATCATTCTTCCAATGCAAGGACTAAAGGTCATTGTTCATATGGATGGAATTATTGGCCACATGAGCAAGAACGATCTAATGTGGGTTATGTTGGATTGATAAATCTAGGTGCAACTTGTTACATGGCATCATGCGTGCAACAGCTCTTCATGATTCCAGAAGCATGCAGTACTATACTCCAGACTGTGGTGACCAAAAACACCAAGCACCCTGCCATTCTCAAAGAAGTTCAGAAAATGTTTGCTTACCTTCTTGGCAGTATACGCAAAGCATACAATCCTCGTTCATTTTGCAAAACGTACACAATGGATAAGCAGCCCTTAAACACTGGTGAACAGAAAGATATGACTGAATTTTTTACTGATTTTGTGTCAAAGTTAGAAGATATGGGACCGGATTTGGTAAGAAGAAAGTTACCTGATACACCTGATACCTGATTTGTCATGATATTTTATTCATATTTTTTTTTTCTTTTTACTTTTCAGAAACATATGATACGTGAATTGTTCTGCGGAGTCATTACGAATAATGTTATTTCTTTGGTATTACATTGTTTTGTTGTTTTGTTTTGTTTTTATCACTTATCTGCAAGAGAGTATCTGATTATGAATATGCATTCTTGACCAAGACGCATTGACCATGTTTAAAAACACTTGCAGTAGTTAAAGTCATGAACCATCAGCTGTCAATAGAAAACTTAGTTTAAAATAAATGAGAGTTCATTCCAGTCCATTTCAAAACAATTTCAATCATTTAATTTAACCGATAGATATTTTGTCCAAATTATCACTTTATAATTTTATTCTGATAACTTCAACATGCACATGGAGCATGTAAAACGATGTAGTTTCAAAATTTTCCTCAATAATTTTATATTTATATTATCATATTAATGAAATTTCTTTCCTAGCGAACTATATAACTATCGTTTTACTCTTTTCATTGTCGTTGTCGCATTTGCTTAATGTCCCTTTGAATTTCACTGATGAAAAACCAGTTTTGCATAATGATATTTTTTTCACTTTTGTAAAAAGTCATCTGATGTCTGATACCAGGGAATACCAGCTATTTTGATTCTTGTAAAAAATATAATGGAAATTTCAATAAAAAAACTTTTGGGCCACCTTTTGTTGCGGACTATGGAGTTCATAGCTGTTGCAGCTGATGGCCTACAATTATTGTAACCATTATGAATTTACTCACTGACACTCTTTTCATACTTTTTTTGTGCTTTTATAATGTTTTTGGCTTATCAAGTCAATTTGTTTCATTTTTTGTAATTTTTCAAGGATTGCCCACATGTGAGTAAAACAGAAGAAGAGTTCTATTCAGTACGGTGTACTGTTGCTGATATGAAGAACCTCTATGTAAGTTCACTTAATGACATTGATTTTTAAATTTTCTTTTAATCAATCTTATCTCTCAAATTTGTGTTCTTAAAAGGAATCTCTTGATGAAGTGACTGTGAAAGATGTATTGGAAGGTGACAATAAATACACTTGTTCTCACTGTGATGGAAAAGTACGAGCTGAGAAAAGGTAACATCACTATATTGTAAAGTGTGCATAGCCATCCACAGAGATCTGGAACACTCAAAGAGAAAGAACTAAAAGGTTTTATCATAGTTTCTGAAATCAGCAATCAAAAACAGGTCACTGTTATTGAAGAAAAATATTCACTCATTCATGCCCCACTTAGAGTGCCAAATTTCTGGTACATTTAAGGTCACACTGAAACATTCAGCAATGCCATGTAATTATGTTAAGATTAAGATGTCAGTGTTGTACTTAGAAATTTTTTTCATGTTGAATTTTGCTTTATATTTGGCATAGATTTTTGTGTGTGCTATTTAACATTCTTTGTTAACAAACAATTGGAAATCGAAACTATGCTGAAAAGTATGCTGAAAAAAGTGTTTGATAAATAAATAAATAAATCCAATGTGTAAACAAAACAATTTCCTTTGTTAAAGAATTAGCATTTAAAAATCTGCACTCTGTGTTTGGTTTATTTACATGTTACAAACATGAATAATCCAATCATTTGATTAATTTTCTTTCATCTTCTCTTTTTATTTTTTATTTCTTTCTTCACTTTATTGTTCATTTTCATTAGATTCTAATTTACTAATTCTGTTCTATTTTTCTGCATGATGTAGAGCTTGCTTCAAATCACTTCCAAAGGTGATGTGTTTCAACACAATGAGGTATACATTCAACATGGTGACAATGATGAAAGAGAAAGTCAACACCCATTTCTCATTTCCAATGAAGCTCAACATGGCTGCTTACACAGAAGAATTTTTACTTACCAACAAGGGGATAGGAGGTAAGAGGCTACTTCAATCAGCTATATTTCTATTTATTCTTCTTCATTCCATCGAAATGATTTTGATAATCAACGTTGCTGCCATTTAGATCCAGATGACATACCAAATCATTGGTACAACTTGGCTGGTGTTGTAGTGCACACTGGTACCGCTGAAGGGGGACATTATTATAGTTTCATTCGGGATCGAACTTCGAAAGAAAACAATTGGTATCTGTTTAACGATGCTGAAGTGAAGACATTTGATCCTATGCAAATTGCTGCTGAATGTTTTGGTGGAGAAATGACTGTAAATGATTTTCTTTGTCTTTATGTGAAAACTTCTTTCAATTATCTCATTAATAATTCAATGCCCTTATTTGATATTGTATTGTTTAGACCAAGACATTTGATGCCATGACTGAGAAATATATGGACTTTTCATTTGAAAAAACTCACAGTGCATATATGTTGTTTTATGAGCATTGTGAAATGGATAAGTTAGTACGTGGCACAGAAAACATTCGAATAAAAGAATTTGAAAAAAGCATATGGGAAGACAACTATCAGTTTCAGCAGGACAAACTAGTATTCGACACAACATATTTCAATTTCATCTGGCAGTTCTGCAACTCTATTCCAAAGTTGATTGGTCCAGATGCAGTGTTTCATAGCACCAAATTGGCAGTTTCCTTTCTGCTGGAGACATTGGTGCATTCTCGTGAAAAGCCTCACATGAAAGGCTGGGTAGAACTGTTGATGTATGGCTTTGAACATTCTCAAAGTGCTTGTGAATGGTTTCTTGACCATATGGCACAAGATGATTGGTGGCTTCAGCAGTTATTTGTTCGTTGTCCCACCCAACATTTACGACAAGTACTTGCAGTTTTGTATTTCTTTGCAAACTTTTGATGGTAGAACTTCAAGCAGAAATTTGTTTAAATTTGTAACTCATTATTTTACTCTTAGATGTTTGGTCAACTATGTTTAATAGCCATACGAAACCTACGTCCATGGCATGTCAACTTATATTTAAAAGTTTCAGAAGAGTGAGTTGTTTCTCTGTATCATTAAGAGAAAAAATAGTAGAGAAACTTTTCTATGTGTCATTTATCGTTTCAGTGAAGAAGATGAAGAAGAAGAAGAAAATGGTGAAATAGGAGCATGTTCGCCAATCACGAGATTCATCAAGACTTTAATGCTAATGGTGAGCAATGAGGAATTCAAGCAGCAAAAAATATTTCATTTGTTTCTCGATTTTTTGATTTGATTCCTTTGAAAGAAATAAGAAGAATTTTCTGCTCAAAAAGTTGACTTCCTCTTCATCTTTTTAGCTTGAAGACAACTTACGCAGTTACTGTAAACATTTGTCGGAATTGTTTTATTTTTTGTACCAGTTCTTATCGCTGGGTCATGAAGAGGTACTTACCTTCACCATTTCTTATATCTTCAGGATTCTGCAAAATTGAAATAACGTTTCTATGTAAAAATGTTTTTCAATGAATTTGTTTTCTTAGTGTACGTTTATGCTAAGCATAGATGCTATATCAGCCTTGGTACGGTTTTACAATTCTTTGAAATCCAGTGACATGGTGAGTGTCTTGCCTTTGTCTTTCGTTTTTGTTGTTTTTGTTGTTTCTGTTGTGGTTTACATGGTCCTTCTTCTTTTTGCAGCCTGGTGTTTCATCAGATGATGATGAGGAACTTGAGATAGAAGATGAAGAAATCCTCTCTTTGTTTCCAGAAGATAAATTCTATCCAACTGCACTGGAGAAAATGATTGGTTCTATTGCTTTATTGCTTGAGGCAGCTCGGGATGGCGCGTTAGTATAATCTATGTAATTTAATTCACAAAGCGATGATGATGTATTTTGACCAGTCTTGTATAGTTATTTCAGTGGAACTGACATGTTTCAATGATTTCCTGACAGAATATCACAACAGTTCACAAATACTACGTTTCAACTAATTTTGTGTACCTTTTGAGGTGGCTTTAAGCAGGTGGGAAAAAAACAAACAAATGGAAACTCGCATTTTCATGTTTATTTTAGAGAACTGAATTTGTCTAGCAAGGATTTGGAGTGTTTTTCTCCAAGCAAGGCAAGTAATATTGTACTGCACTTATTTCTGGACATGAATTATACTGACGGTATTTTAGATTTCAGCACAACTAATTTTCACGAAATTATTTCCACAGGACTTTCCTTTCATCTACCAAATCACTGCCGATGCTATCAATCTCCGGCAAACAGCCAATATGATTTTTCACTTGTGTCGATATAACGAAGAGACAGCCCAAAAGATTGTACAGCTTCTTATCTCTGCTGCACAAAAGTTGCCCATGGAAGCTTCACAACCGTTTTTTAAGTTACTTTCTCTGCTGACAGAAGTGGGGAAAAACGGTCTCCCTGGTCTCCCATCCTTTATTGGTATCATTTTGCCCAAGATTTGGGAGGTGGGTTATATCTTGTTGAAGATTTTATCTACTCCTTACATTTGATCGATTTCTCTTGTCAACTGTTTTGTTTAGGCAATTGAGTTCAACCCAGCTCTTACTCTGGATTGGCTATCCAATCAAGTTCCACGAAATAAGCAGGTAAAACTCTTATGCTGGTTCTCACACTTGGTACACATGTTGTTGTTGTGACAAGTGTGTTCTAAAAAATTCCCTTCTTATAGGCTCATGATTGGGTGCTTCAAAATTTGGGGAAATGGGTTGTTAAGTGCTTGATTATGGATAATAGTCCAAGGATACGTGGTGGTAAGCTTTTCTTGTTTCACGTAGCGATGAATGACGAGGTTCTTTTCCTAAGGTCTTTTTATGACTCAAAGTTTCGTGGTCTATTTAAAAATGAAACCATGTTTTTGAATTCTTGTGAGTGGAAGTGATCAAGTTTGATGGATTGATTTCAGGAGCTGCATATTTGCTGGTTTCGCTTGTACCCAACAACAACTTTCCGCAAGCGTTTCGGTATGATTCCATTATAACTTCAGCTGAATGAGTATTGCCACCTAGCAGTGATTGTTTGTGTGTTACAAAAGAAGCAGTGATTGGTTGTGTGTTACAAAAAGAAGCAGTGATTGTTTGTGTGTTACAAAAGAAGCAGTGTTGTTTGTGTGTTGCAAAAGAAGCAGTGATTGTTTGTGTGTTACAAAAAGAAGCAGTGATTGTTTGTGTGTTACAAAAGAAGCAGTGATTGTTTGTGTGTTACAAAAGAAGCAGTGATTGTTTGTGTGTTGCAAAAGAAGCAGTGATTGTTTGTGTGTTACAAAAAGAAGCAGTGATTGTTTGTGTGTTGCAAAAGAAGCAGTGATTGTTTGTGTGTTACAAAAAGAAGCAGTGATTGTTTGTGTGTTACAAAAAGAAGCAGTGATTGTGTGTGTTACAAAAAGAAGCAGTGATTGTGTTTGATTGTGCTTAACAACTTGTTTTTGCGAAGTGAAGACGAAACTTGTTGTCGATTACATGATTTCACAACAGTCTCAAAATATCTCTGAATAATGAAGAATATTGTTGAGATATCCTTGGTCGAAACTTTTCTTGATTTTCTTGATTATGAAAATCTTTTTATTTCTAGAGGGCGACTGTTTTCTCTACCGCAGAAAGAAATGAGAGTAGGGCATTATTGAAATAATTTCAATTGTAAGCTTTTGGTTGCTAGTTGGATCAACTATTATTACATTATGCTTATTATTTAGATGTCACCAGATGCCAAAGAAATTCTGCATAAAGTCTTCACGTTTCTCTTAAATCTCCTGCCTGATTTGAAAAAATATTGTGGTAGGAATATTTCACTCTCAAAGTCTTCTTGGTTTCCTCTTAGATAATTAGATAATCAAACAATGGAATTTGTTGCGTTGAAAGTGTTTTTTTTTTCATACATTTCACGATACTACTTATGTGTTATTTCTTCAGACAAAACACATTCTGGAACAACGAGACTGGTAAACTACTTCACTGTGCTCAACTACTGTCTTATATCCGATGAAGAGAAAGCAATGGTGTGTATGCTTTGTTTTTGTTACTCTTCCATGTGTGCAGTTCCTGTTAAAACTATATTGCTATACACTGGAATATTCATGTGATTTTTCTGTGTGCAGTTTACACCATTCAGTGAAGACTTGTGGAAGCTTTACCATCCGATCATGTCTGAACCAGATATTGCTGTCCACTTTAATAAACAAGTAGTGATTTTATATTTTAAGTCAGTGAACTCTCATGAATCTTTCTATGAAAGCAGTAATGTTTGATTTGGGTTTTAGTCCCTGCTTACATTCTGGTATCATGCTTGTGATGGATATTCTGATAATGTGAAATATATAACAGACACGGAAGATGTAGCAACTAACATTGCATACAACTACATTCTGTAAGATTTCTAAATTGTTCGTGAAGAATTGCTAAGTGTAAATCGTCTTTCCGTTTACCAATCTCATCATTTTCAGGTCAAACGACGACCAAGAAGTCATCTCCTATAACAACGCCACGTTGCCCGTATATTATGGATTGTTGCGACTTGCGTGTTGTTACTCGCCTACTTTCAGTAAATCACTGTCATCACATGCCAATATAACGTGGGCATTCGAGCATTTAATGACAAGAGCGAGTCATTATCCTCAAGTAAAGAATTGTCATCCATTTTCATCCAGACTTTTTTTCTTATTTTGTATAAATTGGTTGTACTGTCTATGTTAGGCTGTGGAAGAGCTGCTGCAACTTATCAAACTATTTTCCGGTGCTGCATACAAGGAGAAAGATGACTTGGTATTTGCGTTGAAGTTTCGTCGGAAAGCTATCGAATTATTCTGTGGTTGTATGGACGGCCAGCATTCTTGGACCACATTAATCAAGTATGATAATCGATACCTGTGATAATACATAGCAGATGAAATGCTTGAATGTCCTTTTTTCCTTTATTTTCAGTATCTTAAAGATCTTGATCGAGTCAGAAGAAGATTGTGTGCATGTAGCCTGTCATAACGGTCTCAATCCACTTGGAGAAGTAAGAACCAAAACATTCTCATAAAATTCCATGTCTTTTTTTCTTTTGGTTGATAGCCTACCGATCTGACAACTGGTTTATCAGATGCTGGTTTCATTTACTTTCAGGCATTTTCCACTTTGCATATAATGTACCACGAGGCTACTGCTTGCAATGTTACGAACGACATTCTTCAAGTGACCAATCTCCTGCATACCATACTTGACTGTTGCCATAACATCATCAATAAAATCCGTAAGTCGTGCTTCGTTTGTCAGTTAGTAATATTTTGTTTTTGGTCATCACATTTACTGATATGTTTAGCTGACGTTTACAAAGCTTTGAACGGATGGATTGAGCGTGCTGACATCATGCTGAAAGCCCTTTCCATGTTGAATTCATTTGTGTCGCGAGATATTCAAAAAGCTTGCTTAGGTGAGCTCATCACCATCTTCTTTGTTATCTTTGTTGCATATTCACTGCTGTTCTTCTTTTTCTTAACATTTTTTCGTTTCTTCAGAACTGCTCACTATCCTGTTACAAGTTTATCCTGAAGATTGTATAGAAACGTTAGCACCAATCATCCATCAGTCTCACCTTGCCATTCGAATGACACAAAACCCTGGTGAGTTTAAATGCATTCTGTAAGAACTGTAATAAGCAAGTTTTGTCTTGCATGTTAAGTGTTTTGTTGAATATTCACCTCAGGACCTGTGGGACCATATTTTCCAAGACATGGTGTGCCAAATAAACTACCCAATCGAAAGATGTCGTCAAGAAATAACGGGCTAGAATTAAATATGGCGCTTCATCCGCTGCTACTTGAATCCAAGGTGACGAAACACCTTCTTGCACTGATTAAATGACTACTTCACAAGCATAGCATCCAAGTACGCTGTCTGTTCTTTTTAGATCTTTGATAAGAATCATGAACGACAATTGTCGGAGTATTACGAAGGTTACCATATGTTCGTCGATAAGTTGTGTCGGTATGGCTTGAATCTGGAGCAAGTACCTGAGATCATTATTGAAATAAGTTAGTATTTATTTTCGTTTTTCTGCTATCACTAAATCTGTAGGACAGGACGAACGAGAAGATGGTGTTGCACTTTTCATTCATGAGAGCAATTTTTTGCTTTCAGGCTGTTTGCTTGCAGTGGAGGTTTTACCTTTAAAATTCCCAATTTTCCCAAAGTTATGGCAAGAGGTGTGGGGAAAATCAGCCGAGGTAACACTGTCTAGTTGTTATTAAACATGACCTCTTTCTTCTGTGATAAAAAAGGAAATAAATGATTTTCGATCTTTGTCACGAAACAGCACTCTGTAGCTGGTCGTTCACACGAAACAGCAGTTTGTAGCTGGTCGTTCACACGAAACAGCACTTTGTAGCTGGTCGTTCACACGAAACAGCACTTTGTAGCTGGTCGTTCACACGAAACAGCACTCTGTAGCTAGTAGTTCACACTTGTATATATAACAACGTCGTTAACATGTTTTTTTTTAGAATCCGAAGTATCGTCATTGTATACAGAGGTTGTTTTTGTGCGAATCGTTCATCGAGGTAAGTGGCCTATTTCACTTTTGTTGTTATTTTGTCATTGTGTTGTCGGGATGACCTCTTGCAAAGGTATTGATGCAACTCGCTTTCGTCTTTACCGATTATATTTAGTTCATGGAAACGTTATTTACCGATGAACGGGAACTGTTCGACAATCCAATCTTCTATTCATTCGCTTGTTTTTACTTACCCAAGGTGAGGAATGAGGATGTTCGTTCGTTTGTATGCAATCCGAAGTAGTGTTTGTAACATAAGTGAATATTTTCTTTTGCAGATCCACCAGAAGATTTTGGTGGAACAAAAACAAGGAGTGATTAACGCTATTATCACCGCTCTTGTTGCACATGTACCGGCTTTAGCCAATATGAATGAAGAAGAATTCGAAGTCGAATCTGCCAGAATACACGGGGTGATTAAAATTGTTATTAAAACCAGCATTTCAGTTTGATGCTTGTCTGACTTTTCTTCTATAATCAAGCATCACCTACATGCCATCCCACATCTCTTGTTACTCTCGTATCACCTACATGCCATCCCACATCTCTTGTTACTCTCGTATCACCTACATGCCATCCCACATCTCTTGTTACTCTCGTATCACCTACATGCCATTCCCACATCTCTTGTTACTCTCGTATCACCTACATGCCATCCCACATCTCTTGTTACTCTCGTATCACCTACATGCCATCCCACATCAACAAAAACTTAAAAAAAAAACAGAATTAATTGGCCAGAATAAGAAAAGAATATATCCTTTTTAGTTGCATGTTTTACGCTTGCAGAAATTTCTCTGACGTCGGTGCTTCTTCTATCTAGGATGTTCGAGCGCTGTGTCTTTTGCTTTCCGTGTCACAATCTGGAGATGTTAAGGTGCCACAGGTGTTGGAAGCTTGTCTGAACGACCTGATTGAACGATATAACCAACAGAAGTTGTTATTAGAGAGAAATAAAACTGCAGAAAACAAAAGAAAACATGCGGCCGAAGAAAAAGTAGCGTCAGGTGAGCTCTCTGTCTCTCTGTCGAAAAGCTAAATCACTCTGTGAACATTCATGCGGTCGACGTCAGGTGAGCTCTCTGTCTCTCTGTCGAAAAGCTAAATCACTCTGTGAACATTCATGCGGTCGACGTCAGGTGAGATCTCTGTCTCTCTGTCGAAAAGCTAAATCACTCTGTGAACATTCATGCGGTCGACGTCAGGTGAGCTCTCTGTCTCTCTGTCGAAAAGCTAAATCACTCTGTGAACATTCATGCGGTCGAGACGTTCGTTTGACATTTTTAGAGTCGCCTTCAACTGCCGAAGAAAAGATTGCATCGAAGAGCGGCAGCGATAAAAGCCCACCTGTTAAACGGCGAAAAAGTCTGCATTCTGACACGGGAGACAATAAAACTAAAAATGAGAAAACGAATAAAAATGTACCTTCGGAAAACGAGGATGAGAAACCGGGTTCGTCCAAACAAACCAGTGACGACACTGTGAGACCTGTTTCGCGAAGTGATTCAAACACGTCAGAAGAAAGTCATCGGGGTTTGTCGGATGTCGAGGATAGCTCGAATGCATCGTCAGACGACACAACTTCTTCGAAATCTAGCAACGAATCTGCAACACAACTGATCAACCGTAAGGAAAAGGTGCGCTCAACAAACGTTATAGATGCTGTGAAGAAAGCATGCGAATCTCTCATTGGAATATTGCTAAGACGTAATGATGAAGAAAACACGTTCGGTAAACAAAAAGCAGTGACAACAACTCCATCATGAAACAGGTGTAAAATTATAAAACTCTGTGGAAACACTTAAAAATTTTAGTAGTTTTTACTAATAAAAGTTAAATGCCATGTTTCTAAAACATTTGATGATTTTATTAACATGATTATCTGTGTTTATCTGTCAGCCTTAAAGTTACTAAGTTGTATGTGACGTGCGATATTGTAATTTGTTGAGCAGCACAAGCTGCACATTGTGTTCTGGTTGAGTGGTTGCTTCCGCAGTCAAAATGGGGCTTTGAATGCTCTAGGACCTCCTTCGCAGGACCCTCAGCGAAAACAGTACATTAATGAATTGAAGGTGCCATCCTGTGTATAAATGATATTACGTTATAATAATAAGTTTCTACTAAAAACTACATTTATCTTAGATTTTTATCCAGTCTAAAATTGCACAGGTAGTGCGAGTTTATAAGTTTGACATTTGAGAAGATATACCCAAGTGAAAAAATATCGAAAGAAATTAAGATCTTGAAAACACGAGGCTTACATTCTTGTTAGTGGTCAAACTTGAATTTGTAAACGTACCTGATCACGACCTCCGTCAGTTTGAGTGGTGTTCATTCAACAATTTGAAAGTATCAAACTTCTCTGTTAAAGCATAGTTAATAGAATTCTATTAACTATGGTTAAAGCTTCTTAGTCTGAGAGAACGAGGCATAGCCTGAACCTGACCCTCCCTAACCCAAACAACAAAATAAATCGCGACCGCGAGCAGCCTAAACTGATGAAGTCGCGTACATTAAAACTCGCGAGACGCCATTTTGAGAAAAATTATGGTTTGGAAATATGGTTTGAATAGAAAGGTGTTCTTGTAAAAATTCATTAAAAAAATCCAATATTCAATTTCGAAAACAATACAGGTTGTGTTTTCCCATGTGTTTTTTTTTTTACTTTTTTTCGCGAAAATCATTTTACCTGTACATGTAAGCAGCTACTCTACCATTATGGTTCATAAACAGGAACCGGGGGTCAGAAACTAGCTTAGAATGCCACCTTTTCGGTTAAGAAAAAAACACTACACCTTTTTGTTCTTCTTACTTTAAATTTTTAGTACGTTGCGCTGAGTAAGAAAGTGTTTTTATAGATTGCACATTCTCAGAAATTACCTACCTTGAAAACTCTAGTGCTATGCCCCCGGATAAGAGAAAACTATTGAATTGTGATGTGTTCTTTTGAGCCGAACTAACCAATCAATTGCAAGAATTTTTCGAATGCGCGCAGTTTTGTAAATTTTAACGGCTGTAACTACATTCTCTGTTGTCAACAAAGAGAAGAAATTTTATGAATGAAATTTTTAGTAGGCCGTACTTTACGGTATAGTAGGTAAAAATGCCTGTTAGAACTTCAAGAAGCCGATTTGAAATTGGAGATATTGTTTTTGCTAAATGGCCTGGTAGTAATCTTTACTATAGAGGAAGTATTGTAGAGTATAATCCTGTTGAAAATCAATACTCTTTGAAATTTGATAATGAAGAGAGCATTGTTGAAGAAATTCCTGCAAAAAATATCAATGTAAGATGTATAATTCCTGCTGAAATTTATGAGTATTACTAAATTTTGGAATACAGAACTTTGTTTATGTTTAGAGAATGTTTTTTTTTAGAGGGAAGCTGTGTTTAATCGATCACGCTCCAACTCCAGGTCTCCATCTAGAAGACGTTCAAGGTCTAGAAGTCAAACAAGAAAATCCAGAAGAAAGTCTCCCTCAAGGAAAAGTCCATCGCCAACGAAAACATCTGAAAGAAAGCCTCGGTCACCAGCTAGACGAGTCAGTCAAAAAATTGTAGAAGCATCGAAAACAGCTTCCTTAAATATCAGAAGAGTTTCAAGCGAAAAATCAGCTGTTTCTACAGAAATAACAGAAAAATCCATTAAAGTTGAAACTACAAGCAAGGATGAATTAGACTCGCCAGTTACATCCACCATCAAATCAATTGACAATGTTGTAACCAGACGTGTTACAAGATCTTCCACTCGCAACTTACAGCAGGAGCAAGCTATAGAAAATGAAACAAAAGTTGAGAAATGTATTGTTGGTAGACCTCTTCCTTGTGCCTTTAACTGCTTTTTGGCACTAGTGGGTTATCTTTTAAAAATCTTCATGCCTTTGTTTTTTGTATATGGTCTTCATTTGATCTGCAAAAGCAAGAAGAATTGTAAATTAACAAAGTTTCCAGCATTGCCTATGGCAAGTCAATTATTCAAATGGAAACCCATTTCTGCAGTGTTTATTTGGTACACTGTTCAGGCTGTCATTTCTTATCTTCCTCTTGGAAAGGTGAGCTATTCCATAAAACTAAATTATAGTTTGTAAAAGTCTTTCATGTGTTTATAAGTTTTTCTTTTAGGTTAGTTATCTCTGGGCTTAAAATTTTCCTTTAAAGTAATAGGTAGAAACAAAGTATATAATTTGTTTGATTATTATTTGTATAATTTTATTAAGAAGGTCAAGAGTTTTAGGAGTGAACTGTAACACTTAAACACTAGTATAACTTGTTTTGCTTTGCGGTGGAATTGAATACTTATTGGCCTTTATAAATATGTATAAATTTTTTATTAACTTTATATTTCTTGCTTTTAAGGTTGTAGCTGGACCTAATCTTGGAAATAGAACAAAGCTGCTTTATAGAACTAATGGTAGTTGCATATAGTATTTTTACAAATTTATTAGGTTTAATATAGAAATGCAGGATGTTGAAGAGACAACTACTTTCTATTTTGCACAATTCTTTGAATTAAACATTTTTATATTCTTTTATGTTAGGCTTACCTGCATTTGTGATATCAGTGGCTTTCTTTGCTGTTGCTACCTACTACAAGAAAGTGCCAAAGATATTTATTTCTGCAAATTACTTGAGTGTTGTGACTGGATCATATTTGTTTGCTCTGCTCTTCAGTATTGCAGTATACGTCTTTTCACTTAAATCAAAAGAACCTTCAGGTATATTTCAAAATTTTAATTATATAGCTCCATTCCTCTAGTTAGCAAATGTGTTCAGGGGCTAATACGGTATTTGAATTTGGCCAGTGGCAGTCACACAAGCAAATCAGTCATTGTCAGCCCTCTGAATTAGGAAAAAAGACTGGCAGCGAAAGATTTAAAATTGTAAACGGCATGGGGTTTACTGTGAACTTGTCCTGTTAATTGTTTGAGAACAACGAACATACGCGTTAGCGTTTCTTTACTAATTTCATACTCAATATTTGTATTCAAAAAACATTGTCGGCAAAATTTTGCCATCGTAATTTTGATTTGCGGCGGCTTCACGACGGCAAAAGCTGAATGCCGTCGTAAATTCAGAGGGCTGCATTGTAATTAATACAGCTGGCTGGAGCTTGTTGCATTTCAAAAGATATTTTGTGTCTTCACTTGAAGAGAGATAAAAAATCAACAAGGATCAACACTGTCAATGTTTTTCTGGCCCTCTCAAATTCATCTTTATCTCTCTGTTTTATATTTTATTGTATTATTACATTGGTACATTTTATTGCATTGGTTGTCTGTAGCTTGGCACAAGATAGTGATTACTGCTATGAAATTTTACCTGCAAAAGGTTTATAACATATAAAATTCAATTAGCTAATTGTATGAACAACTATTTTCTTTAGGAGGTTTTTTAAAAGATTTTGTGGATGGACGTGCTTATTGTCCACGTTGGAGCAGCTACACCAAATTTGATTTAAAAATGTTTGCTTTGAAAGCAGGTTGGATAACTTGGGTGAGATAAATATTGTTTCAGACCTTCTAATGGATTATTTTAAATGGAATAGAATACTTTAAGATTTTAAAATTATATTCAATATTTGTTTGTTAGGCTATTATGAATTTATGTTATTTGGCAAAAGAATTTGAAAGTAATGGAGGTAAAGGGCTGGTGGCAAAGAATCCATCATTATTGTTGCTAACAAGTTTCCAACTTTGGTATACAATAGATGCACTGCTTTTTGAGGTATTTTATATCGTTTTATGATCAGTTATGATAGGTTTGCTTTTTTTCAGTTATTTGTGTCGGTATGTTATTGATGAAAAAAAGTTGC
This sequence comes from Turritopsis dohrnii, assembly GCA_027922465.2. Taxonomy (NCBI): domain Eukaryota; kingdom Metazoa; phylum Cnidaria; class Hydrozoa; order Anthoathecata; family Oceaniidae; genus Turritopsis; species Turritopsis dohrnii. Next base: position 287,576 of record BQMF02000101.1, on the reverse strand, counting down.
TTTCAGAATTTTGAGTAGTTGTACTCTAAATCTTGTATATTACAGGAATCCATCATTTATACTGCTACAATATCCTCTGAAAAATTTGGTTTTCTTGTGAGTGTAGCAATGCTTACTGTGTTCCCATTCTTTTGCTCCATGCAAGCACGCTATCTGGCTTTGTTTCCAGTTTCTTTCCGTTGGTACTGTTATGTTATTCCGATAATATTGCAAGGTAGTACAAAAGTTCCTGTACCTTGAAGTTCATCTTTTGAAAATATGTGAGGTGTTTTCATTAATATTGTCCAGGATATTAATAATTTTTTTTATATTTTTAATATTCTTAGTTGTTGGCTACTTTATATATCGAATCTCCATTCAACAAAAGTTAAGTTTCAGGAAGGACCAGCACAAAGCTAAATTAGCAGGTGTGTTGTATATACTTTTTGCTCCTCTATTTCAATATTTCCAATAATATTCTCTGGAACCAGCAATTTTTTGGCTGTTGAATTAACTTGTTGATTTACTAGCAAACTATGCCTGCTTGTTCATTGTAGGAGTGGATTACATCACTACAGCAAACCGCAAAAATATATTGGTTGATGGTTGGTGGAAATGGTTACGCCACCCAAACTATTTTGGTGACCTGTTAATGAATATTTCTTGGTCCATGTTATGTGGTATGTTTCTTATATTTATCATTGTTGTCGCAAAGTGTGGCAACTTATCTCATGTTATTTAGCGCAGGCTGAACTAGAGGAAAACTTCTCTAAAGCACTCTTCTGAATTTATGACGGCAACTGGTGCCACCTTTATTATCTCTAATAAACATTTCATTTCATCTTTTGAGAGGAAAACCCAGGAGAAACTGGCGAGGAATGTGTATAATAAAAGTCAATTTGGGTTTGGTTTTTGGATGGTTTTTTTTCTCGATAAGTTCATATTCTATCCAAGTCAGTTTGGGTTTTCAATACAGATTGTTTTGTGATTTTTCTTTTCGCTTGCCGTGAAATTAGTAAAGGAACCTTAACGCGTAGATTGGTTGTTTTTTTAACTATGACTACCAAACAAGTTCACAGCAAATAATGATCTGCAGTCGCAATTTTCCAATACGACGGCATTTTTTTGCTGTCAGTCTTTTTTCCTATTTCAGACGACTGACAAAGTTTAAAAGAATGTGATATCATCCTCTATTCTGCTTCTAGGCTTCTATCATCCGATTGGTTGGGCGTGGACAGCCCTTCTAATTCCAACCTTGGTTTGGATGTGTTTGAAGGACGACGAAAAATGTCTTGAAAAATACGGCCAGAGTTGGAAAGAGTATCAGCGGCGCGTTAAATATCGTTTGATACCGTACATTTTCTGATGGCGACATGTTCCTATGATGTTTTGATCTGGAAATTGATTGTGATTGACAGCTTGTTTGTGATTGGCAGTTTGTTTGCGATTGACAGTTTGTATGTTTTCTTCGAGAACGTGATGCTATAAAATGACGGTGATTATCGTCGTGCCAGTGTATAAAAACTGACTTTTTAGTGTATCATAATTTTGACGTGTATCTATGTGTGGTTGCGTTTTTGTCTTTTGTTTGTTTTTTTTTCATAGGCTTTAATATTTTAACTTTTAAATATATATTACCTTCCAGAAGAATTATTAATTATTGTAACTTATTTATTCAGTATCTGCTATACATTTCAGAAATATTTTCAGGCATGGTAGCAGGAAGATGATTTTTAAATTGTCAACAAGCTTGACAAGAACGTCTTTAGCACAGCGGTGATAATGAATATTTTTGATAATTTATTGGTACCATTCAGTAGTTCACCAGTTCAGATATGTATTTCTGGATGATTTTGTATGATAGAATTTGAGAATATACTTGTTCCACAACGCTTCCAAACTCCTCGTGTTTTTTTTTTTTGTTTTTTTGTTTCACACACAATCGATATTATTTATGGCAAAACACGCACCTCGGATTTGGCTAAAACAATAGAACTGTCCGATTTTGAATTTTTTTGTAAGTCATTTCACTAGTATTTACAAAAAAGGGACGAAAAGATAAAAGTTGAGGCATCAGTCATTTTACTAACACTTTCACTATCAAAAGCATTTCACATTTTTTCCATAATTATGAGGATTGAAAATGCGAGAAGGTTGCAATGAAAATTCATGAAAATCACAATGTTGTAATCAGCATTTTTTTAAACTTTAGCCGATACTAACGACATCGGTGGGTACGGGCGTTGTCAGCTTCAGACTTATCATGACGGTCGGCGAGGGTGTATATCAAAACATACTTCATTTTGTCGACTTTCTATTTCATCAGAGAGTTCAAGAAAAAGCACAAATTATAGGACTAAACAATAAATACGATAATTATGATAATTATGATTAAAATTTTCGAACAACACGATATAAGTTAATGTAATTTAATTAAAAAATTCATAATGTACACAGAATGTTCTCAACTGAACCATCACGCGTGAAGATTAAACGCTTCCTAGTGTAACTAGGATATTAACAGTGACGTCAAAGAATTAAGGTTAGTTGTCACTACTAAGTTATTACATGTTGCCGAAATCCCCAAAATTTTGAAAAAATATACGTTTGTTCGTTAGCAGACAGAGAACACATTTATCAAAAATTGATATTGATATTCAAGTCAATTTATATAAAAAAACGTTAGTGATACCAGCGTCATGTTGCAGTTCTTTCAGCACAAGTGTTCGATCGTACCTCGGATCATCAGAAATGTGCGTTACAAACCTTGGGTAATTGAGTTTGCATTGATTTTCAAAAGCACAGAGAGTTTTGCAGGTCGATGATGTGGAACTGTTCGATGAACTAACAATAAAACTACAACCTAGTCAAAAAATCCCATCTACACGTGAAATCAAGTGGTACGTTGGATGTTGCAGCTATTATAGAAACTATTTTAACCCCTCAAAAAATATACTCCAAAAACATACGAAAAACACAACTTGCGTGTTATGATATATCTAGATGCACTTAAAATGCAAAAAAAAAAAAAAAAAAAAACGAAAATAAAATATTTAAACATTTAGGCTAATCTTTTTGTGAGTGAAGATCAACTTCGTCACCGGGACTTTTCTGTGTTGATAGATTTAACCGCTAGATTTTGTAGAACCGGTTTCAACGTTGATCAGCGCTTCCAGTTCGCTTGAACGGAGACTTGGACTGAAATAACATTATAGTTATAAATAATTACTCATAAATCTATCTAATGGTAAGGAGTTCATATCACGTCAAAGTCAATGCTTAAATAATGCAGGTCTAGTCATTATCGGTAACCGTGTGTATTGCTTTCAAGCATGTGTCTGTGAACATTCTGCGGACTGCTGTCCCTGACAGGTCGGTAAGCGTTGTGTGTTGTAAGTAAATTTGTTTGATCGTGTTCCGGTTGAAAATCGTCCAAACTCTGATTGTCCACTGTCCGTCCCTACAAAATATTCGAAAAGTCAAACTTTCATGTTTCACATACAAAAACATTTCTGATAATCACTGTTCTCTTACCCTTTCATTGCCGATCTGAGCGAGATGTGATGTACTTCTAGAAATTCTTTCTGACTGTGGAACTTTAGACTGCGAACCAAGGTTTTCACGTGACGAAGATCGCTTCAGATTGCCAGAACTAATCTTTTCCATCAACTTTTGACCACGGTTACTAAAGGTTCGTTTTAAACGAGACAATGTTGTTTTGTCTTTGTTTCGACGTTTCTCCTGAAAACACAAACAAAGTCAAAAGCTGAAAGTTTCACGGTAACCGGGCACTGGGTTTGCATTTATACCTCCTCTTCACCAACACGTGCTTCTTGTTCGTCAGTTCGACCAGCAGCTGATTTTCCAACACCGTTTGCGTCACCACCAAGTATACTTGCCAATTGTGATTGCCGCATGACGTCCATAGGCTAAAAAATGACAGAAAGTTATCAGTAGAATTATTATTGAAAAATATTGACTCAGACGACGCAGGATATCAAAGGATATGTATCGTTTCCATCAAAGGTTGGACATTTCGCCGTGCTTACGTTTTTCTTCGAACGATTAGCGCAGTCTTCCAGCGTTTCGGCTGCATCAAACTTTCCTTGTCTTCGATATAAGGCCGACAAATTTCTTAGTGTCGTCGTCACTGTCGGACTTAACAAGATAAAAGAAATTCATCATAAATAATCAAATATTTTCGTAGTTTGTTTTCAGGTTAAAACGCCAATCTACAAACCTATCAACTTTAGCCGCCTTGTGCCACCCCCCATATTCTCCGTAAGGGGCGTTATCTTTCCCACGCTAAAGAACACATAAAAGAACGTTTACCGACATGGCGGTAGAATGCTATCGAAGCCAAACAAACATTACGAGCACAACATACCCTGCTTTCATCATCCTTTCCAAACTCTCGCTCATGTGCTCTAGTCAACACTTCCTTGTACAGTTGCTCAGCTGCTTTATACTTTCCTTGTTTCAGATACGCTGATGCCTATTTCACAGTGAAAGCATTATTCTACACGTGTCATATCGAAACGAAAGCACTATTAACTTCATCACTAATTAACCTACCAGATTATTTTTCGTCTTTGCCACATTCGGATCGTCAGGACCTAACTGTGTTTCGTAAATCTCCAACGCCCTTTGATAATACATTTCAACCTGTGAAAAAATGTTGACGTGTGAACGTATCAAACCTGTGATTTGTAACATGAAAAGAGAGCAACGTAGAATGCTACTCACTTCATCATACTTTCCTTGATTCTGACATAGTAAAGCTAAATTATTTAACTGTTTTGCCACGTCCGGATGATTTTTGCCTAGTACCTAAAAGAAAATATATTAATATTCCTAAAACGTTTTCTGCTTTTCAACGTCAGAAAGATACAAAAAACGACAGAATAATAAAAAGTTTTTTCTAATGTTAATGATGTACCTTTTCTCGTATTTCCAAGGCCCTTTTACACAAAGGTTCAGCTTCTTTATACTTGCCACGTTTCCCATACAGCACAGCTAAGTTATTCAGAGTAGCAGCAACCTGAAAAACATACACGCTGTAAGAAATCCACAGTAAACAAGGAATGGTTTCAAACAAATGACTGGTTTTTATTGGAATTACTAGAGGAAACTGCAGGACAGAGATAAGAACATTCTAACATCAAAGCAAATACTCACAGCAGGATGGTCTGGGCCCAGTGTTTTCTCACGAATTGCCAGAGCATCATTTAACAAGTTGGCTGCCTCTTTATACTTGCTTTGATCTCTAAAAAAAGTGATAGAATTCTTCAAGAACCTCGGTCCCCATGTTAGGATATAAATATGCTGACAATCATCAAAATATAAGTAAACATATCTCAGTCTCAATACACACATACGGTAGTGTCCACAAGAAAACTGAAGTGTGCAACATACAATAAAAGTTTTTAAAAAACTGCTGAAGACTGTCTGAAAGAACATGTAAAAGATTATTTTTTATGCGATTTATTATATTACTATTTTCCTCGATTGAAAAATAAACAGACACTCTTGAGAACTTCTGAAAACTTCTCTATAGTTTATTCAAAATGGTATTTCACAGATGCTTTCATCTTTGGAGATATTTTGAATTAAAAATTATGTTGGACGGAATTTGATACATTGAGAATTCGTTTAAAACTGACTGGTGTATAATCAGTGAAAACTGTTAAAATTATGTGAACCATAACCAGTTAGACTTTAAATCAAGCCTTTAATATTTACATTTGCCAAACTGCTGCCGTAACAGTTCAAATTTTAGTGAGGCTGTTGGATGGAATAGATAGAAATGATGCAATGAAACTTTTTAATAACCAGTCAAGTTCCACCTCGAATAACAAACAAATGCGAAAAATTAGTTTATAATGCATAACTTGGATCTCTTCAGAACATTATCTCATCAAAATTGCATCTATATTGGAAATTTATGGGAACAAAAATCTAAGAATAAGATTAGTATAATGTCTGTTGGACGGAATCTGTTGGACGGAACGAATGCAACAAATTTGTCAAGTAAATATATTCAAGATTACAATAGCTAAAACTTGATTTATTTACTATCAGTTAATTTGGATGGTATTTGAGATCTTGATAAAAACAAAATAAAAACATTTTCAAAAGTAACATTTTCAAAAGCTTCCCACTTAGCTATACAAACTTAACTCAGTTTTACAATGAAATTTATGGACAGCTAGTATTTTTCATCCAAAAGACCGTCATTAAAATTCCTAAAAGAACATAATTGCAAAGAACTTTAAAAACTTTAGAAGGAGTGTTGCATTCAATCATTTCTTTAAATTTGGAATGTATCAGTTATAATCTTTTTCATAAATTGAGTGAATTTCATTTTTCAGTGTTTGCAACACAATTCAAAATATCACCCTTCAAGATCATGTTGGTAAAACAATGCTCTTTCTTTTGTGGCATTGTTTAATTATCCAAAAAATTCTTCATGGAAGACTTTCCTTTTACTTGTATTGACAATGAAAACAATTTCATCCAGAATCAACAAACAGTGTCCTGGTACACAAAAAGAAGACATGATGCGGAAGTCCTGAGTTTTAATCAAATCAAGTTAAATATAACAATCTTATTCTAACATGAATAAGAAAGACAAATTTTTTGAAAATTTAAGCAATTCGATATTTACATCATCTTCATGTACAGTACAGTGTAGTACTAATGTAAGCATTAATGACTGGCATATCTTGATTAAACAATCTTACGTAATGCAAGAGTTTATGATTACATTAACAAACATGATGTCATTTGAAACGGGAACCGAATAAAACTATTTTTAAACATCTTTTTTTCACTGGTCAAACTCGGTATATCATGTAGGTTCATGTGAAAAGACATTAAAAAATTACCACTGAAAATATACATTTAAAAATTAACATTTTCTTTGTTATGATGATACATGATGACATCCATTGTTGACGAATAATCAAAATGAGATGTTAAAAACATAAAGTTTTCAACCGTCACTCGTAAAAAAACCCAAAAAACAAACATCCAGTTATATAAACTTATGCTTTTAGCGTGGTCAAACTACAAACAACAATTAAGTATTAAATTTTATTTTTAATCTTTTAAAATTAATTTTTTCATTAATTTACATTGTGAGATTCCCAGCAAGGTTGCATAAAATCTCACAAAAAAACTTTGTTAGTTTTTCCACACATGGGTTAGTAATGGTGCAGTTCAGCTACAAACAATTACCTCTCACGCCAAAAGCATAAGTAATTATCAAGTGACCTAGTGAATAAATAAACAAGGTGATTGCAGCAGTGTTACAGCAAAAACAACAACATTAGAGCTGGGAAGAAATGATATGCATTTTCGACAAGCCCAAACAATGATTAATAATATGATTAATATTGAAACTGCATAATAGAGTAGAAATAATACAAAATACATTTATAATTTGTAAACAAAGTTAGATTATCAAAGGGTATCATTCTAGTTGCTTGAACTGTGTAAAGTTTAACATATTAGTGAGTATTTGTCAGTACAACTTGTAGAATCGATTGAATAAAAAATTGACTATTTTTCAGACTATAAATTATGTTTATCAAAATATAAAATTATATATTTCATACAATAGGTAGACATATAAATTTTTCATTGAAATCTGAATTCAAGAATTTGTATACTACAGGATTTACAAGTAAAAAAAAAACACTTTTTATAAAAACTAATCAAAATGTTTTGTATCATACAATTTAAAAATTTGGGATAAATTATCTTTGGAAGGACACAAAGCCTTTTTGAAGTAAAAATATGATCTACTATATTTTTTTTACAAAATAACACATTACCAAAAGAGTTATCTGTGTCAGAAATATTCAGAATCAGTTCCATGAAGTCCCCTTGAAAAAATGGAATTTCCTTGAGAAAGACTGCCCACAAAAGATGTTTGCCTTATAATAATGCACTGCTTGCTGATGTAAATATAGTACATGTTACCAGTAAACGCTATCATCAAAGGTTCTAACTCCTCCAAATTTGCTGTTTTAACTTAACATCAATTAAATTTGTACAGAATGCAAATTCATCCTATAAATCTCAATTTTTCCTGCAGATACTTTTCTTCTTTTTGTTGCAAATGCATCAACTGTTTTGAAATTGCATCTTTATTTCCCCTCAGCCAGAATTTTTCAATATTAGCTACATTGAGTTTTGGCAACTCCAAACCCAAATGTGTCAGACTATTAAAGTCAACATCACCAAAATGTATATTCAGGTAGCGGCGAATAGGTGCCAGTAAGAACAGAAGCATATCCTTCAAGGTATATCCTGGCAAATGGATAGTCTGTCGTACAATACCAAATCTGGCAGAGGAAATATAAAGATGGAACTCAAAATCAAATCAAAATTCTGAGTCAGAGAACAATCAGTGCAACAAGAGGAAAGCTCAGCATCTCCTTCAATTCTTTTATTGGGTTCAAAATTAAGATTCCTTTTCTCTTAAAAAGAAAACTATTTGCTTTTAAAGAAATTAAAAGACAAAAAATTAAGATGATATGAAGAATGTGACAGATAAATATGAAAACTTACCTATAAACCAATGCCAAAATATTCAACATGGTGGCAACATCTGGGTGGTCATGGCCAGATGTTTTCTCCAGATCTTCTAAAGCCTGCTTACACAAGGGGACTGCAACTTCGTAACGACCCTAATGATAATAACGTGTCAGTGAAATTTCTTTTAAGTTCAAACTATTTTAAAAAATATATTCACATAAGAAGGGTTTATATCCTTATCTATCCTCATATATACTTACTTACCTGTCACAAATAACTTAATTAATATGGCAATCTGAAAACAAGAGTCAACATCCATACCTGTGATGCATATTGAATCACTAAATTATGAAGTGTTCGAAGCCTTGCAGGAATTTCATATACACCAGCATTGTTAACAGAACTTGTAACAGAAGAAACTTGACTTAAGGTGTCATCTAGAAAAAAATCACAATTTCAGACAATCCTACATTATTAGGAGCATATCTTATGTATATAATCATACTCAGCTGCACATCCAACATTTATTTTAGGACTCTCCGCTGATTTGTTTCTTTTTTTTCAGTTTCTTCTTTTTCTCAAGGATTTTCCTACTATTAACATAATTTTCTTCTATTTGAGATATTTAAAGCTTTTCCAAGAATTAACGCAAAATATTGGATCTTTAAATAAACTGACAGAGCATTAAAATTTTTTCATTCTTAGATGAGATGTATACCTTATTACAAGAAATGTTATAATGTTATTTATGCTAGGCATGCTATCTAAGTAATTTTTTAATTTCAAACAAAATGAATTTTAAAAGCTCTGAAATTATGTTTTTTTTTAGTATATAAATATACTTATAAAATACCTTCATCTTTATCTGAATCAATGATATCGTCAGGAATTTCTTCATGGAAATCGCTATCAATGCCTTCATCCTAAAAACAACAGGGATTTTAGTTTCTCCAAATACACTAATCTTTGTTTATTACTACCATTTATTTATTTCCATGATTATATTTCCATAATTTTTATGATTAGCTCGTCTGATTATCTGATTAAAAATTTTCTTTTTGAACGATAAGCAGCAGATGCATAACTCAAATTTTATGTGGAAATTTTCTATTAGTTATATTTATAACTTTGTTCTGAACCTTCAACAGTTTTTGTGCCAATACAAAAGATTGTTTACAGAAAAAGCCAACTCACCAGAGGTTTATCATCATCATAAACTTTTAACGTGTTCAAATATTCTAAATGGTTTTTTTCTTCCTCAAGTTGTACAACCATCTGTTCACTAGATTGTAATTTTTGTTGTGTTGCAGAAAGTTCTTCCCGAAGCCATGCATTTTCTTGGCATAAACGTCGTACTTGAGCTTTTAACTTTTGTTTTTCAGCCTCTACTTGTCCCAAATGATTGCACAAAGCCATCATAACCTACATGTGCAAACTGCTGAGTCAAATTAAGTGACTTTTTTAAAGATCATAAAGAAATGGTTCTAAGAATTTATTGGTATAAATCATCATAGAATATTTTATGAATAAATGTAATTACATATAATTTATAATGCTAATATGAGCATAAACACTCATAATATCAAACAAAACATGTTTAAATGATATTGTGCATAATTTGATCAATGAATCACAGTAAAATTGCTAGAAATGTTTTTTGTTATTTAGTATATAGATGTTCACATTTTCCATATATAAAATTATCATAAAAGAACTATGTATAAATATCATAATTAGTACATTAATTTTAAATAACTTCATGTGATTTTGTAATATATAATATAAATGTTCGAAAAATAACCTAGAGACCAAAACAATAGAAAAGCAGACAAATAAAGACAAACATGTCTACAATATTGAAAATATAGGATCCAATTTTGAAACAACATCAAACACATTGGTACTAACCTGAGCTTCTCCAATACCTAATTCAATTTTTTCGAGTGACTTTTGAATGAAATCAACTTTATCAGAAGTGTCTTTATTACTTCCATCACTGTCTCCATTACTTTGTTTCGTTGAAAGTTTTACCAATAAACCATCATGTTCACTTTTCAATGTTTCCAATCCCCGTAAAACATTTTTGGTGTTGGAGATGATCTCGTCCTGAGAAACTTTGTCACCAGAACTAGTTTTCTTCATATTTAAATGTATGAAAATAAATTCTATAACTGTAATAAAACAAATATAAGTGAGTATATATTTGCTAAATATATATTATATTTACTCAAACCAAATATATATTATTGTATATTTATTTATTATTAATAATGGAGTATAAAAGCTGTATATAATTTTTCAGACAAAGCAGGAAAGAATGACAGTCGAAAAACAAAAACAATCACAAATTCTACAGTGAATTACGACTAATGTGTATATAAAATGTTATCTATCTAGTAATATGCTAAATAACTTTTTGAAATAAAGTCACAATACACTTAACACTTTAAAATAAAGTTAATTATTGTATTGGATGATTGTTGGATACAAAAATTGAAATGTTTTCGACGACATTTTTAATTTATTACGTGTGTTTTCAGAGCAGCTGGAACTTGAACCACTTTTCTTCACAATTTGAGTAATTGTGTAGCAGATGCTAATAACGTATCAAAGTTTCATTATTGATAACATCTGAGATTGCCATCTTTTCTATAAATTTACATTTTCGACAACAAAACATGAGGAAAAAAAAGTTATCTCTTCCCGATGTGTAAATAATACAGGTTATATTTTCCAGGACTCGCTAGGCTGCGTCGGGCTCACGGGATTTCACTTCTAAAAAGAAAAACCCGCCCACACCACCACCCCGCCAATAATCACACACACTCTCTGCTCTGAATTTAGCTAGCAAGACAAAAAGAACCCTTGAGGAACGGATACGGAAAGCTAATAAAAAATATAGAAGGGGCATCCGTCACAGAAATATAGTCAAAGTCACATCATCATTTGAAGCCACAGACACACAAGGTCCCAAAAAATTGTGGGACATCTTTGGTTGCCCAATGTGGTCCCAACAAAAGGTCAGTTCCCTCTACTAGCAGAGATATTTTCCCTAAACAACGCGATTTTTTAGGGCTCCTTTATTATTCAGCATGAAATGAAAAACATGGTATTCGAAGTCGGAGTGTTCTCAAAGTCAGTCATACAAAGCGCCCAACCTCGATCCCAGGGCTTCTTTCTAGCCCTGGGACCGAGGTTGACAAAGCGCCCTGAGTATGAGGTTGAAAAAGTAGTCAGAAGTAAAGTTTCAAACTTTTCCTTTTACGAGAAAAAAAATGTAAAAACTCATATTTCAGCTTTTGTATTTAAAGGATTCTCCAACTGTGCAAAATTATTTTTCAGCCTAAAATTACATATATATACAACCACAAGCACGCACCCTACAAATAAAGCGCCCTATAACTCCTACGACAAGCGACCAAAAAAGATACGGAATTTCAGTTCAAGAAGTTGATTTTTCGTAAAGTGTTGTGGCTTTCCACAACCTTCTACCTTCCCTGATTGTGACACGGTAGCATCAAAACACCGTTCACCTTACAAGTGTTGCGATTATTCACGCAAGGATTTTGGCCATTGCTTGTATTTCAGTTCAAGAGAGTTCAAATTGTATTGATGTTCTTCTTTAAATGAAACTTTTACTACCTTATTGTATCAAAATTATATTATTTCATACACAACAAGAAAAATGTCTTACGCCTTCACTTACGCCTTCACCACTTGCGCCTTCACTTGACCATCCTTACATTGGACAGAGCGATAATTAATAGTAATTTCTTCAGCAAAGCTTTTGTCTGTTCCTCGCCACTAACATCATTCTAGCAAAAATGGATCATTATAGTAAAGATGGAATATTCTGTCAAAAGACTGAATTTGAACTTTGCACCCAAAGAATTTTATCCCATTTTTAATATATTGAAAATGTGTCAAATTTTTTTCGGATTTTTTTGTGGTACGATCCAAAAGCAGGATTCTTTGTCAGATGATTTCAATCTAACAATATGTGCTTTCCCACATCAAAAATACAAAAACTTGCTTTATCGAGCTCATGTCGTTTAGGTTTTGTTTCAAATCGTTCCCCCGGTCGACATGGTTTATTTACATCACATCTTATACATCTGCGTGATCTGCAAGGGGTTTCAAAAGGCAAACAAAAGTTAAATTGTTATTTAGCAGCCTTTGAGAAAAATGATTTCTAGCAATGAAATTATTCAATTTAATTATGGTAGCTTAAGCCAGCGATGCAAAAATACTGCATGAAACTACTCTTGAGTATTAATACAACTGTTCTTGAAAATTACATTTCTGTTGTGGTTTGATATTGTGGAGGTTAAGAAAAATGCGTGGCTTCACATTTTAGAGTATGTTTAACATAAAGCGATTACAGAGCATGAAATCGTTATCAAATATCAAATTCGTATTTCCGGTCAAATTTTAGCCAAAATTTGAAAGTTCTCCAATTTTCATAAACGTGACTTGGAATAACATTATTAGAATTGTCAGGCAGATTTGAATCACCGAAAAGCAAAAACTTACGTAAGTATTGTAGACTTAGTGGCGAAAATGCAACGTTTACAGTTCTGAAATTTTCAAAAAGGATACGTCTTTCGTTTGAAAAGCTAGGGCATTGTAATAGAAAATGTTCAGTGCTTTCTATCGAGTTCGTTCTACAAGTGCAAAAGGGATCGATTGTGTCAAGAAACCCATGTCTGAGTTTGTGTTCACGAAGGTGACTAAACCCAACCCTCAACCGAGTAAGCAAAACCAGTCCCCGATTATTTTGGACCCCAATAATTGAAGAAGCCTTTGGACGGACAAAATCGAAGATCGCACGTTTGAATCTGGAGATTACTTTTGTCAGTCCTATCCCAAGTGCATAGAAGACATACAAAAAACACCACTGATTGCTGCCGTAACCTTGCAATGACATCAAAGGTTGTCGTATGAAAATACTCAAAATGACAATGATTCGCAGACCAGATTTGTACAATATTTCATCATCATGTTCTAATCATGGAAATGTAATCGGAAAATTTTACATTTTCTCGGTCTAATCATTGAGGTAAAACTTCTGAGGCTGAACTCTTATTTTGCTATTATTATCCAGATGATGACTTTTCGGTATCTCTTTTGTGTGATATTTTATGTAATTCAGAAATTCTATAAGCAACTTTGCCCAAAGAGAATGCTATGGCATTGTTTTCCACCATATCAGTTTTAAAGTCTCAGGATAGAGTCATGATGATTATCTGTGGATAACATTTGCCAGTGAGTGCTTTGGCCATAATGTCATCATGAGTTTCATCATGTAGAAATCATCAGGACTTTATCTTTGAGCACCTAAAAACTAGTACAGAGAACCATGGCCAGGGCACTCAATAGCAAAGGTTTCTTACAGAAACTCATGATGACTTTATTATTGGGTACTTAAAAACGAATGGAGGAAAACAAAGCCATAATACTCTTTGCCAAAGTTACTTATGGAAACTCATCATTACTTTATAATTGAGTACCTTAACACTAATGGAGGATATCATGGTCATAACCTTCATTGCTTCAATGTTATTGAGATAAAATCATCATGACTTTATCACTGAACACCTAATAATGAGAAACATAGTCCTCATTGAGCAAGGTCACTTAAACACATCATGACTTTATCGTTGGGTACTTAAAATATGACGGAGTTGCTTATGGAAAGTCAACATGACTTTATCCTTGAGTATTCAAAAACCGATGGACAGAAACATAACCATAACACTCATTGAGCAAGACAGCTTACCGAAACTCATACTTGCTTACCTAAACACTAATGGAGGAAAACATGGTCACAACACTCATTGGGAAAGGTTACTTATAGAAACCCATCATGACTTTATCCTTTAGTACCCAAAAACTGATGGAGGAAAACAAAGACAAGCGAGTGTTTAAGCGAGTTTGTTCATGACATGATATTCAATTATAATGACTGAACAGATAAGCGGAAATATTTTTCAAGAAAATAAAGATGATGATTATCTGTAGGAAACATTTGCCAATGAGTGCTATGGCCATAATGCCATCATGATTTTCTACCAGTAGCCTTGCTTAATCAGTGTCATGGCCATGTTTTACTCAATCAGTTTTTAGGTAATCAAGGATAAAGTCATGATGAGTAACCTTGCCTAATGAGCGCTATGAACATGATTTCCTCCAATAGTGTTTAGGTGCTCCATTATAATGTGATCACGAGTTTCCATAACCTTGGCAAAGAGGGTTATGTTAGTGGGCGAAATTGTCAATTTCTGAACTTTTTTTCAGTCAAATTACTTCTTTCATCCAATAACAAAGGCATATCAAAAATAAAAACTTCATGTTAAGATAGGATTGAAAATTCCATTTTCTTTTTTCTGGAATTCTAAGCACCAACTAGTGACAAGTTATTTACTTGCAAAATCAGGAGCACTTAAGGATTAAGAGCCACTTGTGGTACGAGGCTTTACTATGTTGCCATGGAGACCATGTTTTGAGCAAAAACTTTAAATGGCGATATCTCAGGAACGAAAACTGACTTTTTGAAAATTCAAAAACCGATTTTCATCATTTTTGAAGTTCTTTCCAATGGTACAAAAACATGGATTTTTTAACAACTTTGCAGTTGATTTAAAAGAGTTTAGGAATAGTGCACATGGTTTTTTTGCTTGAAACATCTCAACCAGTGTCAGAAGCAAACACAATTTTGGTAATGTTAACTATGATGGCGTAATTCATAATGGCGCTAAATTTGCAACACAAAATCATTTTTTCCCAATTTTACCGCTATATAGCCAAGCCATTGATGGAGTGCACATGAATTTTATTGCAAAAATGTATTGTCTAGCGACATGGTTCTAACAACATGTAAAGTTGAATATATAAATATAATGGTTTCACCAGATAACAGATCTCAAAGTTGGTACCACACAGAACAAAGGCGTGATTTGAAGACATGTGTTTAATAAGGCCATAATTGATAAACTGATTTTTGTCATATATTCTTCTTCCCCCACTTGGGTTTGAAGTAATATTCATTGTAAAAACTTTGTGTGTGTGTGTTTCTTTTTAAAAATAATGACCTTCGAAAACTGCCCAAATTTGTTTTTCATGATTTACTGGTCCTGTGGCTCCAATTTCATGAGGCCGTAGCTCAGAGCCAAGCCGAATTTAGAGCATAATATTTGGTTACTAATTACAACATAGGCAACAAAATATCTCAAAACAAAGTAATTTTGAGATGGTCACTATCGTGATGTACAGAAATTGTTTGATTCTTACGAATAGTTGCTCTTAAAAAATTAGAAAATGTAAATTGATGGAAAATTTTAAAGCCAAATTTAACACAGGGATGGCTAAGTTTTTTATGAACTATCAAGATAGTTAAAAATTCTTAAAAGAGCTCATTCGGATCAAAAAGAATACAAGAACTAGTTGTCTTGAATACCATAAAATAGGTCTTAATGAAGCCCATGAAATTTTTTATAGCATACGAAGCATCCCAGGATCATATCCACATATCATAGTCCACAAGACGTTGAGCAGCGTAAAATATCGATACATTTAATTGCTTCTGAAGTATTGAATAATATTACAAGCTACAATTACATAGGAGAATTCTTGTCTCCCTTTAGTCATTAGGACGGTTCTGACATGAGTTTGATGGAAAATTTAGACTTATTAGAGCCTCATGAGATGAGATATTCCAAGAAAAAATAAAAATAAAAATTGTGAACCTGGAATTGTGGATCTTTTAATGCTCCAAATTTTTGATACCAAAAGGGAATCTTTTGCTCTAGAGGTAAATGTTAATGAGACAGGAGGAGCATTAATTGAAGAAATATTCCACCAAAGTTTTATTATTTTCCAGATTATAACTTTCCTGATAAAAGTTTCGAAAAGTACTGCGATTCTTCGTATGGAATGAATCGTTCCAGGAGAGCTCTTTGTACTAGTTCATTGTTTTACAAGATGCTCGTATTTATAGAAAAAATAATGTTCATTTCTCAATTAGACAATGTAACATGTTCCTGATATCTTCAGTAGTATAGAAAAACTTATCAATATCTCTCTTTTATTACATGGAATTTTCCATCTGTTTCTGCTCCTATTTGATATGAGACATGAGATTTCTGAAGTTAATTATTTATTGCAGGTACATAAACAAAGTGTTTTAAAACACATTGCAATGAATTTACATAATACTTAGTATAAATCTAATTTAGACTTGATCGCAAATTCTGTTGGAATGATTAATCCAAAAGTGCTCCTCGAAGTGTCCAGACATCTAAAAGCATTTTGTATTGCTTTTTATGTTATTTGGAATTTCTGAATTATTTCAAATCAATGATTTAGAAAAGTCAATTTCATGGAATATGTGATCCTAAATGGCTCCTCCAAAGCATAGCATATTCTTAAGGGACATGAAATACATTTCCCACCGAAATATCATTCTAGTTTTCTAATTGGTTACATTTTTAGACCTAAAAAACTGAATTTCTGACTTTCAAAATTTACAATTTCCCCCACTTAAAAAAAAAATTAATTATGGCTTTGTACCCAATAATAAAACCATGGTGATTTTCTGTAAGAAACTTTTGCCAGCGAGTGCTATTGCTATGTTTTCCTCCATTAGTTTGTTCAAGGTTCATCACGAGTTTCTACCAGTAGCCTTGCTTAATCAGTGTTATGGTCATGTTTTTATTTATTTTTATTTTTATTTATTTATTTTATTTTTTATTTTTTTATATTAATTGTCTTTCAGGCACTTCCATATTTTACAATGACTATTCGTCCTATTAAAATAATCATATTTAAATAAAGAAATAAGTTATTATGAAAAAATATACCGTATAAAATATAATTTTCAAAAGATATTGGCAAAAGACTGCGAACGAAATTGGAATCTTGTACTTGGTCAGAAACTTGGAGAAATTGAAAATTTGAAACTGATTAAAGTAAAAGTTGATTGGAACTAAATGATCCTGGAACTAACAGTATTGGTATTGATAAGATTTTAAAATTTTAAAATATTTTAAGTATAAATATAATAAATAAATTACCTGATGGCTACCCTGAAAAGATAATGTACTAGAAACTTGGAGACTTGCAATATAGAAATTGAATTGGATGTGGTAATCTGGAGTGATCTCAAAAATCAAATGACTGGAATGTCACTGGTCTAGGATGTAGTAACGAGCCGCACTAAACGCTGAAAATATTAGAGTAGCTGATATGGATGTGAAAAGTTAGAAGTAAAATAAATAAGATTAAGTTATTTATTGGGCATAATGTAACTCAATCAGTTTTTAGGTAATCAAGGATAAAGTCATGATGACTTTCCATAAGTAACTTTGCTCAATGAGGGTTATGTTTTTGTTTGCCTGCATCAGTCTCAGACGAGGATGAGGATGATGCTAAAGTTGAAAATGATGCTAACGTTGGTGAAAAGGGATGGGCTTAAAACTGAAAATTGATAGCAAAACTTATAAAAACGTTTAAACTTCTGTAGCCATTAATGAAGCCCTAGAAATTTTACAAGATTACGTGCACCATTACAAGATAGTCAAAAAAATCACCTGAAGGCATGGATTTTAGATGGGGGAAGAGAGCTCCCATATCGCTACTTTCTTTATAGATTCAAGGATAAAGTCATGAAGAGGCCGTTTAAGATCCTATAGGGAGCTTAACCAATTATCAAGGCAAGACCTCGATGTGATCTTATTAAAATCCTTAATCTAGTATGTAAATTAACCAGCTAAATTGCTCTTTAAATCGATCTAAAACTGACCAGTTTCAATATATTTGACACTAGTCGATCAGAATTTCCTGAGAACGCATTTCAAGAGGCTTCCAGGTAGTGCAAGCGCTTTAAAACGTTTCTGGTCTTCGATCGCTTTTTTTTGAATTTTCAAAGTAATCCGCAAAAGTGTCGTGTGCCGTAAATGTAAAAGTGTCGTAAACGACAGCAACGACATTGCAGGCAGTGAAGCAACGTCTGAAGTCATGACCTGAAGTTTTATAAATAAATATGTTTTATGTTTTATTAATACATTATTTGACACAAAAAATTGTAGATAATATCATGAAAAGAAATATAAAAATAAACAAATATAAAAAAACATATTGGCATCAATTCAAAAAAAACGTAAACACCACACAAGTTTCAAATTATTGTCGCTGTTCCTCAATTATAATAGTTCAAAAATTATGTTTTCTTATTGATGAGTTAACTTATTTGCGCATGCTCAAGTTGCCAAACTGAAACCGTTTAGACACAGGGTGACCTAAATTCTCAAACTGTATTGAGGTCAAGTGTTGAATAATTACAGAATTTCTTTTATTCTCAAACATCCATACCAAAAAAACAAACAGAAAGTTATACGAAGAGGTTTCGAGGTGATCACAACATAATTTTCTGTTTTCGAAATTAAAGCATACAATATCTTTAATCATTTATGAGTCATTTAGATCTGCAAAAATAATAGGCATATTTTTATGATGACTTTGAATTTCTTTGATGAAATATTCTGATCATACCGTATTTCCTCTAATAAACGCCGCGGCGTTTATTACAAATTCAAGTTTTTGGATGAGGCGTTTAATAGAGGGCGGCGTTAATTAGAGAGCGGCGTTTATTACAAAATGAAAAATTGGACAGAAACAAACTTAAACAATAATGTTTCCTTATCCTTTAAAAGGTTAAAAAGATTGTGTGAAAATGTTTTACACAAAAAGATACGTTCACAAAAATGTCAAAGAAGAGCAATATCACTGTCACCTGTCATGAAAACTTTTATAGCAATTAATAACACATCAAACATTCACGCAAACGTGGAAGAATTTGTTGATAGAAAACAAAAAAAAACCCATTAACTATTAAACCAATTCTTGTTTAGCCTGTTTTCTAATAAACGCCGCTTTCCAAGATGCGGCGTTTATTAGGAGGCGACGTTTATTACAAATGTTCGGCTATAAGTGCGGCGTTTAATAGAGGGCGGCGTTTATCAGAGGGCGGCGTTTATTAGAGGAAATACGGTAATTATAACATATTCATTATTTTGTCATTCTTATTCCGTGATAACATTCGGCCTAAAATAAACGCGTACAATGTAATCAATATTTCATGTTTACTTGGTTTGACGTACACATTTCATGTGGTTAGACTGGTATGTGGCAAAACCGTTTTGAAGTTATTTTTTGTTATATTGCTTCTTAATCTCTTTTCAATATACAAACAATCAGTTTTATATACCAAGTTAATGAAATCAATTAACTGGCAAGAAATCATTATGTCACAAAATTGCTGGTTGGTTCATTGTTGACATAAACTGCATTCCGTAATTGTGGCATTTCTTATCGGTGTATAATATAACTAAAACTACTTAATTTAATTTTAAAATTTTTATAGAATATATTTTGTTACAGAAAAATAAAATGAAATGTATTTAGAAACCAGTTTTAAAAATTTTTCATCTCAAATCCTCAAAAAAAGTTTCAGCAGTTGATTCATAGTGATGAAAATTCACAAGTATTATCATCATATTGTGATTAAAAACTTTTTGTTTCCTGGCTCTTCCTCAGCTTCAAATGAATTCGGAGAAGGAACAAACTTGCTTATGATAACAAAAAACCAAAAACACCCGAAGAACATTCCTTCTCAGGAAAAAATAATTATTTTGCAATGTTTTAGTTTTACTATACTAAGTAAATATCCGAATCTTTTGTGCTCATTGTTGCACTATTACCCCCGGAGTATCACTGGAAAGCCATTGTAGAAGACAGGAATTTGTTTGGCCAAGAAAGACGGTATTTTCTTTATAACAGGGCCATTAACACGTATTAAAGGGTGGAAAGACCAGGTTGAGTGACGTAAGATGACCACTTTGTCGGGTCAGACGAATTAAAATAAAAAATAAAATTGTAGTTGGTGTCGCCTGCCCTTAATCAAATTAAAGAAAAGTCTCATCTACGATCAAAACCATGGATTTAAGCAATAGCGTTTAGTATAAGATCAGTATGATGATAACTTGATGCAACAAATCTTTGGCATACATGTAAAGCATATTCTTTCTTGAATAAACGAGTCCATGGTAAATACAGTGGAGTTAAAACATCCTCGAAAGAAATACAAATATTCAACATCCTTTTCAACATTCTACATAGCTATCAGCTTACTTCTTACATTTTGAAAATCTGAGGTTTTTGAAAACTGAAAGAGTTAAGAACAAAGTGTACAACTTGAAATAAAGTCATTGTCATCAAAAACTAACATTTATGGGTCTGTTTCAAAAGTATTAACATTTTGTCCATTCGACACGATAACTGTTTGTTTCAATACTTTTTGACTATCATCCTTGTAGAAATCATGTTTTGGAATTTTGTAAATTCTATTCTAGTATACTTTCGAAAAATATTTGCTTGATATTGTATCATAAACGTGCTGTTTTGTATGTGGCCCTAAGTATCGATTTGTCCGTCCGACATAAAACAAGTATGCTAGTAAAATTATTTATGTTTAACACAACACTTTTTTTATATAACAACCAGTAAAATCTGACCTGAGACTGACTGATTTATTTTTTGAGGCTTTTTCCGCCTGAATTGTATATTATTTAGTATTTTTTAGTGGCAGTGAAACAATAAATATGGTAGCCATTCGATACTAACCCAATATCAGCTTTGAAGTTTTTGAGCAATACTAATAAAATTAATATATTTTTTATTGAAGGCGAGAAAAGAAACGATCTCAAGTGAAAACGATATTCTTCTAAATCAGCAACGATAGCTTTGTGTGAGAATTGTAAGAGAATTCACATCCTGAATTTTTCTTATTTTACAATAAAATTTAGGCTGAGGCTGTTCTTAATTTTTGGACCAATAATTTGAACCTCAGGTTGTTCTAATATTGTTCTTATTTTTTTGCCACATCTGAGGCTTGTGTTCTTATGTAATTGTTCTTATAAAAAGCGTGTAAATGATTTAATATCAAGTATTAAAATATCAAATTTCAAGATCAAAATGTTGAGCGTTGTTTTAGGACCATAAAACTTTTGTGACCTAATGTTGACCCTTTTAATTTTAATTTCAAGAAAGAACCAACTCACTCTCAAGAAACATTCAGATGTTAGAGAATTTGGCGTTTGGTATGCCAGTGATATTTGGTAATCTTAAGGTTAAAAACCCTCAGTGACAAATGTCTCTGTTGAGAACTACATCATAGTTCCAAAAATCTCTTCAATTTTGATAGCTCTAGTAAATAGAAGGTTGCAAGACATATGGTTATACACTGATTCTTCGTTTTGTCCTTTTTGTTTTGTACAATTTTTCCCATCAAAGGGAACTTTTTTATAGATAGCTTTTTCTTCTTGAATTTATGTGAAGTACTCTGAAGACACACCAACTTAACTTAACAACTGATGGCAGGTTTTTTTCTTAGTATGGTTTTGATTTGATTTTTGAAAGGCAACTCAATTCTGAAAAAGAAGTAGGAAAAATATGTCAGCCCTGATAATTGAAACATGAAGATTACGAAGATTTTAGTTGCTATTTGTTTTGTTTTTTTCATACTTGAAAAAATCATTTTGCATAATTTATTCATAGCCAATGAAGAGAATTTTAGCTCCCACATCAGTATCATGAAAAGATGTTTTGTTATTATTATTTTTGTTACTTTCATCATCCCTCTCACAAGATGGTTTATAAAGTACACCTTGCATAATCAAGGAATACATCAAAACATCTGTTCAGTTTTCAATTATACAACTACAAACATAGCCTACTCATTTTTTCAGAGGAAACTTCGAAATTGTGAAGAAATTCAAAAACTGCCATTTCCGTTAAATTTGAGTTTGTGGTGCATAGTTTACCTCCAGGGAAGGAATACTGGTTCCTAAGTTTCATTTTTCTTGGAATTTTCTTACTGCTAATACCTTAACACATTACAAATGTCGTTAACAAAATATTCTCACAATTTTTTGAATTTAAGTCATCATCATTCTTAAGGGTGGAAAAAAAGGCCCTCTCAAAGTATAATGGTAGATGGTTGGAGCTTGTACATAGTTTGCTTTGCTTAAGTCGAAATAAAACATTTTTGCAAATCAACACAAAAACTAAATCCACTTAATGCTGGCAATGAACTACAAGACAGTGAAGGTATTTATTACATAAAAGTTGAAAGTCCGTTTTTTAGGATACTTTTGATGGATTTACTTAAAAACACATTTTCTGATTCGTCATCTGTTCAAAATGTGGTTTTCTTCTATTTGTGCTTTTGTATTATTACTTTCACAATGGTGAGCATGATATATGTGACAAGTAAGTAAGTTTTTATCAAGGCAGATTTTAAATTCCCTGAAGTGGAATACGTGTCCCAGTGAAAAAAATCGTCAAAAAGTCATTGCAACGAAGTGTATTTTCATTGAAATGGTGGTCAGCAGCAGCGATTTATCAGCAAATTTGCCCGGTGTAGTGGGTTTTTAAGATCTCAAGATGTCGAGGGCTCATTAAAAAACTTTCAGGAAAGCAGCATAACTTGTTCGAGCACTAATCAAACTTTTTGAAAAAGTGAGAAGTTTAGGTGAGGTCTGCTATTCATATTTCCTTTATATTCTTTCTTCACAAGGTGTGAACATGAATAATCGTATAAACCAGATCATATTATTCACACTCCAATGAAATATATGACAGGGTGGAGTAAAGAAGAAAGCCGGCACAATAGTTTTCAACAACAAAAGACAAGGGTTATAGAGTTGTTAGTCTAATCATAGTCTTGCCTAATTCTTATATTCATGTTTTCTTTCCTGGAAACTTGATAGTGAAAAGCATTCTTAACAGTTGAAATGAGCTACATTTTTGAACTTTTACTGTTTGAAATTCAATAGAACACAGAGACAACGGAAATGTTAAAAGCTGAACGTTTTTCTGTAATGTGCCCTTTGACGTCAAAAAATCTTTTTAAAAAACACATTCCTAGTTTGATCCTAATCCTATTTTGTTTTATATTATTCGAAACGAAAATCTTTTTGTTCGGCATTCAATTTACAACAACATACGTTACTATTAGGAACTATCGATTAAGGGTATGTGCCACGTTGTACGATGCTATTTTTCGTATAATAGTAAATTAGGAAATAGCTCATGATAATTGCAAGCGATTTACATTGCAGTCCAAAGATTGCGGCATTTAAAACGTGTCATTGTCGTGAGAAAATTCTACATGAAAAATACAATTGTGAAAATAACAACGCTGAATGTCATTTGTCGCAATGATTTCTGATTAAAGTCACAAGTCACAAGATTAAACCTGATTCAATGACAGGCAACCTTTGGTTTTCAATAAAATCTAGTCATTTTTTCTCATTAAAACATTCTGTTATCTAAACAGCTTATCAGGGAGGGGTCAATATACTGACACGAAGATGATGCATTGATGCATTTTATGATCTAACAAATGATTTTTTAATCCTTTGGCCACTCATTCAAATCATTCAAACATCAAGTATAACTCATTACCAAATATTACCGCTTTTAGCAAAACATGAATGTAAAAACAAGATAAACTTGAGCTTTGATTTAAGTTGGGGAAATTCAACGTTGTTTCCTATTTTCCTGAATGTATATTTTCTGCTCCAAAATGCATGAGGTAGTTTGGAATATGGACAAGCTGATCAAATTGAAAATTATAAAAGTCCAGTAACACTTACATTTCCATTGCAACACTTCAATTATTCTGCAGCCAGCTGGCACTCGGGTCCTGGAGATTTTGCAGTGTGCTTGATACTTGCAAGCAGAAAAAGCAAGTACTTATTTAAAAATGAAGGCGTGGGACGTTTTGATTGTTTGAGTACTATTTTTACATTGCATATGCGTTTGCAGACGACTTTGATTATCTTATGCGGTGGCTTAGACGTTATCAAGTACGACTTGTGACGTGATGGAGAAGTACTTCCAAAAAATTGACGTTAACATAATAAACGATGTTTTTTTTTGTGTTTCAACTGTCATTCCAACTCAATTAACGTGCTATTGAGCACCGCTTAAATGACTTTAATAACGGAGATTACAAATGATCCGTTTCGTCTTAAAAAAAAGATCAACGTGTAAGTCAGCGCTATGGCAACGGATAAACAAACAGAGCTCACAAGAAACACACCGCTAGCAACTTCCTACAAAACAAACAAACTTTATTTAAAATTGAATAGGAATTTTCTGATTCTAATTTACTCCCACATTTTACCCCAATAATTTTGGATTTGCTATTGCGTCATATTTGAGGATTTGCCGGGTAGGTCGGTTCAAAGCTTGCGTAACTGTTCGAGAAGCGAATAGATTCCGAAAAAAAGTCATTTGGAATGAGACAAGTATATCAAAACTCACAACTAATCACTAATTTTGAATTGTGTAAAGCGACTGATGAAAATATGCTCGATAAATGTTTGCCTATTTTTCAGAAAGTTCTTCTAAATGTTGAGGTGAAACAGAATATCTTCGTGCTAATGGAAGCTTTTCATAGATAAAATGGGATTTATAGCAAACAGTTGATTTTTTCTCGTACGATTTTAGTTGACCAAGGACGTAACTGGGATACTCTCACGTCAAAAGGGAGTGTTTCAGATTTGCAGTCTTTTTTAAAGTCGTCAATAATCCAGAGAACAATGGGAAAACCCTTTTCATGCTAACGTCATCAAGACCAAAATCAGTCTGTTGTGTTAACCAAACAATGTGGTGTGACGAAATAAGTCGCGAATATTGTGATTCTCATGCGTAAGTTCGACTTAATATAAATGCAGTCTCAAATAATTCCGACATAAAAATGCACAAACGATCGAACAAAAAATGCCAACCGTTATATGTTGCTTGGTTACAATCAATTAAAAATATAAGTTGTTGCGTGTCCAACTATAGTTAAGACAGGCATTAAACGTCATCGTGGTGATTTTCGAACTTGTGACGCATAACAATATTAAATTTGTTTCTTTAATGATTAAAAACCTATTCGTGTTGATTATGCAGATATTTATTCATGTAATTGATGACGCTTGCCTAAATGTAAAATCATTATTTTTTTCCATTAATATTCGTAAGGGAGACTTGCGTGTAAGCAGAATATTGGAACTTGAGAAATCCAGACCAACCTTTTTTAATCAATTTTAATCCGGAGCAATTACAGGCTGCCACTCCCTTTTTAAACCTTTTGATTATATTTTAGCACTAACACCTAAATCCCTAAAAAAACAATACAATCCAAAAGCCCTTTACTTTATTTAAAAGAATTCTAGGAAAACTTCAAACTTTACAGAAGATTATACCAGTATTTTGTTATTGACCTCAGAAAAATTCTGTTTTTCTTTTTTTCAACTATCATCCTATGAAGTCTTGTAAAATACCCGCAGAGTTTTGCATACCAAAAGATTTTTAATTTAAAAATACTTGGAAATCTGGTCTGTTAAATGTCAAATTTTAAAAAAATCAATCGAGCTATTAATTAACCGGGATTTATTGTCAATTAACTATGGTATCACAAATCTGAATAAATTATAGACTAATTACAGATTATTTTTGTA
The DNA here is from genome assembly GCA_027922465.2 of Turritopsis dohrnii. Classification (NCBI taxonomy): domain Eukaryota; kingdom Metazoa; phylum Cnidaria; class Hydrozoa; order Anthoathecata; family Oceaniidae; genus Turritopsis; species Turritopsis dohrnii. The sequence continues at coordinate 261,480 of BQMF02000101.1, read as the reverse complement.
CTTTTTGCAAACAGCCTGATGTTTATTATATCTAATCCATGATCAAAGAAAGAGGTTCTTGTACGAAAGATGAGCAAGGTAAACTATTTTAGTGTTCTTGGAAAACATAGGTCTAACTTTAAACTACATATCCACTAGGCCTATTTAACACCAAAGGAGAACCGAAATAGGCATAAAAACAACAACAGCAACAATCAAAGGTTCTGTTACAAAAGTTTTAGCATTTAGTCCTTCCGACATGATAACTCTTGGTGTCAATATTTTTTGACTATCATCCTTGTGGAAATCATGTTTTGGAATTTTGTAAATTCTAATCTAGTATACTTTCGAAAAAAGTTTGCTTGATATTGTATCATAAACGTGCTGTTTTTATATGGCCTTGAAGTATCGATTTGTCCGTCCGACATAACAAGTACTTTTGTAACAGACCCCAAACATAAAAGACGCAAAAATAGAAAATGTTTTAGACCCAGTCTTACTTTTGACCATGAGTTGACCAGTCATAGAAGAGATGTGCAAATGTGGATTTGGAGAAAAAAGCTACGAATACATCGAGGTTATGCCATTGATATTAGTTAGGATGTTTTTCTCGTTATTGCCAAATTTCAATGAATTCAACGAGTCCTTGCCATTATAAACATCCTGAGTCACAGGATGGGAGTGGCAGTGTGTAGGAGGTACGTAAGTTTTTGAATTCAGCAAATTCAGTTTTGTGTCATGATTTTAAAAGCAGTTCTTTTGTTTTTAAATACGAAGATGGCTTCTGGATTGCTTATCAAATTCAAGGCTTCGATAGACAGTAGGTCACCAAGATTAATTTCATTCATAATGTCATGAAAAACTCTAAACCCTTTCATTTTATCAACTTCATATAAGGTTAAAGGACTTTCACAAACATTACATTCTAATAAACTTGACTTTAAAAGAGTAGCTACTCTCAAGTTATATCATATATAATTTATTTACAACATATTTTGCTTCTCGCTGCTCTGCTAAACTCGTCTTTGCCACTTTTCTTTCTTACAATTTTTTCATGTAGTCATTTCTTCTTTATAATGTAATTTACGCACCAAAAAGTTAGAAAATTGTGGGCTACGTACATTTCCCCTTCAACACCTGAACTGGTCTATTACTGGCCATTAATTGTAAATAATTTAACGTCTTTCTTAAGGACTAATTTGGACTTACAAAAAAGGGATTTACAGGAAAATTTAAATAAAAATTCGATGGGGAAGAAATTCTGACAGAATGGCTGTATTTTCATTTTTGATCTGAAGTGCAATAACTACAACAATAAAGGATAAGCATGTTTGCGTATTCTCAAGACATCATATATTTTCTTTAAATGAATCGTATCTTGTTCTCTTCTTGTAATTCAGTTAAAAATAAGATATTCCTCAGCTTCAACGATTCATTCCATTGGAGCATGCATCAAATGAAAAAAAGAAGAATTAAAAGCTACCGCTTAAATTTCCGCACAGCAGAATTATAAGTTACGAAGAAGACCGAAGGACTTAAGATGTTGATCGAATTTTAATCAAAATGGGAACAGAAAAATACTTAAGTTAAGTTTTGTTAACAGCAATGATTTTCACTCATTACAAAACAGGAGTGTGTTTTTACAAAATGAAACAGTTTTGGGGTATCATAAGAGGGTGATGGTTGAGGTATCAAAAAAGAAATATTTTTACTACAAAGAGGAACAGGTATTACAGGTAGTTAAATTATTACAAAGTGGTCTTCAAGAATCTTCATGATGGTCTTGCTGATTATAAGTACCTTAAATTTTAACTTGTTAAAAGAATATTAAATATTTAAGTAGGGCAATCCTTAGTTGTAGCCTTTTAATAATTGTTTTGATTAAAAAAAAATTATGAAGTGTTGCTGACTCAAAATATTGTTAATAAAAAGATTTTGATTTGCTTGTTTTGCTGAACTGAAAAAGTGGAGAAGAAAGTAGGTAAGCTACAAAATCGAATTTAAGAATATAATTGAGAATAGATTTCAAGTTCTTAAAGTACTTCCAGTTTGGATAAAGAAGTGAAATTCTACACACAAATAAAAACATCCAAAGGAACAGACAAACAAGCAGGAAAATATATAACAACAAAAAAGATAGAAAACAAAAAAATTGGGACAAAAATAAAACCCCTAAAAGCACATACTTGGGGAGAAAGAAGCTACTGATGCAGTGTATCAGGTTAATAAGGATCCCTACTTAAGCAAGTACAACACTATACTGTCAACTGTCTTTAGAGTTAAGCAACTGTCTTACGAGTCACTTCTCGCCTCACTCCCCAAAATAAATAGATTCTTTCGTGCTCCTAAATGAAAGAAAAGTTTACCGTTATGAAATTTCGTAGCATCGATGAAAAATTTAGCAAACTGATGTTATTATGTTCAATATTATGCAACAAAAACCAATGGTTCTTTTTACATTAACCCACCAACATTCAATGTTCCCCTATCCCATCGAAATTTTAAATAGTCGAAATAAAGAAAGTTTCTGCAAAGAAAGTTTTTTAAGTCTTTTTTAACACACAAACAAAATTTGTTAGCCACATTCCCAACTGGACAGTTAAACAGAAAAAAACAAAAGACTAAGCAAATCCATGACTAACGCTTTTATAAATGAGTCTGCATATGTGTAGAATGAAATTTAAGCGTTCCTTTTTGTTTTTGGAATGAAACTTCAATCTTTTGTCCTTCGTTTTGCAAAGAGGGTCATCTCTTTGCTTAATAATTTGATGTTTTTAAGGTTTTAAGAATTTATTTTCGAGATCTAGGAATGACAGCGGCATTTAGCTTAAAGACATATAAACAGTTGGTTTCTAGTATTACTTCGAAAGTTTTGGAATCTCTTCCTGGATATATTCACCAGGGAGGGAAGAAGGATATTCCATTTGTCATCAAATTTCTATCGAAGATGGAGGGTAGAAAGATATCAAATATCTATCAAATCCTATCAAATTTGTAACAAAGATGGCGGAATAGCTTCGCTGACTTGAATAAGTAAACGTGTCATAAATTTAAAAGTTTTTGCGTAAAAACTCTGAGCAATATCAACATTCTACATGTTTTTAAAGAAACATGTCAACAAATTGATTGCAAATTACTTTCGTATGTTCGTATGTTATGATTGTGTTTAAATACCTTTTGATGTCTTTGCACAAAAGTTAGAGATAATATCTTAACTTCCACTTCAAAGGTGACTTGCACTAAAATCTTAAATTTAGCTAGGGATTTTTTTGTTGTTTTTTTCTTTATTTAGGAAATTGCTTCAAAGAAAAAGATATCTGTCTTTGTGTTAATTTTTCAGCTTACATTTAAAACACGGAATATTTTAAAGTTTTGAGATTTGATTTGATGAGAATTGTTTCAGGGTAGCGGCAGATACACATAACATAATTGAGAGATATTCGTTATTTTGTATGACTTTTACAGCAGCAGTGCTACCATCTTGACATACAACATGTCATATAAAAACCACACTGATTGCACCGTAAACATTTTGAAGTATTAGCGAGCAAGAACACATCATCACTTTTTAAATCACTAGAACAAGATCATGTCATACATAACAAAACAAACACCAAATATTTAAAAAGTTTGAGAATCATTGCATTATTTGAAGGAAATTATATTGGTTTTGCTGTTCTAAGGATTTTAAGGTCACTATCTGTACAACGGGCATGAAAGATTTACATAGTGAGATGGATCTCTTTGCTGGTTGTTCTTTGCGTTTTATTTATTAGATGGTAAGTTTTATTTGTAGTAAGACAATCCCACTTGCAACGACACGAGTGTTAAATTCAAACCATTACATAAAAACATTTGTGAATAAACATTGTATTTTGAAGATAATTGATATTTTTTATCATGGTAGTTGTGCAAATCAATTTCCTATGAAATAATAAACCGTAATGGACTCGGGCTAGGAAATCAACATCGTTTTTATGATTCATCTTCTTAGGAGACATTTTAACTGGAAGTTTGTATTTATGTTTGTTTAGCTAATTTATGGTATAATTTCTTGCAATGGACATTAATTTATCACCGCCATGAACTTTCATCGCTTCGTTAAAGTTAGCTAATGTTGTTGTTGATGTTGTCCTAACTAGTCAGTGCAAAATTATGAGTAAAAAAATAACCAAAAGGAACAACATGGACTTTGAATGTGAAAAATATTGTTTTTAAAAATTGAAATCTTTTATTTGTTCAACGATCTGTTTTGTAATGTTTATAGAATCATGTTTGAAGATAATCAACAATTAATCGTCCCATTTTATGAAAACAAAATACAATAATATTCGGTTCTTAAATTGCTTGCATTGATACGCATTTTTTTACACATTTGATGAAAATCTCTAGTAACTGTCTAATGGAAATCTGTTCTGGAAAAATCAGAAATCCGAAGTGTTCTTCCAAAATGTCAAATGCTTTGATAATAAGAAAAGTAACAAGTTGCTTTGTCCTCTATAATGGAGAATCAACTATTTCCCAGAGATTTCCAATAAAGTAACGAATCGGAAACCCAACTTTTTCATGTAACAGGTCACCTATTATCATAATTTTAGATCTATCCCATACAAATGCACCACTCAAGATTTTCATTCCATTTTCAACCAGCTGAAATGAATGGGTCAAACAAAAATAATATTGTAGTGTTAAGAATGCAAAAAAGTTCAACTCCCGTTGCTTAGTGAAAATGGAATGCAAAACCGTATGATTTAAATTCCATTATTTTCTCATTGCTTTTATGCAAGGTTGAACCCTAAAATGGGACTTCACTATGTTGCAATAATTCATAATGCAATAACAGAGATTTGTGTTTTATAATGCAGATCTGACCCTATAATGACTCATTTTTATTCTATATATATTAATTATAATTGAATAAAACAGGCCTTCGAGGCACGTATTAATCTTTAATACAAATTATTGAATCCATAGTTATAAATTTCTTCCATATTGCAACCGTGTTTGTGCCTTCTTATAAGGCTTTCATTGCGGATTAAGATTGTGATCATTGCATTCTATAAAAGCTTTGTTGTGCTTTCATTCGTTAAATGTTTTTTTGTGTGCCTCAGGCTCTTAACCCTTACTCATGTGACTGTCATTATGTCTGCAGTTAACTAGTAATATTTTCAGAGCGATTGAAATAGTTTTAGCAGTTGGTAATACGAAAAAAAAAAAAAATGCTGACTGATGTGCACCATAGGGCGAGTAAAAGCATCAATGTGCAATATCTTCTTAACTTTACTCTATGGACTTTGCTCATATAATAGATTATTCATTAACTGTAGATGTATGGGTCAATAGTAAAAAGAAAGAAAGAAACGGTAATCTTTGCTGATTATGAAGAAAAAGAGTCTCGGGCGTAGTTTTACAAAAGAGGGATTTTATAAAATGAAAACACTATTTTCTTTTCACAATTACTGATGGGTGGTAAACGAGTACCAAGTATTAAGAGTTTTGGCTTCTTTCTAGAAAAAAATATCTACCATGCCAATTCAACTTAAACGCATTGAAAAGGTAAGTTTTACAAGCAAATAAGTTACGTAGATTAGAAGTCACCAAGATTTGTATCGTGAATTAGCTACTGTTAAGAAATTAACAGAATATTTGAAAGATGCTTCGCAAAATCTGTTATACAAAACAACTTGATTTTTGTTACTCTTTACTTTAGAGCAAAAGCAGCAGTGTATTTTCACGAAAAGGGCTGCCAAACAAATGTGCTGGTTGCTCTAAAAGAATACGAAGTCGTTATTTGGTTCAAGCACTGGGTAAGATCTGGCATGAAAGATGCTTTTGCTGTGATATGTGCAACGAGATCCTCTACAGTTTTGGCGAAAACAAATGTTACTTCAAGGAAGACTACAAACTCTGCAAAATAGATTATATGAGGTACTCATTTCTGTTATGAATTTACGTTTACACCTGCACTTGATCTTTCCAAACACTTTCAACTTCGTTTTGTGTATTTTTACACAAGGACAGCTGTGTATAGCTTCCTGAATTTTTGTCCATTGTTAATGGAATGTTGCTGTTTTCGATTATGATTAGCTGTTTACTTTTAGATTGTTTGTGCCTGGTGGAGCTTGTTCAAAATGCAATAAAGATATTCCTTCTACAGAAACTGTTTTGAAATTCAAAAACAATTTGAGTTACCATCTTTCTTGCTTTTATTGTGTCATCTGCCATTATCGATTTTGTGTGGGCGACGTGGTCAGAATACCGAGACCAAACCTGATTTTATGCGTTGAACATAAGATTGAGGATATTGATCGACTGGAGTCATATTTAAAAAACCAAATAACCACGGAACACAATCAAGATGTCATAGGTCAGTTAGATGTTCCAGTCACGTGAGGAAACTTCGAATGCGTCGGTGACAAGGAATAACTATCGCTTAACATGTATGATCAAATATTGCAAAAAAAAATTATCGATTTGTGTAAGGAGATTTTGTAGTAATAAATTTTTTAGTAATAAATTATTATAATTGCCTATTGTGTGTCACAAAGGTAAAATCTATATGAACTGTTCGAAAAACTTCATTGTTTTTTTATTTCTCTCTCTTCCTAACAATTAACATGATCTTTTATCATTTTTGATAAAACTTTGTTTTGAAAGTTCAAGATAATCCCCTTCATAATGTTCACACGATTGTTATGAGAAGCTCAGATGCAAAAAATTCCAACTATTGATCCATTAACGTCATTGCACATTATCTGATGCCGGTATTTTTAGATTGCCATGGTGAGGAATAAGTTACTGCTTTAAAAAACAACAACATAGAATAGGAATGACGTCAGCCAATTAAGGCACATTTAAATACAATAAAGATATGATTTAGAGATTACCTATATATTAGATCAATACCTTTCCAGATTAACAATCAAATTAACTTTCATATGAATTTCTTGATGAAAATCCATTAATAACATGGATGTGCTGCAACGACTTACTGCAGCGAAATCAAGATAACTTCACAGTCAGAGTCACAGTCAAGAGGCACATCGCACTATTGTTGATAAAATTTTAGGTTATTCACCAATTGTTCTTGCAGTTGAACCTCAAGTGAGATGCCACATTCTGGAACCACGTGCATTTGTTTTGAATGAACTTGCATTAAAGGAGAAAATAGCTTTCCGGGGTTTAAATAGGCTTTTTACAATCTCTTTAATTTCACAGCGACTGTAATAATGTGATCTTCTTAATCTTGGAATTGATTCACTGCCTCATTCATCTTTGAGTTTTATTCGATTTCAATCGGGGTTTCAGGAAACGATGATTCGTTTAACCAATAAAATGAATGTGGTCAAATTCCTTATTTTTGTTTTTGCGTTCATCCTGGTTCTGGTTTTCGATTTTTAATCAACCAATGCGGAAAGTCATCAATTCCTTAATTATGGTAGCTTAATTGTTTACCACCGCATATAGCAGTAATGACAGTGATCATACTCTTACGCCACAGCGATTACTACAAAGTACATTTTTTAGGGAAACTTAGGCTTATCATTTGGTCCTTTGTTAACTAAAACATACTTATTGTACCCCAAATATCAAAAAGTCACCGTCCTCATCAATGATATTAGAATCTTCCATAACGTCCGTCGATACCAAATTCTGAAAGGTGCTTCTCTTTTTATGAGTCAAAATTTCAAGTGTTATCGTATTATGACAACAAAAGTCATACATTAAAATAAACAATAAAGAATTCGTAATAAACGATTTGATTGGCTAAGTATTATTACATTGTATAATTAGCCATCCCGTGGTTTGGCACACCTGTATTTCAGAATGTACAGTGTGTCCCAGAGAATTTCGGTCTCAGATTTTAACAGCCTATTTCACAGATAGCGATCTTTACACCATTCGATAGGATTTTATTAAGGATTTTAAAAACATCTGTTTTACTCCAAAAGCTTTTATTTTGGAAACAGTTAATGATTTTACCATGAAAAAATCCAATTATCTTCTTAATGGTTAATTAACACATTTTACAATAATAACTACCAAAGGTCATTATCAAAAACAATATCAAAGTCAAGTGGCTGTAAAACACAAGAGTCATTAAAAAAAAAAATTAACTGTCTCAACATGTTGTCTCAACAGCTGTCTCCCCCGTTTCCTTGAACACAGCGATTTGCTCTTGCTGTCATTTAATGAAGAGCGACAAATAAAATTTTGATTTTGTCTAAGCTTATTTGCCGCATCAACAATTTTACTTCTCAACTCTGTAGACTCTGGATCTCAGTGGAGAAAACTTTTTGTTTGAAGTAGCAACTAAAGATTGCTCATAGATTGTAGTAGCCCCCGTCTCACAATTTTTAATTTAATTGTTAATTTTAGCGTGTTCAATAACACCGCGACAAGTTCTTAATAAACAAAAGAATAAGAAAGACTTACTTTTGCTAACCATTAAGGAATTAATGACCGTGACAGTTTAAAGAATTCCGATTTACTACAAAGGTTTTCGATCAAATTATTTGAAATATAGGTTTTTAAAATCCTTGAAAGAAATCCTATCAAATGGTGTAAAAATCGCTAAAACCTGATATATGTGTAAAAAGTTAAACTTGTTAAAATCTCAGACCGAAATTCTCTGGGACATACTGTATTATTCCAAATGTCCGTATATAAGTGTTTGTTACATACGTTGCAATTGATTTAATTTTAAACGATAACTTATTCTCATTCAACAGTGATAAATCAATCTTCTTTTAATTTTTATACTGTCCGAAATTGTTAACCAATGACGGGTGGTCAATCAAAACAATTACAATCTTCAAATATTGTCATTCAGTGAAAGAAAATGGCGGAAGTTTAATTTCTGTCACACTAGCTTTTTCCTTTGAAGTTGAACTTTTTAATGTTCTATAACAACAAAAAATGAACTCATATTTGTACGTCAACTCTTAAGATCCACAATCAACTACGTATAAACAGCAGATCAGCGATGCAAAGAAGAATAGTCGTAAAGGCTATCCACACCTTTTGTTTGACAACTTGAAAAATGATGATTCAATATGTTGAATCACATGTGGTTGGTTGAAATTTGATTGACGCATTTGCTTGGCGGGAAATTTCAGATTAATTTCCCGAAAACGTCAACTAAATTTCAACCAGCCATGTGATTACAAACTTTTTGTTTCTTTTATTTTTCCCAAAGTGCATTGAAAGCAAAGAATTTATATGTGTAGTAATTGCAAACCAGCTAAACTTCTTTGTTCAAAGCTTCTTGGAATTGTCTGTAAGAACGAGAACTGGTCTTTGCCCTCGCTGACTCAAACAAATTTAAGAACACCATAAACTTTAGTTAGTTTGAAACCGACTGCTGTACTGTATGCAAAATATCAAACACCGTAATTCCTCCAATAAACGCCGCCATGTTTGAAAACGATTTTGTTTACAGGCTTTTTTTTATAAGAATACGCTTTATAAGAATGTTCAAGATGAAATTGGTCAAGAATATTACCTCCCGTCCTCTATAACCATTTAAGATTTTGTGCGCGTAATTATCTTATTAACTATCAATTTCATTAAAAAATCGTATGACCTTAGACAGTTCTATCGGTAAATGCTCCACTAAAATTTTCTTGACTGACATCTTCTTTCCAATCGCATACTATTTGGCTTACCATTGAATTTAGAAATGCACGTGTCCTTGTGTCATCAAAAAATGCATGGGCGAATGAGGAACTCACTTTGCAGTTTGTTGAAAAAGTTTGTTACGAAAAGAAAGCATTGTTGTTTAAAGTCTTTTTTTATCTAACTTTTTCGTTTTGTTATAAACGCCGCCCTCTAATGAGCGCTGCCCTCTGTTAAACGCTGCATCCAAAAACTGAAATTTGTAATAAACGCCGCACTGCTTATTAGAAATACGTTATTGTAGCGTTAACAGATGACTGTACTGGAGTTAACAATCAAAAACCTGAGATTGAGAGATAACCTCGTAGAAATATGGCCTTAATTTGAGGTTTTGAATCAATACCAAAACCAAAAACCTGACCTGATTATCATTGGCATTGTTAGTTACCACAAATGGACTTTCTTTTCAACCATGGACGTATAAAAAGAGAAGGACTCACAACTCATACTAAAGCCTTTCATTTCTATTATTAAAATCCATTCTGTCGGTATTTCTTTGTTGTAATCCTCGCCTCGCATTTCACTGGATTTTGGTTCACATGGGTGGGTTTATGCGACGCTTTAGGTTTAATTCGATGTGGAAAATCAAAGAATTGAGAGAAAATACGATTTGCAGATACATTTGCAATATTCTTAAATATCACAAAACCTCTACTCAACCTTTTTTAAAAATGTTGGATTGCAATTAAGATAAATTTCTCGGAGTTTGGAAGTATTTTGTGTATATACTTATCTCCAAAGATTCGGTACTTTGAAAGACGCCTGGGTGATGCCTGAGAATATACAGAAAGAAGAATACTTTTTCATTCAATTCTGAAAATTTCATGTTTGAGACTGTAAGAAGTCACGAGGAATCAGATCTTAAAACCTGGCTTCAATATAATCATAAAATCTTTAAATTCATTTCTGGTTGGTTGTTACGATCATGGAAGCCAATGGAAACGTGTATTTTTAACAGCACTGGAGGGAGTTTCAAAACTGCTTTTGTCAAAAGTTCAATAAACCGAGGCGAGGTTTGTTTGAATAGATTTATAAAAGTTGTAAGTCCTTCTCTTTTTATATGTCCATGATTTAAGAGTTATTGCACGAGTCTACGAATTTTTTCTGGTCTTAATCATCAGCAGTGTATATTACAGAGGTTACTGTCTATTGTCAATAAGGGCAAAGTGCATTGCAGACCCAATAGTATGTGTTGTTTAGGGATTAACCAATGAGAATTAGTGACGCTTTGTTTAGTCCGCATTGGCCACTAAGGTTGTGGAAAGATTCTGGGACTTTTGTGACCATGACGTCAAATGCTGATGTTAGCAAAATCTGATCGACAATACTTGGAAACGATTCATTGTTTACATGTGATCTCATAGTTAACATTCACGATTCCATGATTTATGTGAGTATAAAGCGGCATCTATTGGATACTCCTCAAGCATTTCATATTTTCGTTTGAAACTAACTGTCATTTTTATGCATATCTGGTCTTGCTAAATCACTTAAATATTTGTAAGAAAACCAATGTAATAAAGGCAAGTACTTCAAAAAGGAGACTTCTAATAACTTAATTTCTGGGGATGTTTTAACTTCTTATGATAACTACAAAACCTTTGATTTTCAAATCGTATGACTGCAAGTGATTGTTTTCACTTTCCAATTGTCACACCTTGCTGACAATACTTTGAAATGTATATTGTTTATCATCATGTTGTGCAAATCCTAATAACGCTGTTTAATCAAAGTAAAACTAGAAGCCGTTAGACTTGAAAGTCAGTGTACCTATCGCTTCCTTTCAACCCTGGGTTCGAGGTGTATTTCTTCTTGTCAAAAATAGTGCTCGATGTTTTCGAAGAGCTATTTATGTATTCGTATAAGAAAAAACAACGGTTGTTGTGTTTATACGAATACATATTTTACTTAGTCCATGAGCTGAGTTCGAAATATGGCTCCGGCGGGGGGACAAAGTCTAGTAATGATTTTTGATCACTATAATATCTATATTTTACGAAACCAAAAGTTTTTTTATACTTTATTGGGTTTTTTTTACATTAACCACAAAAATTTTGTCGAAAAAACGTATTTTTCGAAAAATTGTTTTTTCGTGCATGAGTTCACTTGAAAAAAGCTGTCTACAGTTGAAACTTTGCATAATGGTACATATTGATACAAGGTAATCAAAAAATAACAAGCCGCATGGCTGCAACAGGTCACGACTTAAAGCTTTACTGTTATTTATTGCCTGAAGAATAGGTGTTTTTTATTTTGCTATGTTTTTTTCATTTTAACTGTATTATATACTTTTACTCTACATTTCTAGAGTTTGTAGACATCTGTGGACAGGCCAAGGAGCGTGAAAACTAAGGGTTATTTGTAGATATTTTAAAATAAAATGTGATATTATAACAAATTTATGTGTTGGAATTGCGTCGAAAAATACGCTTATTCTTTTTCTTCTCACTCGCGGAAAAGTAGGTTAGGTAAACCTCCCCCCAACCATGCTGGGTCATGCTTTAAAATGTTCAGTCTTGGGGGGGTGAACGCTTATATAAATTGACAATTCTAAATTCGTTGAACTATGCATTCCCAAAAGGTAAAATCTGCATACCGTATTCTCTCTAACTTAGCGCCCCTCTCCAGTAAGCGCTCCTCTCTAATAAGCGCCCCCTTCTAGTCAAAAATATTTTTATAAGCGCCCCTAACCAATAAGCGCCCGGGCGCTTATAGAGTGACTAGACATTACTCAGAAATTTATAAGTGCCCGGGCGGTAATTAGAACTTTGAACCAAACACGAATATTCTGTAATAGAAACGGAAGGCTATGTTTTTGTGATGTCTAAATTTAAGTTATATGTACAAAATCTTATTTCGTTGCCATGAAAAATACAGTTGTTTTTACTCTTTTATGATAAAAAGCAATGCCTCGTTTACAGTTAGCATGACCATTTCAAAATTTTTTTATAAGGGCCCCTCTCCAATAAGCGCCCCTCTAATTTCCAAAAAAAATTTATAAGCGCCCGGGCGCTTATTAGAGAGAATACGGTATTTGAAACTTTTGAAAATTTTGATGTTCGAAAATTTTTGAATTTGAAAATTTTTTATGCAGGCTTAAATATAAAAACTTCAGTCAAAAAAGCTAAGTAGAACGGTAGTTATGAAAGGTCATTAGTTTCAAAAATTGGACAAAAGATGTTAACACTTGTCAATTTTTATGCAAAAAGTTATGCAAAAAGTGCAAAAAGTTTGTCAGGCAAGAAGCAGACAAGAGACAACTAAACAAATGAAATGGTTATTAAGTATGACACAATAACTAGCAGCAAATATTTACATCTGAAATTTAGGATTAAATACTAAGGAACCGCACATATTATCTAAAATTAAATATGGCGTAAAAATTCCATGCAAAATGCTAAAAGTAAACGACCCTTTCTAAACTTTTCATTCTATGTTTTTAAAGTGAAATTAATTTCAATTTAAGGCTCAAATAGAGAAACTGCCCAAATGAAAATATGAGTTTGGCAAAATACCTAAATGAAGAAATTTTGGTGCACAGTCAATTCGATTTATTTGGCGCAGTTTTGATTTTGCGCAGCCAAGATTATTTTAAATTTGGCGCAATTCGGACTTCTTGGTCAAAATTTACACTAATTTTAGACTACTTTTATGTTTTTCGAAGGAAAGATTTATATATTTGGCACAGTTCACTGTAAATTTGGTGCAGTTTTATTTTGGTGCAGTTTTTTGCGCCAAAACTATAAATGAACTATATATGTCTATATGAAGACAAAGAGAAAAAATTCAGTTTTAAATTTTTATATTCCTTATGCTGAACAGAAGATAACTTAGCAGAATGATTAGAAAAAAAACTAAGCGAAGCTGCACGGAAACAAACCCTTATAAACTTTAAATAAAATAACAACAAAGCAAAACAAAATATGAAGCAAGAATAAACAATGTATACTGGATTAACAGAAAAATAAAAATAACAAAACATACTGTATCTGTCAAAGCTGTAAAATAAACTAGTGATTCAAAGTTTCTTTAAGCATAAAACAACTGTAAAACCTATATAAAAACTCCACAGTAAAGATGAGATTCATTATTTCAATTTCAGATGGAAGGTCTGTAAATACTAAATATTTGTCGATACCGTATTCTCTCTAATAAGCGCCCGGGCGCTTATAAAATATTTTTGGAAGTTAGAAGGGCGCTTATTAGAGAGAGGCGCTAATTGGAGAGGGGCGCTTACAAAAAATTTTGAAATGGTCATGCTAGCTGTGAACGAGGCATTTCTTTTTATCATAAAAGAATACTAAACTGTATTTTTCATGGCAACGAAATAAGATTTTGTATATACTTATAACTTACATTTAGACATCACAAAAATATAGTCTTCCGTTTCTATTACAGAATTTTCACTTTTTGTTCAAATTTCTAATTACCGTCCGGGTGCTTATTAATTTCTGAGTTAATGTTAAGTCACTCTAATAAGCACCCAGGGGCTTATTGCAGAGGGGCACTTATAAAAATATTTTTGACTAGAGGGGGGGGGGGGGGGGGGCTTATTAGAGAGGGGCGCTCATTGGAGATGGGCGCTAATTAGAGAGAATACGGTATTTAATTTTTTGTAAATCAGATCCCCATTGTCTACAACAAAATCAACATCTGTAGAATCCCATGTTCCCAAATTTTTGGCTACAGAAAACCCAATAGAAAAAAGTGCACAACACGTACATTGCTTCCCAGCAGTTGATCCAAAACGTTCAAAATTGCCTTGATGGAATAGACCCTGTGTTACTTTAAAAAACAACATAATATTTGATACTGTGTAAAAACTGTTAGAATGTGTAGCAATATTAGAAAGACAAAATAGCAAAAGTATTGTTAAAATAGTTTTAACACTCAAGGAACCTCTAGTTCTATATGTAACAGTTTTCTCGTTTTGTATTCGAATTCGAAATCGTAATCGTAATCACACAAGTTATGGTTTCTTCTCGTAGTCGTTTGTTTTTCTCGTGATTTTTGGATTTTTCTTGTGGTTTTTCGTAGTTTTTCATATTGTGGTTTATTTTCGTTATTTTCTCGTTATTACTAGACAATCATTTTTGTTACTTAAAACTGCAGCGTACTCTATATGCTTTGGATTTTGGCTGTGTTCTCTTGGCTTGGCTGAGTTTAACTGAGTTTTGGCTTGGCTTGGCTTGGCTGAGTTTCTTTTAATGTTTTTTTTTCTGATGCTCTTTAATTTCTGTCTCTTTAACTTTCTCTTTTTCAATTACAGTGCTGTACAATTTTTTATCTTTATTTCTAAATCTCTATATGTACTTCTGTTTTCTATAAATCTGTATCGCCGTATTTCTGACAAAGTGTAAAAGTAATGGTGGAGAATAAGATTAGATACCATAATTACAGTTGTTTCGACTTCACTTTATAACATTCACAATTTGTTCCCCACTTGTTTTCAACGATCCAAATGCCAGTAGCAGTACGCCGAAATTTTAAGAAAACAATGTACGTATAATTTACAGAACAAACATTTTGAGAATTTGGAAGAAAAAAGTAATAATAGTAAGAAATACAGTCGAGATCTACTTTTTCCCAAAATTTCGCCTCGCCTCGCGCCACCACAGCCGTAATTAAACAGTTCTCGGCTTTGCCGTGACCTGAAAAACAAATTAACTTTTACAGACTGGAAAGTCCGAAAAATTCAACTTTTTTCAATATTTTCGTCAAAAGTACCGAACAAAGTCTGTTAAATCTTCTTGAATTTCAAATGAATTCGTTTCTTACTGTTCTTCATTGTACGTCGGAAATATTTTGATGAGAAAGTAAAAAAAAAAACATGTTATTTTCAGTTTACGCTTTAAATATAAGAATATTTCTTATAAGTACAGTAGACTCTCTCTAACTCGAACCTCGAAGGGGGAAAACAAAATCGTTCGAATTATGGAGAGTTCGAGTTATAGGGAGTGATACTGCTAGGTTTTAGTTTGAAGGGACCTACTGAATCAGTTCGAATTATGGAGAGTTCGAGTAATGGAAAGTCGAATTATAGAGAGTCCACTGTACTTTTACATCGAAAATTTCGTTTTTCGGTCATAAGTTCACTTTGAGAAGCCTTCTATCAAAAATAACGAGCCTAGATCGGTAAATATTCGTTATACTTCTTATAAGCACTTTTACAATTCGTCCTCATCGTCACTTTCACTGTCATCATCAGTATCCATATCTTCTTCATCATCTATGACAGTCTCGTTTTCACATGTATGACAAGCGTCTGTACATTTAAGGTGCTTCAGCCAGCAGGGACAGGAATCTTGTTTACATTTTCGTTGGCAATGACATGATAACAGCTTAAGCATTGAGTCTGGCGCTGGTTTAACTGAAACCCACTTGATAATCAAATTTCCATTTTCATTTCGTTGCCAACCATTACCAACTGGACTTGGTGTTTCAGGATCATTCAACATACATCGCCAGATGTCTGAACTGAACACGTTGAATAGTATGTTTTATCTGAAAGATTCGCTACAAAATTAATTGAAAATGAATAAAGCCCCAAAAATTTGCAGATAAAGGTTTTTAATACATACCTCAGATCATTGATACTGTTACACGTTCTTGAACCATACATCGAACACACAAATGATTCAAAATCTTTAAATCGTCCTCGATATGTGGACTTCATTTGCTGCACAATGCAACTTACTGAAATGATCCTCGTCTTCTCTTTAACGCCTGTTTTAATGTACAATTCACAAGAAAATCGTCTTGAGACACCAACAGCAATCACGACTACATCTGTGTCTGGTGTATGAATGACAATATCTCTGTAGCTGAGGAATAAATATCATCGAAATTAATTTTTAACAACATTAAACTAATTGTACAATACATTTTGAAGACCAGCTGGAAGATAACCAGTTGGATGTATCAAATCCGTAAGGAGAGAGCAAGGATCACAACTTACAGAAGATTTAAACTGTTGTCAATGCAATTCAATTTACTACATGAATGATATTTCTTACCCATGAGCACTTGCATGAGATGCGTGTAAAAGTATGCGTGCATCTGCTTCCTCTTGTTTGCTGCGCAGAACAACAATTTCTGCATTATCGTTCAAGCAAATACAGCGTTCCCCACAGGTCACAAAAAACAACAACGTTATCTGGAATCACTTTTTCTGCCCATTCCTTTACAAGAAATGCTATTAGTGCATTCTTGTTCTTTCCTCCTCCTAAAAATGAATGCCACTGTCGCACGACATTTTTGCCAACAATTGTTTTGAATGATAGTTGATCAGAGTATCTACAGTTTCGTTCAACATCTTTAATCAACTCTTCAAAGTACACAATATCAATTTGTGTTGACCTTTTCGAAGATGATATCGCAAATAGATAAAATGTTTGAATCGTGTCTCACTGTTGCAATATGTCTGATGCGTTCATCTCTCATTTCCAAACAACATCTGAAAGTCTCTCTAGTGTTTGATCCTATCTTGTATTTTGAAACTTTCTGACAAAAAATACAAACATTTGGTAACAATAAAGATGATCTAAGCTCACTATTTTGATGAACTTGTATCAATATGCACCATTGCGCAAAGTTTCAACTGCAGACAGCTTTTTCAAGTAAACTACCAAAAAAACAATTTTTCGAAAGATATGTTTTTTCGACAAAAAAAGCCCCTAAAAAAGTATAAAAGCTGGACTTTTGAGCCAAAAAACTATTGATTTCGTAAAATATAGATATTATAGTGATCAAAAATCGTTACTAGACTTTGTCCCCTCGCCGGTGTAACAGTAAATAAGTACTCCCCGCAAAAAAGTACTTCCCCAGTACTTATTTACTAGGAAATAAGTACTCCCTGAGTACTTATTTACTAGGGAATAAGTACTCTCTTAGGAAATAAGTACTCCCCTGTGATAACATATTCCATTTTTCTGAGATGGGGAGTATTTTTTTACTAGGAAAAAAGTACTCCCTTGCTTGAAAAAATCTAATGAAGCTATTGCATTGAGGAATCAAATGTGAACACGTGGAATGTAGAATGATGTGAAAGAAATTCTACTTCGTTTGTTGTCATATTTTTGATGCGGTGGTAAAGCTGGTAAAGATGGTAAAACACGTAAATCTCGTAGAAATTATGATCTACCTAAAAGACGGTACATATCCTAAAGAATTCCAAAATGACAAAGGAAAAAAAGCAAACTTTCGGAAAAGGGCAAAACAATTTACTTTGGTTGGTGGGCAAATGTTTTACAAGAGCAGATCAGTCATTATTTCAGAGGATGAACAACTTAATATAATCAAAGATATTCATGAAGGACTTGGAACCGATCCCCACTCAAAAGCAATGGCTTCACATCGTGGGAGAGATGCCACATACGAAAAGATCGTATCAAGATTTTACTGGAACAACATTATGGCTGATGTTGATGTCTTTATTAAAAAATGTGACCAGTGTCAGAAACAAAGCACATTAAAGGTTGTGTCGACCGAACTTCACAGCATTCCAATCAAGAATGAGGTAATGCAACAGGTCGGGATTGACATATGCAACCTTCCCGAAGTTAATGGTTTCAAGCACCTCCAGAAAGTTTGACTATGTTCTAATTCCGCCTATGGTAGTGTTAATACATTCCCTAAATTTCATCAATATAAATCATAATTGAAATACTAAACATTTCACCTTTTCAGGCTATTCTTCTTTTGTTCCAGTTTTCCCAAAATCTTTCCTGCTATTTAGCCAATGCATCCATGTTTAATGATACTCGACGGGGAGTACTTATTTCCTGAGGGAGTACTTTTTTCCTACTAGGAAATAAGTACTGGGGGAGTACTTATTTACTAGGAAATAAATACTGGGGAGTACTTTTTCTGGGGAGTACTTTTTTACTGCGACACCGGAGCCAAAATGAACTTTTTTTGGCCCTCAGCTCAAGGACAATCATACTTGGTCCAGAAGATCATCAAAAGACAAGCATCTTCAGTACCTACATACGTGCAGTCTTCCCAGTGTTGATGTGGTGTTATTTGAGGTGACATTGAAGAAATGATAAAGTTGTTTCTTTGCAATATAGACCTGAGGCAAAATTTACAAAACTTTTATATTATAAGCTATAATATACACAAAACAAATTGCCCATCCTGATTGTTTGGGCAAAAACTCCAAATTGTACTTCTGCAACGGTAAATCATATAGAAAGTACAATGAGCCAGAGGTGTAACAGTTCTCGGTTTTGTTCAGACAATTCTCGCTTATTCAGACAGTTCTCGGAACTTTTCTAGGAGACAGTTCTCCACTTCTTGTCTTTTTTTTCAAAAATCCACGTGCAAGCATAGTTAATGACATTGGTGATCCCCTATGCCTAATGTTGAACCATGTTTTTGTCTATTGCCAACATGTGAAACACGTGAGGATGTTCTCGTTACCCCAATAGAAATCAAATAGTTTCGGCTGTAAACTATCGATGATCGCGATTTGGTTTGTTAACTAACTGTCTAGTCAGGAATTGTTACTTGACTGTACAGCCCTCTCATATTCCATTGTGACAATATCAAGATGTAATGTGTGTAGTTTTAAAAAAGAACTTCCATCGAAAGTTACATTCGAAGATGTCATGTTAAAACTATGTGAAATATTTTCCGAAGTAAACCTATTCTCAAAAAATTAAAATTCGTGGCTTCAGTAAATTGTTTATTTTCTGACTATGAATACCATCTGTATGTCACTTTTTCACTCCTCTTGGTGAAAAGTAAAGCCTCATATAAAATGAGTCCGTGAGACTTCGGACCCACTAATACTCACATTTTGGCCAATTTACATTTATCTATTTATTTATTTATTCTAAAATATTTATACAAGATAAAACGCTCCAGTGTACGGAACATGCTATAATGCATGTCCGGTGAAATGTGAAATATATATTTTCATATGACGCCAGGGTCTTCTTCTTTGTAAACTTATTTAAAATTTAGATTTAAATGCCAGCCGTGTTGCATTGAAATTTAACAATTTTGCATTTTCTGCAATAGCATCAAATCAAATATGCCCATAAAATATAATTATCCAAATGCCGATTGAAGCGTTCATTTATATGAACTTCTATATTTTGATGAATAATTAAGTTGCTACTACGATTGAAGCAGATAATTATTCAAAAAGTTCCGCTGCTTGCTATTTTAGGTTTATAACGGTCAGGGTTGGTTCTGATAGAATGTCGACGAAGACGCGATGGCAGCTGTTCTTAAGGTAAGATTTGATCATGAGTTATCGTGGGGTGAGTAATATTTTGGATGGATGTTTTGTAGAACATACCGGAAAACAACATCTAAACAAGAAAATAGAAATAGGCCTTTCCCAATGTCTCTTTAAACGTCGTGTTATGGTTGTGCCAACATGTGTGGCCTCACTTTAAAGATTTTAGTTGCGTTTATTAGACTGAGGAAAGAAATCATAAGTGATTATTACATTACTAAATACTTTAGGATGAGAAAGTTTCGCGGGCAGAAAGTTTCGCGAAAAAACAAATCGCAAAATTGAGGGCATAAACTTTCACAAATGACGTTTTCCCGCAAATTTCGCGACAAAAACTTTCGTGACTGATGAAAAATAAGGAGAAAAAACACAATTTTCTATTCATTTTCAGGACAACAAGGGTTTCCAGTAATGACAATACCCTCTGTTTCGCCTTAATAATCACGGTGACAATTTACAAGGTTTTATGGCCCTAGAGA
This sequence comes from Turritopsis dohrnii, assembly GCA_027922465.2. Lineage (NCBI taxonomy): Eukaryota > Metazoa > Cnidaria > Hydrozoa > Anthoathecata > Oceaniidae > Turritopsis > Turritopsis dohrnii. The sequence goes on along the minus strand of BQMF02000101.1, from coordinate 241,095 downwards.
CTTAAGATGGGGGTGATTAAGGAAAAGCAACGCAAAGGAATTAAAGAAACAAAAAAAAATTGGATGGCAAAAACTTTCTGCCCGCGAAACGTTTTGCCTTGAAATAATAAAGATATGTAGAGATCGTAGGAACGATGCGAAACTTGATAACTGGGCTTTCATGATGCTCAAATTCGGGAAAGATTTATTGATTGGAGGTAATAGCCCAAATACACCCCAATTGTCTCGGTGTGTTATCAAATCAAATAAATTTATCAGATCCCTGTGATTATGCTGTTTCGTTGGTGTCAGTATAGATTTGAAAGAAATTTGGACAAGGTAGTCACATCAAAAACAACAATGGTGATCATGTTTGTAAATATCAACAGCCAAGAACATCAACAAGTGAAATTCTCAGCCAATAATATCCGCAACGCCATGGAATTTTACAATGTTTGCCAGTTTGATAGTTCTCGCTGGACAAAAGTGTCTGCACAAAGAAGCACTTTTTATTTTGATTTTAGTTCTTGAATTCGGTTCACGGTTTTGATTTCTTTATTGCGCAATGTTATTGGTTAAAAATGACTTTTCTTATTGTTTCTTAAGAACTTTGAGGCTGTGTCACTAGAGAGAAACGTTCTTGGAAAAACCTTGTGCCATAAAACGCCTGAAAATTTGATGGATGTATGAATGTAACCATAGCAACCATTAAGAAAAAAGCTGTAAAATTAAAATACTTCTTTCAGAACCTGAAAAAACAGAGCCACAGACTTCCCAGAGGTCGAGTAAAAATGGATTTTTCGAGTCTACACACTTCGGAGAATAGATGTCACCATTGTTATGTAAATATTCTGAACTCAGCGTTTTGGTGTTGTCTCAACATGTGATCATAAGAACAGCCGCGTAAGAATAATAAACACCGGATTACTTTTTATCTCTTTTCTGTTTATGTTGAAATTTCTCTCATTACAACGAAACTAAAAATAATTTCCTGTTTCTTTTCATCCGAATCTCCTTCCTTCCTTATAAACCGCTGACCATGCGCTAGTGACACAATATAAATATTTGATTAACAGGTTCTGAACCAAATGTTCCATGTGATTACTAGTTTCCATCATGGAGATATCAATTCAAAACAATACATGTCCCTTCCTCCACTTAAAAATCTTGAAAAATAACCAAGGGGTGTGAAGACGAAGGAGGAGGGAAGGTGTGCTGTGTTATGTTTCGTTAACATTGTTATTTGCTGAAATATTATTGGAGCTGTTTCTTCGTCACTTGTTTTACGTATTTTTTTATTAAACAAGATTTTTTTGTTACCTCCTAATAAAATGTCTCTTATTTCTGATTATTAGCTACTCAAATTCACAATTGATTAGTTCTGAAATGTAGATTTTGCCAACGAAACACTTTTTCTGCAAATTCATTGGTTTCACAATACTGAGTAATTTTTGGAGAACAGCATGCAAAAAGATCTTCCGCTAAGAAAGTTTCGCCTAGTGAAGATCCGGCTTTAAGGTGAAGTTAATTTTAATAATGAGTGTTTTTTGATGCAACCGCTTTTAAAATTAAGAGGTTTCAAAAATTTAAAATAAATTAAAGTATTTCCGGCATTTTGATGTCAAGTGAATTTAACGAAGCGACAAAATCTCATTTGCATGCACGATTGTAAATTTGTTGCTGTTTTGATAATTGATCAAATAACAAATTCTCCTTGAATAAATTTATCGTCGGAAGGGAAAGTTCAGTGGTTGTTTCGGTTTACAAAAACGCTTCTGAAAAGTTTCACTTGCGCAAGTATTTTCGTTAATAGATATTTTTAGCATTATATTGCATAACATTAGAATCAATTCATGCAGAGACAAACAAACGTACAAAGCCTCTTTCAAATTTGTACCCAATCTACTTCTTTATACGGTATTTCCATACCGTATAAAGAAGATTGGGTACAAATTATTTTCAGATAATGGTACAAAAAAGACTGGATGATTTAATGAGATATTACCAGTAGTTTGACAGTAATAGCCATAACTTAATCCGCTGAGTCAACGTCATAGAAAATCAAAACGCGCACGCGCAACTGAAATTACCATCGAGGCTAACGCAATAAATTAATCATCGGTTTGCAAAAGTCCTTAGTAATCATTAGAAGACAGAAGAAGAGAGACTGCATAAGTTAAGGGTAAAGAATTTCTTTTCATTTTTTGGGAAACCTGAGCATTTCTTTTCGCTGAAGTTGTGTAATGATTGTGAGGTTGTGTAACGATTATTTTATGAAGAAAACCTTATGATTATGATTACGCCCATAGTGGTTTAGTGAGGAGGCTGTGACATCAGACATGAACATATCTTTCATCGCATCATTCGGGTATCGAATCTTTCATTCTGTTACCGTATAAAATATATATACAAAAAAAACAACAACAAAAAAAACAACTATGAATGAATAAATAAACAAAAAAAAATGGGTCCACTGTTTTGACGATCCAAGAAATAATTCTAAAACATTTCAAAGTATGAAATAATGTGAATTCTGTGTTACATTTCTATAATGTGCTGCCCACCAGTGCAATGATATACACGCTTTTTTGAAAGGGCCAGTAAATGTTGTTCTTATTTTATTTCTTAGTGTTAAGAACACAACTTTAAATTTCAGCTGTTGTTGTCCTCATTTTTGGATTTTATATTATCTAAAAAATCTATGATTTCGGTTTGTTTTTATGTTTTTCCGAGGTTACTATTTGTTTTAACAATTTTTTTCTTTACATTGTGTTAGTAGCCCCCACCCCCTTTGATGTGTTATATGGACAAAAAACTAATTTCTTTGTAAATTCTATACTTATTTGTAAGTCACTGTGGGACAATTTGTGAACATGAAAATAGATACTTGTGGATTAATAACATTTCTGACACAAGTATGTTAAACAAATACTTTTCCCCTTCTGAAATTTTTCAGCTTTTTATTTACAAAATAAAGAAATGAGTACAACACGAAACTGATATCAGATGTCATTAAGTTACGCAAACCATACCGACATATGTAAGAAAACACAAGAAATTAAACAAAGTTCTTTAGACATCGTACCATCCAGTCCACGAACTCAAATAAAACATCGATAACTTCCTGACGGATAAATAACATTGTGCAAATAAACTCAGTTATCATATTTGTTTTTTTACAATTCATCTTATTTCGTCCCAGCTGTTTTTATTTTTGCGTTTCTGTTTTTGCAACAAAAAAATAGACAATTTGTTTCATTCTCGAAGAGAAACGTTTTTAAGAACATTCCTCATTTTTCTGCTGACTTGCTGGTGAGAATGTGATGCGAAATTGAATATTAGCATCATGTAGAAGTAGGGGCGAATCTGTTCTCTATTTTCGAATGGAGATGGATTCAGCACACAGGAACGGAGTCGAGTTTCTTTTTATGTTTACAACTATTTACGTCTTCATGTCTTTACAGCAGCCTCTCTTAATAAAAGACCGAACTCTAATAAGATATCCTAGAACTATATAGCTAAGCGCGCACACAAATGATACACAAAGAATATAACAGAAATGAACAAAAGTCTCTTTTAACAAACTCTTCTTTTTACACATACTGTGGAAAACATATTTCGCGTTCAAAAGTGTCAATTCATTCAAATGACTACTTCCAAAAAGATAATAAATCGGTTTTAAAACTTGAAACATTTGAAAATAAAAGTAACATATACAAAACTGAAATTTCCTTATACATGCAGGAGAAGCCTAAACCGCTAGTGCACTGGAATTTTTCAGTTGAAGATTTTGAATCTGGTTCAAATTTCAGTTATCCTTTGGAAATTTCACACAGTTCACGAACTTTTAATTTTTTCGAAAGGCTTCCAGTCAATGGTTCAATTGACACGTATTTTTGCGAAACTTTTGTTGAGACTCGATCGAAACTCGATTGTTCACACCAGATCGACTTTTGCTGTCTATGATACAGTAAACATAAAAGGAATGATGGACAAGCTCTTTTTTTCTCTTCTAGAGATCATGAACGCATATAGTCGGTTGGATAAAAACAGTAAGGAAGTGGTTGTCATTAAGAGGATCAAGCAGCTGTATTAGGTAAAGGTAGTTGCAGTTTCCAAACAGATCAATAAAGGATTCAAAACCAACTTGTCTTCCACTCTTTTTTATATCATAGATAATCTTTCTTTTTAATTGTTTGGCAAATTCCATTTTATTCATATCAATAAATCTCAGAAGTAGATCGTTTTTTTCGTCATGCCTGTGGTCGCACCTCGCAACGTAACCACTCCTAGCATCGGATCGTTTCGTTGCACATCAGAAGTTGGAGATCTCCTTCCACCAGACTTGTACCATGCTATTTTTGATGAAGTATCAGACTGTCAAGATATTGATCGACTTATCACAGTGGACAAAACCAAAGTCTACTTGAACAACGGAGCTTTTGGACGAGCATATGACGAAGTGTACAAGTTGAGTACAATGCTCCGACAATTCTCAGAATCGCAACCGGATATCTTTTACGACCAAGCGTGCCTTCCACTCGTCAACCACACTTACGACATCTTGGAAAAATTCTTCAATACTGAAAATATCCTGTTGGTACCAAACTGCACATTTGCAATGAAATGTGTCGCAGAACATTTGATCAAAGACAAGCACCATGTGGATATCGCCTACTTATATCCGTTTTATGGGGCATCACAGAAATTGTTAGATTACTACCACCAAGAAGGCTTCATAAACGAAATCGCTGTTGTATCTGCAGGAGAAAATGCGCTGTTTGAAGAGGACCCATTGGTTATTACAGCAGCACTTCACGATGCATTTCAAGTCAAAGAGTTTTCAGTCTTGTTTTGTGATGAGGTTGCTAGCCAAAGTGGTCGAATCCTTCCGTTGGATGCAATTTCCAGATTCTGTCAAGAAAGAAACATAACCTTAGTGGTCGATGGTACCCAGAGCTGTCAACTGTTTTTCGGCAATAAGAAAAGTGTTTTGAAGAATGTCGACTACTTCGTTATGAGTACTCACAAGTGGCTCTGCAATGTCAAAACCTGCGGCTTGATATGCTTTAAAGACGGCAGAAGCGCCCCAAATCCGCCAAATATCTCTTTTGGATGGGAGAGAAACACAAAGAAAAATCTATCGATTGAGAAAGTCAGAGCTAAGTTTATGTGGCAAGGTATGATGGACTCGTACGTGTCTTATATTACGCTCGGGAGGGCTCTACAGATATTCAGCAAGTACGGTGAAGATCAGTTTTTCAAAGCTGCTTCATTGCTGCAGACAGGTTTAACAGAAGTGCTTAACGCGAAGCCCCTACTCCAAAGTTTACCAGGTACATTTCGCGTCATAAACGTCATCGAACTGGAAAATTCGCAGCTCGAGCCATTGAAAGATATCAGCAAAATTCAAAATGCATTGCAGGATTATGGCATCTTTGTCAGTGTAAAGAAATTTGGTGCTGACTGTGCTAACATAACGGCAGATGGAGGATTAGCTTCACCGAAGAAAAATTTTGTTCCGATAGATGTTGCGAGTCGGAATGATTATAACCTCGGTAAAGACAAAACCACAAGTAGTTGTTCAAGAGCAGTGCAGAGATATTACCTTCGAGTGTGTTGTTGGTCCTACAACCGTCCAGATGATTTCAACACGTTGGCTCTAGTACTAACGAATAATTTGCGACTTTCAAAAACAACAAAGTCTGGATTGAAGCAACAATTCACCTTCATGTTTGATCTTTATGAAAAGCTATTTTCCGTTTTGAAAACGAAAGCTTTCTTCATTCGAGCTGAGCGTCTTCGACACCATCTGATCTTCTACTATGGTCACACGGCAGTATTTTACATCAACAAACTTATCGTGAGTGGAATTCTACATCCAACTCAGAGAATCCAACCACAACTAGAGTCGTCTTTATCGGTCGGTGTGGACGAGATGTCTTGGGATGACCTTTTGGAAGATAATTACGAATGGTGCGGCTTATCCGATGACGAATTGGAAGCCTATCTACAAAATGTGAGAGCATATAGAAGTCAAGTGCGGCAGCTGATTTTGGATATGATTGATGAAAAGCCATTGGTGAATCCAATCATCCAAGGAAGTTTTTATTGGGTGCTGTTGATGGGGATTGAGCACGAGAAAATACATCTCGAAACAAGTGCAGTGATCATCTCGCAAGTGCCTTTGAACCTCATCAAGACGAGACACAGTTTCAACTACCCTACATTCTACCATGAAAAGCGAAGCACGCATAGGTCTCACAAGATTTCCAGCGAACCCAACGAAGTGCCAACCAATAAGTTTGTCCGAATTCCTGGTGGTGTTGTCCGAATGGGAAAGCAGAATTTGGAAAAAGATATTTATGGATGGGACAATGAATTTGGGACGGAAACAAAATCACTGGAGTCTTTTAAGGCAAGTCAAATGTTGGTATCAAACGCTGAATATTTGGAGTTTGTGAAAGCTGGCGCGTATACAGAAGCAGGAAAGAAATGGTGGTCACAGGAGGGCTGGAAATACGTCAAGGATCTAGATGTGATAGGTCCAAAATTCTGGATTGGGCAAACACATTATAGAGCTATGTTGGATGAGATACCGATGCCATGGAATTTTCCAGTTGAAGTTAATAACCTAGAGGCTGAAGCATTTTGCAACTGGAAAAGTGAGATGTTGGGGGAGAAAGTACGCCTAATATCACATGAGGAGTCTTTCCACATGCGCCGAATTGCTCATAAGGAAACATCCAATCACAACCTTAACAAGTACGCCTCTGCAACGCCCGTTGATTTGTACAATGGCAAAATCAATGATCAAACCGTGTATGATATATCAGGTAATGTTTGGCGGCACAGCGTCTCTGTTCTAACTGTCATGAATGGCTTCAAAACAGATCCTATTTACAACGACTTCACATTGCCTACCATCGATGGCTATCACAACCATGTTTTGGGCGGTTCTTGGATATCAATGGGGAACTGTGCCAACATCAATGCAAGATATGGGTTCAGGCGACATTTTTATCAATATGCCGGTATACGATATGTTTCGAGTACAAACGATTATCATAGCAGGTAATATGATCTTGTAGCACTTCTTTGATCTAAGTTTTTCGAGTGGAATATGATACTTTCTTACCTTTGAAAAATACTTAAACTCCTGTCGTGGTTTCCACTAAGACTATGAATTATTAAATCAAAACGACTGCATTTCGAACTACTGTAAGAAAACAATGACTTGACAATACAACGATTTAGGTACGTAAAGGATAGCTAATGCATGTTATAAGAAAATCTTGAACGAATCCATTTAAGTGCATTTTAAGAGAACACAGAATGGAAACCGGCCTGTTTCTGTGTTCATCGCATCTTTTAGTAGCAAAGTCCTGTTTACATTGTCAACATCATTTAATATTAATAAACCTTTAAATAACTCTTAAATATAAATACAATTACATTAATGAAAAAATACAATTTTTAAAAAGATTTTTATTCGTTTTGACAATGTTGTTATTGTTCTTGTTTGTTTTCTAACACGGATTATCTCTATCGAAAGAAAGACTTTCGTGTAGAACAGGCTTAAGCGATTTAGCCTTCAGATATTGTTCAAGTGGCTTTGTTTAACACCCTCGTTGAAACATTTTGAAATGTTAGCCATCTTTAACTTTTCTATAATGAAACCCCTTGACAAAAACCACTGCGTGGCAACCCTGCTAATTTGTTTTCACGTTTAAGCGATTTACTTTTTGAAATCCAATCATTACTGAGTAATCTTGCTTAACCAGCTGATGTTTTCGTTCTTTAAGAGTCCACACAATGTTTGACGAGGTGGCAATAACCAAGCAGATCACAGAGCACTACTCAAACTTCACTGCTGATACTTTGTTAGAGAGGAAACCTGTCACAAACTGGCCGAAGATACTGGGTGAGATCTCAGCTGATATCATCGAGAAACATCTGAGTAGTGACGACACAATCAGCATCATGGTCGCACATGGCGGTGTGGGAAGAACCACATTAGAGATTCTTCGTCACTGTAAGAACGTCAAGATCGACCACACCGACACGACCGCAAACTATCTGCAAGTTTTAAAGTACTTGCTACAAGAATCCCGACTTCAGTGGTACCAACAGATCGAAGGAGATATAACCGAACCAATGGAGTATCATCTGCAAACAGATGAAAAGAATGGTTCACTGGTCGAAAGCAAGAATAATGCAGTGTTTTACTGGCAGGCCGATTATACAAATTTACGTAGTCAGTTGAACGATTACAATGTTGTGGTGGCAGATTTCAGAGAAAAAGACAAAGCTGACGAGTTGAAACACATTGCAACAAGATTGAAATTGGGAGGTCTGTTAATACTGGGTAGTATCGATGATGTTAACTTGAACCAATCACCTTGTTGTCCCCATTCTCTGTCTGTGTTGCTCAAATACTTTCAACGGGTTGAATACGATGGTGAAGGCCAGTACCCACATATCTTCCGCGAGACCCGCAATAAACACCAATACGCTGTTTCACACTTCTCAGTTTGGAAAAAGGTAAAAGAGATCGCAGGAGCTGAAGAAGCTATCGACAAAAATGGAGATGACAGCTCAATGAAGTCTGTGCCTACAGCCACAAGTGATTATTACGAAAATAAAAAGATCTTGCATTCGTATGATCAATTCCATTACGGAGACGGTTTGATTTCCATCAAGAACTTCCCTTTGAGAATCTCAGAAGTTTGCCTTGAAGCATGCCGAAAATTCAATACTAAATTTGATGCTGCGTTAGATGCTGGATGTGGACCCGGGCGAACAGCCATTGAACTTTGCAGCGTCTTTAATGAAGTACGTATTCTATATCAAATGCACCCCCAACACATTCATTAACCCTTGCTTTGCTAACAGGTTCTTTATGTCACAGTTAAACGTTTTCAGCGAATTGTAAGTAGACTTCAGGTAAGTTTTTTGTATTCATCCAGTTTGGTGTTACCTTTTAGGTGGAAGCGTACGATTATTCTCAGGGTTTCGTGAGCATGTTGTTGGAGAAGAAATCTGAGAAAAATATTTCTAATTTGACAGCGTATCAAGGTGACAGTCATAAACAAGACGAGATCTGCCAGAAGAAAAAATTCAACCTGATCACAGGATGCAATTTAATCGATCGCCTGCACACACCAAAGGAATGGGTGCTCAAATCCAAGGTAGTACCAATTTATTGAAATTTCCGGATATTGAACTCTAACCTGAAAGATCTTATCTATGAAGCTTAAGCATATAATGCACCTAGTTTTAAATTTTGGACACAGATTGTTTATTAAAATTTGTAAAATATTAAATATTAAACAGTTTTCATCCATTCATTTGATCTATTCATTCAGTCATTTGTAAAGAAAACTCTACAAGATTAAGATGCAATACCAAACCCTGAACAAAACATAATATTGTCTTGCCTTTTTACGGTAGCAGCGATAGCGAATACCGTATTAAAACACCCGTGGACTACTACTACTACTACTACTACTCCTCCTCCGGCCGAAATGGCAGTTTAGTCTGCGATGTAGAGTCTGCGAGACTCTTCTAATAACGCCATAAAAGTCTAGTGAACGAACACATTTTTGAATGTTTTGCATATATCAAAAAATTAAAAGTGCGTTTTCTTTAATACTTTGTAACTCAATTCAAGAAATAATGAATTATGATCAAATAGGTTTACATAAAATTTGAACTTATAGTTACTTATGCTAACTGAAAATACTTTGAAATTTGATATATGTTGTTTTTCTTGTTATCAGTTCAAACCTTCCTATAACACCTCGTTTGTTAGCTACTACACTGTTTTGTGCATTAAGATCTAGTTTAAGGAAGGCAATTATTTGTTGGAATTCATTTTTGGTTTCGTGAAATTATAATTACAAACATATCTTTTTTTTTCGACGTGCATTTTTTTCTACAAAAGTTCTTGTAAAAAACTTTCTATATAAAAACAACGTTGCACAGCTCACGCATGTATAATTCTTTTGTTTTTAATTAATTAACTTCTGCTGTTTAATGGTTAGACTCTATTTACACTTACTAATCATTTTAAACATATCATTACTAACTTTATCGTTTATGCCTGTTTTCCACCAGTGAGATATTTAATGAAAACGAGATTTAAGGAACTCTTGTAATTGTTTAGAAACAAATTTGCTGCTACCGTTTTGCGCAATCTGGCTCTTGTCCTCTCTTAAAAATATAGCGATTACGACGATTAAAATAAAAATGAATCGTCGTAATCGCCAATCGCCAGGTGTGAACACTATCAAGTATTTCTAAATACTTGATATTTTGTGATCGTAAACGCCAGGCGATTACAAAAGTGTTCACATAAGACGATTATGACGATTACGACGATTACACTAAATTTTAATCGTCGTCATAGTCGTAATCATCAGGTCTGAACCAGGCCTAACAGAATAAGCAAAGTGATTATCTACCTTCTTTTGTTATCCAGTCGATGTTAACTGAAGATGGATTGCTGATCATTTCATCGCCATACACGTGGAAGCCTGAGCACACAATGCAATCGGAATGGTTAGGAGGTTTCAGAAAGAATGGTGAAAATCATTTCACTGTGGATGGGCTAACAGAATTACTCATGCCAGAGCTGTTTTTACTAGAAGAGTTGAAAATACCATTCGTGATTCCTGATGCAGATGGGACGTATCAGTACACGTACAGCAACTGTACCATTTATGGTCGACCACGAAAATAGAGCGAAGACATTTTTTGAAGTGTATTAAAAAGTGTTTGTTTAAGATTTATTTTTAATTTGTTTAATACAATCGATTCTCGAAAATTAGGACGCTCGCTTTCCTTGATAATTCTGACGTAATAATTAGGGATATTTCTACCAATTCCAACTCTCAGAAAAACGAAACCCCTAAGAGTTCAAGTTTTTGAGAATGGACTTTATGTTTAACTTTGATATTATCTTTCTTGACTTGGCTTATTTTTTATGGCAGAAAAACGAGTTTAGCTGCTACAATCTTGAGTGGGATATTTACAGTAAAATTTATGGTAAAATGTGATAGTGTCATGATTTTTTGTATATAACATTACTGATACCCTTATAATGTGTGACCATTCTGTCAAGGCAAATTACAGAACTTGATTTTTCGAAGACAATAGGATTTCGAGTTACACTTCAACAATCAAACTATGTTTTCACTGTTCAATCAAACTATGTTTTCACTGTTCAATTTGACTTGGAGAAATGATTCACTTACCTATTTTGTTTCTTAACGAAATTCCGCAAAAAGCATCCACGAAGATGTCCATTTATGTTCAAGTTTGCCTTCGGGAACAAACACATTTCTGTTAAACACTTATTACATCCAACCACGTTCTTTTGTAGTTTGTGGTTTCAATTTTTGTGCGACTTCGTAGTGCTTCGTAGTTATCCTCTTTTCAGTGATGTTTTCAGTGTAAGTAAGTTGTATATCAACGAGTGTATTTGTCTGACAAGATGCTGTCTTATGGTAGGATATCTCTTACTTTCGTTTGGGAGAACAAGCAATAATAATTTCCTCGCTTAACCCAGGTAGATATAATAATGTTTTGACAAGCTAATGACAAATGCATCTTATTGGTCAAACCTCTAGCATTATCGTAAACTTACTCAGAGGCACAGATTGAGTTTTTTTCTTTGAAACTTCTTATGACAATTTGTGAGTATGTAATGAAGTTTATTTGTGTATTAATAATAAAACGTAGTAATAGACCTTTCATTGCAGTTTTGATTGAAAAGTCGACACATTAGTCATTGACTCGATTAACCCCGACAAAAACAACAACATTTCCATCGTAAATTTACATGATGATTTGTTTATCATTTTAAAGGAGTGGTATCATGAAAATTTGAAAAATTTTTTTTTCTTCGTATATCCCTTGTTTTAATGCAGATACTACAAAATAAATTTAATTTGGAAAGAAAAGTCTTTTTTTCGCTATAAAATGCCACTTTAAAACATAGGCTTAAAACGCTGAATAAATTAGTAATAATTATGTGACGTCATTGAAGAAGTTATATTCAGTGTTGATGCGATGTTTTGCATTCAAATCGAGCGAGTGTTCTTTGAAATTCAAGCAATAACTAAGTATTTTTTTTAAATCTAATGAAAAACATTATTTATTATTTGTGCTGCTGTGGGATGTGACAGTGACTCAACCAAAGGGCAGGACATTAGTTTGCTTAGATTACCTAAAATTCATATTTAAAAAAAATATGGATTGCAAAGTTGAAGCAAGGCCAATCTTCCATCTTTACGTCACTTATATTTTAAAGAATCATGTTTTGGAAGAAATTTGGTGGTAAACATGTTATAAGGAGTTTTACTTTAATGTTTTATCTACACTTTTCGTTATACATACGTGAACTTTTACTTTCTGTGTGCAAGTGTTTTTTCGATTTTTGTTTTCGTGTTTCTCTTCGAACTGGGCATTTGAATATTATTCCGTTTCACCGATTATTTCATTGTTGTTTTCATAGAATGAGCTATTGATTCTTGAACTCCTGCACGGAAAACGGAAAATTGGAAAAACGTTAACTTTCAATATATGAATTTTACTACGATCAATGATCAACTCAATATTGCATGTATTTTTTTTTTTTCGTTTTGATTTGTGCAAAAAATTATTTTGAAATTTATCGTCTTCGATCGCATAAACTTCTTTGCAACACATTTGCATCACTGTTTGTTGCCAACTCTCTCCGGTAATGCATTTTTGTCATCAAAATCATCATCCGGACTTCTTCATGTTCTTTACAGCAACTGGGTCAAAACTATATATGAAACTAAAAACATGATATATCAGTATATCAAAGAAATCCATATGAACACCTTATGTGTGGAAAAACCTAAAAAACCTAAAAAAAAGTTAAGGGTAAAAACAAAAGAAAACAAATGATTATCTGTAATCTACATTTTGAGTAACATTCCACTTTGTTAAAAGCTATTTCTTTAGCTTCCCGTTCATTATCAGTCCATGAAGTGGAACAAAACAAACTCATTTAACTGCAACTGGAAAAAGTTCTGTATAGTTGAACTCAAAAGCTAAATGAAAACAAAAACATGTAAAACTCTCAAAAACTAGAAATAACATCTATTCAAGTTCTTTCTTCCTCTTTTCCAAAACAGATTTTTCTTGTTCTAGTTCTTTTCTTCGTTTCATACCTGTCTCAATTTTGCATTGAGCTCGTTGTAATTCTACTCTAGTACTATTCTTTTGTAGTAGTGATCTCTTTAACTCGTCATTCCCTTCCAATATCAGTTTATCTGCAACGACCAGACCTTCTTGCACCTAAAATTCAGGATTAAAGCAATTTATTCAAATATGTTGACAACCACATCAGAAAGACCTAGGAATTTATTTTAACCTAAATTATGCCAAGATGTGGGAGGTGGCAAAAAGAAACTCATCATAATGAAAGTTTGTTGTCATTGAATTAAAATCTTTTTTCTGTCCCTGTCCCTTGTTTAGAATCAAAACAGCCGTAACATAACATTCAGAATTTTTCTTCGATTGATTGAAATTGAATACTAACTTGTTGAATGGATGCAACAAGCATGTTTCTTTCAGCTTCCTTATGTTGCTTTTGCAGGACCTCAGCTCCTTTAGCTTTCTTTACTTTATCTTCTTCTATCTGCAGCTGACGCTTGGCTTCAAGTTCTGCCTGGTAACGAGAATAAGCTAGCTTTGCCTTCTCTAACAAATTTTTCGTTATTGGTATATTTAGAATCCCACCAAAACTTAGAATTGCATCTTTAACAAATCGCAAGGCTTCAATAGTCTCCCCAGAAAGGGATGTTCCATGGAGTTGAAGCATATGCTTGTTAATTGAAAAGCCATTTTCTGGGGCACTATTTCCATGTGAGAGTGAAGCAATTATTTTGAACAATGAAGTGATAAAAGCAAACTTGGATAAGCCGTTGTCATCAATCACATCTTCAAGAAAACCAGTATGATACTTGTTGTCTACCTCGAGTTGTAGCACTTGTGTCGTCGTCGTTGGTGGTATAAGCAGACTCAGGAATTAACTCCATCTGATAAACCCGCCATTCATTCCGTATCTTGTCACACACTTCTTCTTTGGAGAAAGAGGTTGGGAAAACCTTTGACAAAACACTTTCTAATGGCTTGCACAATTCAATCGCTAAGTTGGATATTGCACTCAAACTTTCTTTGTCACCTTTCTTCCTTGGATCGAGAAAAGAGGCATTCTTTAAAATGGTTGAATTCCAAGGCAGTTTTAATTTCAAATTCGTTACCAATGCTTGAAAAGCTTCCAAGCAATTTTGTCGGAATCTTCTCTCTTCGGCTGAAACTTCTAGTGACTCAAAAAAACACGATTTTGCCTTTGTGCCAACGTCAATCAACTTTAAAGGTTTACAGTTCTTCTGATCACTAACATTGATTGCAAGTAGCTCTGTAATTGATTTTGGCTGTTTCACACCATCATTGTTTACAAAAAGAACTTTCGATTTGACAAACTTGGTCATGATTCCCATTAATAATTTGGTCATTTCACCGTAGACAAGATGGATCTTTGGTTTTGTTGATTGAAACATAGTTAAAAATATTTCAAAATCATTAGCAATAAAAGCAATAAAAGCAATGTAAGCTACTGAGATTTCATCCTCAAGTGCTGTTTTAATTCTTTCGTACCTTTCCGTTTTCTTGACAGTTGATTTAAAAGTTGATGTTTTAGGTAGAAAATTCAAGAAGTACTCTTGAAGGTTATCATATTGCTCCAAAATTTGAACACATATTTTCCTTAATGTTACCCATCTAGTTGAAGAGTGCTTCTGAATAAAATGAGAAATTACTTCTGTCAAGCCCTCCATTTCTCGGTAATCAGCTCTCCGTGCGGCAGAAAGTTTGAAGAAAAAATGAACATCAATAGCGAAAGAGTCAATGTTGAAATACAATTTGTTAACTCCTGCCCTAAATGCATTATGAACAATATGGAGTGGGCATGTACCGATGGAAAGGATAGTTTTGTTGAGATTTTTGTGTTCTGGGGAATTATTTAGAAGTTCCTCAAACTTGATGTTCACATTTGGACCATCCATGCCAATATGGAGCATATACTGAAGTTGGAGCTTGACTTTATTAACAAATTCAAGAAAATGCTCAAGAAGCTTTTCGGCTGGACAATGGGCAACCATGATGGTTCCGCAATAAGACATCTTTATGCATTTGAATCTTTTGGACCAAAACTGGACATAGCCATCATACTGCTTATTCACCTGTTGTGTAGTTGATTCGTCAAATTTGAATGTGAAAACTGCATTTCTCAAATCTTCCAGTAACAGATCTTCCAAATAAGGATATATTCCAAATTGAATAGTGTATTTCGTTTTAGTTTCATTTTGTCGATATAGCTTAGCAATTTCAGAGTCCGGAAACATGGCTTGAAACCTCTGACCATCTTCATTAGTTGAGGCAAACGAATAGTTAGAATCAACGCATTTTAAAGCGTGAATGATCTCTGCTTTTCTGGCCTGATCATCTTTAGTTAATGTAATTTGTGGGCCTTTTAATCTCAATGCATCATCACTGTCCTGTCTAAAGTGGCACTGCCTTTCTCCCTCCTTCTCCCTGGTACTGTGCAGCTTGCTACGTGCATGACTCCTTACTTGTGCTATACCACCTCCACTCACTGAGAAGACCTTTTGGCATAGTCTACATTCTGCTGAAGAAATATCTCCTTTACAAGGTTGTATCCAATGAAAATCTGACTCCCATGTATTACTATATTTACTTTTTCTTTTACTAGACATCTGAAAGCAAAAGGAAACATAGAAACTAGGAGAAAATCACTAGAAACCTTTAACTACATGTTTAGTACACTGCTTAGCAAAGTATAATGCAAATATAAGCTAGAAAAAAATATCTACGCAGGCTCATGCTATACTAAAAAGAATGATAGTAGACAATTCAACAGAAGCTGAAACAAAATCAAAACACAATATATTAAAACAGAAAATCTCAATCACTACAGTCAGAAAACAGGAATTTATTATTATTATTTTTTTTTTCATTTGCTCTTTATCCTAAATTTTATGACATTTAGGACAATATACAAAAAATTAGGACAATTTAGGACAAAATTTCTAAAATTTTGAATTTTAGGACATTTTAGGATTTTAGGACACTCTGGGAGGTCTGATAAGGGTTTTAACGGTGTGAAGTACCTGCTACGGTCATATAGCGTTCTTTCCTATGGTGCTCGTGAGGAGGAGGGCTTGGGAATAGCCTTCGCATCATGTGACACCATTTTAGATTTAGAGAGTGGTAAACATGGTAGATGAGAAGTTGGGCGACCTGCTAAAAAAAGTAAAGCAAAAAATGAGAGATAACTTTCAAATAGACTGGAATGGAATGAACTCCCAAAACAATCTCTCTGGATAGTGACACTTGTTTGTCTTTTCATAGTGTTTGAAAACCACTGTATTCCAGGAGAGATTCATTAATTTATAAGAGGAAAAAGTGAATTCGAATATTTATATATAATTATATAAGCGTCATTTGACGTTATTTGGGTGGGTAAGTAGGAATGGTAAGTTTATGCTTAATATTTAATTGTGCAATTTATAGGAATTTAGAATTATATATATAACTTATTTGATAATTGTCTATCAAGTTATAATGTCTAATTTTTGGTATGAAAACTATTTGATATTCACTATATATTATTTTAGGCTGAAAGGGAATACTCTTGTGTGCCAAATAACTGGGATGGATTGGAAAATTTCCTAAAACCTAATAAGCGGGTGGGTTTTAATTTTCGGGGGGCTGGAAAATTTGAAAAAATATTGATTTTCGATAAAATCAGTAGATTTGTGTTCTTAACATGTTAACTAAAACTATAAACTGTTTATTTGGCACACAAGAGTAACAACTTGCTAATTTTTAACAACATCATGGTTAATACGTCTATTCTATAAGGGTTAATAAATGAAGTTAACTGCCTAACTGGCCACCATACCGTAAAGCGGGGTGACTTCGATCAATTTTGCCACCATTTTAAAAGTAACTTCCAAAATACTGAATCATTACTTCTGAAACTTTGGAATCATTACATTACATATTTCTTCTATTTCAGTGCAAAATTTCACATTAACTTAAGTTGTAATTCCAGAGAAAAAACCTGATCTTTCCAAGAAAACGACAATATCGATTATGGGGTGACTTCGATCAGCTTATGAGAAGCGCCAAATTACTTATAATTATATTTGACAATGTTTTTAAAGCGCCATTATTACAATATCAACAGACCACCATTTGTCATCCGCGGTAAATGTTCGACCGTAAAAAATCAGCGAATGTTAATAAAACAAAAGATATTTACGACGTTCACACATGTGTGACCCTCGTTAATACGAAACGAAAATAACATTGAAATTTCATTGTATCTCAAACAAAATTTTTGAAATCTATCATCATGGGGAAAGAGCACGCTTATTAAAATTTCTTCGGTAAGTCATTAAATCTCCCATGAGATACGACGACTTTTCACGAAGTTCTTGCGAACATGTAACTTATAGCGATATAAAACATTCGGTTTTTTCGTGTTTTTATAAACACGATATTATCGATAAAGGAATAAGGAAAAGAAAAACAGAATATAGCGGTGAAGAACAGAATTTCTTTCAGACATATTATAATTTTCTTTACATTCAGCCTCTATACTTCACATATGTACCAAAAATGTCCAGGCTAAACTCTTGAATACGACGTAGAGCGATGACCAATGTGAGCGGTGAAAATTTTGATGTTTTTCGTCGTTAATTTCAGAAGAAATTAATTGTTTCGCTTGAAGACGATTCTGATGATATTTTACAATGGGAATCTAAATGAAAATCTTAAAAAATAAGAAAAACGCACTTTAATTTCAGAGTTTAAACAGTTTATTTTTACTGATCGAAGTCACCCCGCTGATCGAAGTCACCCCGCTTTACGGTACTGAAATTTGTTGAATTGTTTTAGTTTAGTCTTTGACCACCCAAGTCCAGGAGCAATTGCTTGGGCCAGTTTTACCTTGTGACTTGTGTTTCATAAGTCTTACAATACAATTCATAAAAATGTTGTAACATTTTCTTGAAAACAGGACAATTGATCCAGTTTAGCATGTATTCTTTCACCTGATGAGCAACCAAAAATAGTATCTGAAGTAGAAATGAACTTTTTTTTTATCTCCCTATTTCTCAGCAGCTGCATGAAAATTCTGTAAAATTGACTGGTAAGAATTTTCCATGTTTAAATGGTCCTGTACCAGAACAACTAATCGTGAGTGACACTACATTGTGAGTGACACTACAGATTTTAAAGTACTGATACGAGCTACACTAAAGAAAGATTTCATTCCTTGGTAGGGTTACACTCTCTAGGTACCAATTGCTATTTTTACACATATGGTTCATTTATAAAGTTCTGCCCACTAACTCATGTAGTCACAACTTTTCTACCTAAAACGTGAGTGACACTACAATGAATATTACTTGTACTTAAGACTGAATATCTCATATACGAGTTACCTTCATCCTAATTTTTTGCATTGAATCTCTTTAAAGTACTCTATTGGTGATATTGAATTTAAAAAAACTTAACATTTAAATGTGTGAAACATTGGTCACAAAGCTTTCATGAAATTTATTGAAGTAATTTTTCTCAAAGCGCTCTACTTTAGTACACTAGGTTTGAAACATACAGTAAAGGTTTCTGTCTTTTTATGACTGATTTTGAACCTTTAATATGTTAAAAAGTAAATAAGTAAATAAGTAATAAGTAAAAAAAATCAAATCTATAATGCAAAATTTTTTTTCATCTCCTCATGTCCACTTATGTTTGAAAATGACCAGTTTAGACTGCTCACGAAAATTAATTTTACAAAAAAAGTCACAGTTTGCAACTTTTGACTGTGACTTTAAAGGGCAATATACACTGTACGATTTGTAGTATACTACTTGTAGTACTCATTTTCTGTATATACGATTTTTAAAGTGTTCTGCTTCTGTATATATACACGATTCTACAAGTTGCAAAGTATAAAACAAATTCAAATTAGAAGATGACGTGGAAGTATTAGTTCTGAGTGCAATTATTGTAGCAACTACTTCCAAAAAGGAGAAAGAAAAGAAAAAGCGCAAAAAAAACCCCGAAAGTAAAGAAAATAATGAGCTTAGTCTTGGTTTAAAAGACAAATCATTAAAGACCTGCATGATTCTTTCATTTTCATAAATTTTGTTTTGCTTATTCGCCATTTTCGTTCGATCACAAATCACGTAGAAATGTTGTTTTTTCTTCATACATTACTTGCCACATTTGTATTCTGCACGCTGATTGGCTGAAAGCGTACAGTACTACAAATCGTATGTTTTAAACATGTTCAAACTTTTTTGTAGTATGCGACTTGTAGAATCACCCACTTTCTGAACGATTTTAGGTGTACACACAATGCGATTTGTAGCATGCTACAAATACTACAAATTGAACTATCTGAAAAAATCTCACACAAAATTTCAGAAACAACAAATGTTTTTGTTTGTATGTCCAGTCTATTTTGTACTTTGTACTATGGTACCTTTGTTCTACATCATTAGTAGTACTTCCTAAAATATAAATAAATAGGTTTTAATGTATAAGAAATTAGTTGGATGGTCCTAAATTCGTAAGAAATACCAGTAGGCAAGTCTGAGACATGTTTTTAGGTAGGGTAAGAAGCCGGATCTACCAAAATCTAGGTTTAAGGCAGTTGAAAGTCAGAATATATTTTCTTCTGAACTACTTTTGGAGAACAACCTCCATCCAGCCCTGGAGTTTCTTAATACTTTTAGCGATGGAGTGCTGGTGTAGGGAAAAAGACTGTAAAATGGTTTAATTGTTTTTGTAGGATTCCATTATCATGGGAAAAATGACAAACCAAAACATTCTTCCCTCTGCTATCAGACTAAAAACTTCACAACCAATGAATTAGGTCAATAAAGTTGCTTGGCCTTCTTAAGCATGTGTTTGTTTGCTCCGGTCATTTGGAAGTTAAATGATCGTAATGATCGTAAAGTTAAATGTTTTGACTTGATAATTAAAAAGCAAAATGGAAGTTGTTGCCTAGTTCCTACCATAGCTGGCCCATCCACCCTACTGATGTTATTCCACAATTGTGTTATCTTTGCTGCTACATGGGTAGCTGTCATAAGACACATCTTCATTTTCTGATAGTACTGGTTCATCCTGAAAAACTCTTTTCTGGATTATTTTCTGATGTATCAAAGCAAATTAATTTTCTAAGTTGTGTTTAACTTGTGTATGATTATTTCAATGTTATGATGATTAAATTGAGTAAACCATTTGTTTTTCTTTTATAAAAATATATAATTATTTTTTCAAAATGTACTTGATTTTCCAGTGGTTGAACATTTTTAAATCATAAGTTAGCTTTTGATTATGGGGTGGTCTTGAAAATCCAGCTTTTCCCGTCATTAGTATATACTTACCATATTTAACTGTGCAAATATCTGAATCAAGTGTTTAACCTCAAAAACTCTTGAAGAAATATGGGAATTCTGAATTAAAAATAAATATATTTGAAGTTCAGTCAAAAACATTTTATGACAAGATATATGATTATTATTTGATGCATGGTATGTCTTGATAAAAGTAAATTCAGCACACTTTTTACACTACCTTACGAATTCCTTCCAAAACAACCTCAATCTAACATGAACACTTAACCATCAGCACAAAACTTACCATATATAACAACCACTATTATCAATTCACATCTTCCCTTCAATGCAGGTTTGACCAGATTTATAAGAGAATTCTGTGTATTAGCGTTGATGTGATACATTATTTAATTACAATTTAAAGGAGAATTAAAGACAAAAACTTTGAAAGCTGATCCAGTACCAACAATTATCCAAAATAAAAAATTTATTGCGGTAATTTGAAAGCAAAAGTGAAGAACTGTATTAGTTCCGAAAAATTCAAATCTTTGAAGAGAAAAATTCAACAAGTCATCAAATACTCTCTTTGTGTATTTTCTTAATGACATGGTTTACTTTAGTCTTTTTGAAATTTCTAAAGTTTCTCTTTAAAATATGCTTTAAAAAAGGATCTGCTAAAGTATATGAGACATCCAGTGGAAATGTGACATCACAGTGAATTTTTCAATTCCATTATTTAGAGCGATTTTTTAACTAAAGTTTGTTAATAAACCTTTTTCATACATACATAAGGAATTATTTTTGTTTTAAAGTTATATATTTGATGCTAATTCTCCATTAAGAGTTAGTTTAGTAGTTGTAAGTTCATTTTCCAATGTGAAGAGTGCCAAAGTGTCCGAACTCTATTATATACTTTTAGACTTGTATGTTTAAAAACCTTTGTTTTATCCTTGCTAAAATGGCGTAATTTGATAAAAGATTACTGTTTTTTTTTTAGGATTTCAGTAAATATATAAATATGGGTGCTGGTATTCCAGTAGCTGTTGTTACTGTTATATGGGCAGTTGTTGGAATTGTGTTGCCGTTTTTTGTTCGTGGTCAAAATAAGCAAGTGATTCAAGTCAGTCTTGTCTTGACAGCCGTTTGTTGTTGGTTGTTCTGGATATGTACGTACCTTCACCAGTTGAATCCTTTGATTGGACCAGAACTAAAAGCCGAAGAAGCTATAGCTGTTTTCACACAATGGGGTGGCCTCAAGAAAGACTAATCAAGAGATACTTTCGAGGACATCAAGTACTTTTTAGAATTGTAATTCACAGATCATTGTTAGCTTAATTTATGAATTGTTTGAAAGGTTTTGGATTTTTTTTTGCATCACTTCATGTTTGTCAATTAGAGAAAACCGTGATAGCATCCCGTACTGGATGTTATGTTAATATGAAGGTTTCTTTCGTGATAGCATCCCGTACTGGATGTTATGTTAATATGAAGGTTTCTTTCGATACTAGATTTTATTTTTTTGCTTTCTTTTTTTTATTTTTTTGTATTTTTATTTCCTCAGTGAAAAAGACGTGCTGTTATGAATAGTTTTTCTTTTGTTTGTGTTACTTTTTCTTATTATGTTTTTTAAAGGGATCCTGTGATGAAAAATTATATTTTGGCACATTGTGAAGCTTAAAAACTTGGTTAACAAGTTGGTTGATGGTTTTTTCAATTCCAGGATCTTAGATTTGATTTATGCAATGCATAATTGTGACGTAATAAGGGAGTAAATAAATTTTCTAATCGCTGTAACTGGTGTATAAATGAATGTTACATCTTTGCACTTCATCAAATAGATCAAGAATTATAATTGAAATGAATTGATGGACTTAAGATTATTTCAGTAGTTCAAACACACATCAACGATATTACGCTCTTATTATTGTGTAGTTATGCATATTGAGTAGTCTGATAATTTTAAATTGAAATATTTTCCAAAAGTAAGAAAATTTCGAAAACTTTCAAAGGACTTGGTCAACTTTTTTGAGCTCAATCACGTGTCAAATTTTCGTTTTTCATCACAAGATCTCGTTTATGACGTTGTGACGTTGCATGTACAGAACACGTGTGTTTCTTGCAAGATGACTTACAGCGAACAACCTTAGAGTAAATAACACAAATAGATAGATTTTAAGATTCCTAGGATATAACTTAAAATCAATCATATCTTTTTGTTAGTTCTATAGACAATAAGAGATGATCCTGCTGATGATGCTACGGCAATGAAATGATGAAACCATTTCTCACATATGTGCTAGCTTTACGACCATGGTCGTTTTCTGCAAGTATTGTACCAGTCCTTCTTGGCAACGTGATGGCATACCAACACAATTACGTTCTATTCAATCCAGCGTTACTAGCATTGAGCATTCTGTGTGTACTTGCCGTCCATTCTGGTGGCAACCTAACGAACACTTACTGTGATTTTAAAAACGGTATCGATAAAGAAACATCCGACGACCAGACACTCGTCAAAAAAATGTTGGATCCGCACGTTGTTTACAATATGAGCATTGTCGCTTATATAGTCGGTGTGATAGCTTTCTTGTTGATCGTGCACCTGTCCCGTGCGTCAAGTGGTGTTCTCATGATCCTGTTCTTGATTGGTCTGTTTGGATCGTTCTTGTATACTGGTAGCATTGCCTTGAAGTATCTAGCACTGGGTGATGTCGTCATCATTTTAATGTTTGGACCCTTGTCAGTCCTCTCTCCTTATGTTGTGCAAACAGGCGAGTTGTCTTGGATGCCCGTTCTATTCTCAATACCGATTGTATTGCATACAGAAGCAATATTGCATTGCAACAATATACGTGATCGAGTAGACGACGAGAGAGCCGGCATAAAAACCTTGCCACTACTTCTCGGCGGAGATTTCTCATCTCGCCTCTATGTTCTCCTGCTTTTTCTTCCATACGCATGCATTGTTGTGCTTTGCCTTGTGAAGTCAGCTTTTTTCTTGATCACGTTACCCAGCATAAAATTGGCTTTTGGCATTTTTCAAGAGTTCCGATCTCATCGACTTTCAGGGTTGCCACAGGAAACAGCCAAGTTGAATCTGTTATTTGGATTGCTATACATCATGGGTTTTTTGGGATAAGTCATGTAGCGGGTCCTCACTATAATACAGAGGTTAAGAGCGCGTTGCAGTTAAAGCCGTGAATACTCTATTTTCCATCCATGTACTTTTTGCAGCCACTGCAACTTTGAGAGCATGTTAATTTTTATTACGGATAAAAATAAAAGCAGTTATGAAATTTTGTTTTCCAATGGACTGAAGAGACATCAATTAACTCGTTCGTTATTAGATGTGGTTGTTAATACAATACGATCACTTCTGCATTGCAGTCTTCTTCATTCTTCAAATTCAATGTATCATCATTGGCATAAATGGCATGTTAGTTATTTAAATATCATAGATAGTTATATCGTATAATATATGTCAATTATTCAAATTGTGGCTTATAATGTTTAGTTTCACAAACAAATTATCCTGTTCGTACCTAAGTTCCGCTCCGTATCGAAAGTTGATCGGAAACACTGTCAACGATTACACGATATTTTGCATTACAAAGAAACCTTTGTTATTCGTCCGATACTTTTGCTATTCGTCCGATACTTTTGTTATTCGTCCGATACTTTTGTTATTCGTCCGATATGCTGCCATCAGCAAGAGAGCCTGCTTTCGAGGTTGTTACACAGTGTCGTAACAACCAGGGCTTTCAACCATGTTTTTTTGAAAAGGTGTAAATGGTAGCACAACGACATACGTGTGTGAACAAGCCATGTTTTTTCTTGTTTAAACAACCTGACCACCCTATGCTAATGTCGCTAAAAAGTGACTCAAATAAAAACGCCCATAACTTTCTTTAAAAAAAATTTGACAGCTCAACAAAATAACTTGTGGCTGAAATCTAGACAATAAAAATAATTTCAAAGTATATTATGTGAATTCATTGACAAATGTGAAACAAGAATAAACATTTTCGGACACTTTAATGCGTAAAACATTTAATACTTTTTTCCATATATTTCTTAATACTTTTCTCATATACTTCATTTGAACTCGAAACGATAGTCTTAATTGTTTGAAAATACATTAATATTTCACACAAGTAATAGTTTTCTTATTGTTTAAAATTGATTTTCCGAAAGGTAGTTTTTTAATCCAAAAATCCCCCCCTCCCCCCACCCCACCCCCTAATATTTATATCGTGTACCTACTACGGCACTGTTTTGTTTTTGATATTTTAGTGAAAGAAATAGAAGTAGGTTTATGTTCAGCTCTGAGAAAAGTCGGATGATGCTCGAATGACATGCCCTTCTTTTCGGTTGTTCAGTTTCTCATAAAACGTGCAGAAAGTGATGTCGTTTGTGACAAAATCTATCGTTGTTTCCGTTAATGTTTTAAATGTTTTTGCAGAAGGAAAAAACGGAGAACAATCAACAATAGAACCACACACAATTAAATAAGGCTTAGTCTACATGAAGCATAATATATACTACGTGGTATTGTGTTATAGTTAACTTGATTATTTTGTTAGTTCATCTGATGTTTTCAATATTTCTTAAATTTAATTGATTTGTTTCAAATGATGAATGACAAATAAATAAAGATAAAAACTATTTTAAAAGCTGCATAAGATCTTTCTTCAGTGTAGATCAGCTCTTAAGATACTTGAGATAAATTCACATGTCAATATCAATTAATACGTTGACAGATCAACAAAGATAGGAAATTCAATGTTGTCAATTTTTTTATAAGGGTAAGTTTGAACAGCCCTTTTGTTTCCGGTCAAAATATAAACAGTGACACATGAAAATACACAGCAGTCAGACCGAGTAGATGTTAAGTAGATCTTAATAGTGCTATTGTGTAGCTTTAATCGGTGAATCAATGTATTGAACGAATTCAAAATGAGCAGGCAATTTATTATTATACTATCCATCACTTTAAATTTCTTACTATACACTCTATGTTCAGATGGTAAGTGAATATTATTTATATTTATTATATATTAATTATTTTGTATGTTTTTTTGTTTCTTTTCTAATAAGCTACCTACTTTGACATTATTATGTAGAAACACATTGTATCGCGTTGTAAATGATAATATCCTTTCTAGTCTAGGCTTAAGCTTGAGGAGAAACACATAAACACACACACACACACACACACACTTCTTGTTTAAGCTGCCCCTCCATTCATTACATTGGCATTTATAAATAAATTCCTAACTTTCAATGATATTTTTTACATATTGATGTTTGACAGCATAAAATGAATGCTTTCACTTGAATTCATTTGTTAAATGGATTTTGATTATAATTTTGTTTGTGAAACTAGAATTTCCTGAACTTGAGAATTTCCGGCATGTGGGATATTATGTTTTATGTAATAATTACAAAAAAAGCTATTATAAGGTTATTCAATCAAGTACTAAGTGGCAATTAATTGTGACAAAACACATTTTCCGTTTGTGATTAGAACTTTTGTATAAAAAGCTTTGATGCCAAACAACATTTTTGCACAAGTATATATGTGTGATCGGCATACATAATTTTTTTTCCTAAGTAAGCAATAAGATTATTGCAAATTAAAAGAAAAAAATATTTAATTAAGTTTTAAATGTCTTTCAAGTAAACAACAACATACTTGAAAGTTGAAGCATGATAAATTAAAAACACCTACCAAAAAGAGATTACGCATAATTTATCCTCTACATTTTGATACCTTAATTACATTAAATTTCTTGTCCCTTTTATTTTTGCTCCTTCAAATGTTTGTGCACCTGTCAAAGAAAACTGTTTCTCACCTATATTATGTATATATGCTAATTCTTGCTAAAGCCTCAAAATTCATCTATTTTCAAGGTTTTCTTAAAAAATATATATGTCATTTTCTATCAAACGGCTGAAACTTAAGTATTAATCTTTCACCCTTTTTGTTAATCCTTTCATTATAAAATAAAAAAAGGGATGCAAAAATTAATGTAACACTGAAATTTATAAACACTTGAGAATAGAGAATACCAATGTCCAACTGGAAATCAACCTTATCAGAAATACTAAAATGACTTCAAATAATATTATAATTATATACTGAAATGAAAGAAAAAAAAAAAGAAAGAAAAAAAGTGTTGGTCTCCAGCTGTTTATTTTTTGTTTAATCCTTTGTAAATTGTTATATATACCAAGCAAATAAACTACTACTATTACATTACAGTGACTGTGCTGATTATTGCCAGGGGTTATTGCCTCATGATTTTATCAGTATCCTTTCTAACATTAACTCAACATGAACTGTAGGCTTTTAATGACAGGTTTTGAATAAGCAGTTTGTTATCACTATCATTGCATAAGCTATCTTAGAGTAAGCTCTGTACTTCACACTTTGGATTTTGAAATTTCAGAAATTCGATTAAAAGTTATAACAGTTGCAACTGACGAAACAGATGGGTATCATCGATTCAAAAGATCTGCTGACATTTATGGCCTTGATGTTGAAGTAAAGCAACTTTTCTCTTTCGTAAGACGATTTAAGGAATGGAGAGGTTAATTGATGTTAATGTTTTTAGGTCTTCGGTCTCAATCAAGAATGGCTTGGTGGTGATATGATGAACGGACCTGGTGGTGGCCATAAAATAAATATATTAAGAAAAGGGCTTCAAAAATATAAGGATGAAAAAAATTTATATCTAATGTTTACAGACAGGTATATGTCATTGTGTCCATCAATCCACTGATAACATTTTTGTGTTCCAGATAAGACAACATATTGACAATTAAAAATATAAGTGTTCATGGATAATCCTTCGTATTCTTCCATTCAATTATTAGAAAAACAAATTTGTAACACTATTAAAGCAGGAATTTTTCCAAGCACTTTCCAACTACTGTTTGCCGGTTTTTAGCTCTTTAATGCGTAGTATTTAAAAACATGT
The DNA here is from genome assembly GCA_027922465.2 of Turritopsis dohrnii. Taxonomy (NCBI): domain Eukaryota; kingdom Metazoa; phylum Cnidaria; class Hydrozoa; order Anthoathecata; family Oceaniidae; genus Turritopsis; species Turritopsis dohrnii. Next base: position 213,653 of record BQMF02000101.1, on the reverse strand, counting down.
TTTGAGAGAGTAATTAGGCCATTATTCACCAAGTATTCTGTTGCTAGGGAGAACGACCACTGTTGCTAAGGTAATTTTGAAATTTCCTTTGTTATACACATTCATTTCTTCACCTTACGCAAGAATATGAACATGAAAGTGGTACCTTAGGACTCGTTTTCATTTTATTCAATGAAATTAAAAAACATCTTAGTTTCCAACTCCCTTCACATGCCTTTCATGACAAGGCCTGTTTGTGGAGATTGAAATCTCTAAAATTGCGGAGCTTCCTGGATTGTAAAACTCAATTTTTTCTACAAAAAACGGTAGTAAACGAAAGTGCTTTGGAAGAATCCCTGTAAAGTAAAAAAATGACAATATATGGTTAACAATTGGATAATTAAGAATGTATACTCAGTTATGTTCTTGTATATTATATATAATACATAATGAAGTAAATTAAAAGTGGTAGAAAGTGAATTCATTTATAAATTTCGATATGTTTTTAGTTATGATGTTGTTTTTACTGCTGGCCAAAAGGAAATTATGAAAAGATATAAAGATTCAAATGCTGAAGTTTTATTCTCTGCAGAAGATTTTTGCTGGCCAGATCGATCTTTAGCCGTAAGCAGTGTCATTGATTTTCTCTGCTTCAATAATATTTTTTGATAGGACAAGGCTTGATTAAATAATTTCTTATTTTTTCAGCCTAAATACCCACCAGTAGACAATGGATACAGATTTTTATGTTCAGGTGGTATGTACCGATGATTTGTTTAAAGAAAAACGTCCTCAGATTAACCTAATTCTTTCTTGAATAATTCACTGTATGCTCGTAAAAATTAATAGCTATTTTTCTGGATTATAACGGTGCATATGTATAACTGAAATAAGCATTTCCTGATCATATTGTCAGGTATTATTGGACCTGCTTCAACACTTTATGAGTTGATAACAATGAAAAGAGTCGATCATGCTGATGATGATCAACTGTATTACACAAACATCTTCTTGAATCATAGAGTGAGTTGAATCATAGTCATCCATTTGTGGTATATCAATCATTATCATATTTGTTTGGAAATTATGATTATATATATTTTCAGCAATTAGTTTTAACCAGAGATTAACTTTTATTGGATTGCACGTTGTTTTTCCTAGGAAAAGTACAATATCAAATTGGATCACACAGCTATGATTTTTCAAAACCTGAATGGCAACAAAGATCATGTGGAATTGCGTTTTGATGGAGCTGATGCTAAAGTGCACAACACTCGCTTTGATACGTTACCCATAGTTATTCATGGTAATGGTCCATCCAAAGAGTATCTAAATCACTTGGGAAACTATATTGCACATTCATGGAGTTTTGCTGAAGGTTGTTCATCTTGCAAAGAAAACACATATCTCCTCAATGATCTCAAAGTGTGTATATTTTCAATCTATTTGATTTTTTTTAAAAATTATCATTCCTGGGTCTTTGGATGTTGCTTCATCTTAATTGGCAAAATATTTGTTTATAGGAGGACTTATGGCCCAACATTCTTATGGCTTTGTTTATACCAGCTCCAACACCATTTGTTCCATCATTCCTTGAACATATCTCCAAATTGAAATATCCGAAGGACAAAATTGATGTATTTCTCCATAGTGTGGTATGTATATATTGCAGAACAAGTATTATTTAGAATAATGTTAATCACTACAATGGCTTTGTGCGATGAGGGATCTAAAGTATAACGGAACGTACACACATCTGTGTCTCATAACATACCATCTACTGATTTTCAGGATCCTTACCACAATGAACATATACAGTCATGGATGAAAGAACATGAACATGAGTACAGATCGTTCACTTACAAAGATCCTCACACATTCTTGAATGAAAAGGAAGGCAGAAACCTGGGCATAGCACACTGCAAGAAAGTCAAATGTGATTACTATTTCTCACTTGATGGCGATGTGACTCTATCTAACCCAATGACTCTTCAGTTATTGTTGGAGCAAAACAGGTATATTTAACTTCAGCTCTCTGAAACTGAATATTACTTCATGCCTATAACATTGGAAACTTATCTATTGTAACTATTATCTCAATTAATTCAGGACATTTTTAACCCCTATGATGTCGAAGCCTGGCAAATTATGGTCAAATTTTTGGGGAGCTCTTGGTGCCGATGGATATTATTCTCGATCGCCTGATTATATAGACATTGTCAAGTATGTTCGACGCGGTGTATGGAATTCTCCGTTTGTATCACATGCATACCTGATCAAAGCATCAACAGTAAACCAGATGGTTATCAATCCGTTTTATTCTACTGATCTTGATCAAGACATGACATTTTCTAAAAATGCTAGAAAAAGGGTACAGTGCATAAATCAAATGTTCTCCAATGTTTTGTATCACAGTCTCAGTTAACATTCAAACATTTCTTTTCCAGGGTATTTTCATGTATGTTACTAACATGGCAGATTTTGGCCATTTGAAAGAAACCAGTTCATACAGCACAAACTACAAACACAATGATTTGTATCAAATATTTGATAACAGAATTGTAAGTTTTAGTCAAGTTCTTCACAGTGATGTGGAACGATGATCAGCATTGTTTGCAATCAATTTTACTTTAATTTTAAGGATTGGGAAGCGAGGTATTTACATCCACAGTTTGGGACTTACCTTAATCCGAAAGGTCCAACAAAGGAGGTTTGTTACTTTTTGCATTATAAATGATTGATTGTTAATGTTTGTTCTTCTTTTGACTCTCTTGTAATTTTTCAGCCATGCCCTGATGTGTATTGGTGGCCGTTTGTTACAACAAATTTCACGCAAGAACTAATCGAGGTATCTTTGTCTCTTTACAACAGCCATTCGTATTATCCATCGGAAATACAGGACTTTCTGAAATTATGGTTAGCATGTGATGCTTCAAGACTTCCGTTTCTTTCTAGGAATGTGAACATTTTGGAGAATGGTCAGGAGGAGGTCACAAAGTGAGTTGTGTTGTATTATTTTTAAAGTGGTTTTAGATTTTGTACCTGCTTGAAATTTGAAGTTACTGACTGAAGACCAGCCTTAGTAGTATATAACAATGTTGTTTTTCTATTAGGATAAGAGATTAGCTGGTGGCTATGAAAATGTACCAACGGTTGATATTCATATGAACCAGGTTAGCTTTTATTCTATGATCATGAAAGTAGAAGACTACTTCTGACTTTCATTCTTTCCACATTGGTATTCTTATGACGTCATTGTTGTTGTGCTGAAATCTTTTTTCTTCATCTACTAGATTGGCTTTGAAAAACAATGGCTGCAAATGTTGAAAGATTACGTTTCTAGGATGGTCAGTCGGATTTTCACTGGTTACAGTTCTGATGTAAGTAGCTTCTTCCTACACATGTCCTGTTTCGACGTCTTTATTTTAACTGTATCTGAAGTTATTCATCTTGCTACTCACTCGATGGTTTCTTTAGAATCACGCCATTATGAATTTTGTTGTCAAGTACACACCAACTGGACAGTTTTATCTTCGCCCACACCACGATGCATCAACGTTCACCATTAACATGGCTTTGAACAGACGTGGCATCGATTACGAGGTGTGTTGTGTTCTATTTCTAATCATTTATTTATCGAAGCTACTTCAGTCCATTAGTAAAATTGAAAGATTCTTTTGTAAGTTGTGCTAATGGACTTTTCCATCAAATTTATTTTGCCACCTGTGACGTGTACAGTCAATGATTTTGTTATTTCATAGGGGGGCGGTGCACGTTTCATTCGTTACAACTGCAGTGTTGCAGACACAAGACCTGGTTGGGCGTTAATGCACCCTGGTCGTTTAACGCATCAACATGAGGGCCTGGAAACGACAGCTGGTACACGTTACATAATGGTGTCATTCATTGATCCATAAGCAAAACAAAATGTTGAATGTCCAGCTCCAACAGATAACTCCTTTTATGTTGAAATTGGTATGCGAGAAAGATTTTTTTAAAAAGTTAACAAAACACCAGAGGGTCATGTGAATCCCTTTTCACAATATTTTTTTGTATTTATTTTTTTTATTTTTTTTTATTTTTTTTACCCTGTTACATTTTACAACGATTTTGTACATCAATTTTTTTACGTTTTGTAAAAAGAATTTTTTATTTTTATAAAAGGTTCTAAAGAAATATATGAACCGAATCTAAATCTTCTTTTAGTAGGCTGAACGTGTTAAAACACATTTTGTTTATCCCTTCTTCAACTTCGTGAACTCCTCTTTCCACAGGTGTTTGTTGAAGGAAAATGTTGTAATTGGTCAGCGCCGCATGGTAGCTGATCTTTCATTGTTACTTGCATCCGGTGACTTTCAACACAAGCCTTCGCTAGCATTTAGTCCACACTGTTGTATTATCCTCATTAAGTTTCGGACATCTTCGGGCAACTTCATGTAGGCATTATGGTTGAAGTCTTGCTCAAATTATATCCTCATTAAGTACTGACATGCTCAAACCATATCTTTTTGAGAGACGAGTGTTAGCTGTTAACACTATACGATCAAGTCTGCATTCCTGCTTGACCAGTAGTTGCATGGTGAAATCCATTCAAAAGAAGGATAAGAATATCTTCCATCTTTCTTTTTTCTTTCCCAAAAACTTGTTCAAATTTCTAGCGGTTTCTTTCATCCCAATCTTTAATTTTAGGACACACAGGTCATTTGGGCATAGATTTCGTGTTATATTTACACGAACTCAGTACTTGATTTTGAATTTGTCAGATTTGGCCAAAATTTGAAATCCTTGAAATTTCTCTAATTTCCATCTTTCTGAGTCTCACCTATTCAAAATTACTTGGTGTTCCGCATGTTGTCGAATTACTGAGGCTAGTAGTTATGCAGTTTTTTAGCGAATGTGTTTAAAACTGTTGTGATAGTAGATTCCCGCCTTTCCTGATTCCAGCGTTCTCAAGTTTCGTGCGTATTACAGGCTTTGTTTTATGAAAATATAGTGTTATCGCATCAAGTCAAAAGAGAAGGTAAAGGCTATACAAAAACTATAGACAATAGACCTCTCCCAACTCAGTGTAAATACAACTGAGCTACTGAACTGTTTCATATCTAACCTCGTTTTCATGTGATTCATTGTTCCACTGATTTCATTACTTTATAACTTAATAAAAGTCTCCATTACCGATTCCCACTTCCACTCTGGGAAAAGTCTATTGATAAAAAAGTAATTGTGCATCAGGAAATCTACATCAAAAAGTCTACATCAAAAAGTCTACATCAAAAATCAATTCTTTCTGTTTTTTTATTGTATATTGGATGCATGTTTTACGACGAAGCTTCGAATTTCTAAATTTGAACTTCAAGTGTTTCCTTCATCATCTGTTTTTTCATGTATCTTGTACAGCTATGCTTGTTACTTGATCATCGTTTCTGTGAGAATATCAAAATGTTTCTAATTCTCTCTCTCTCGCTCGTGTAATTACAGCATGGACGTATTATGACGTATAAAAAGAGCAAGACTTTAAAATTTTTCAATTCTATCATCAAAAACTTTTTGTCGACATTTCTGTTTAGAACAAAATGTGTATACATCTGCGTTTTTCATTAGTACTTCAAAACTGCTGCTCGACGTACTGAATTTCTGGTTTATACAGTTTTTACAAAAATATTAGGACCTCAGAAATTCACCTGATGCTTGACGCCTGAAATTATGCAGAAAGGGGAATATCTGAAATTCTGAACTGGTTTAGTAAGTCACCAGGAATCAGAGTTTAAAAAATGGCTACGTAAAATCTTAAAGTTCCTATCCAGTTGGTTACCACTTCAGCTTGTGTTGTGGCGATACCTTAGGAAGCTTCATAAATACTTTTGTCAAAATTTCAATGAACGTGGTGAGTGTAATTTGAATTGATTTACTGAAGATAAGGTAGGTCCTTATTGTCCATGACATTTGTTTGAGCTGTTGGCAGCCAACCTTTTATTGAGTTATAAGATTGGCACTCCTTACTTATTACAAACGAGATGTTTATGTATTTTTTGAATCCCATCATTACCGCTGCGCCAAAAGGCTTAAGCTCGATTCCCATCCCACGCTTGGAGAAATCGGTTTTAATGGAAATCTTTTAAATTGCTAAGTACTGATTGGATTCAGTGTCCATGCTGTTGGAAAGAAAGACGAACTTTGAGAGGACTGAATTGTTTGAACAACCCAAAAAAGATAAATTCGGTCCCAGGGCTCAGTCCAGCGGATTCATACTTGGGAACATAAAAAACACGACAATCCAATTCCCTCGACTACTGAACACGTTGATTCAACCTCGAACCCAGGGTCTCTTGCCTTTTCGATATACGGATGGCGTCGCCGCAAGAGACCCTGGGTTCGAGGTTGCACATTGATTTAGACACTGTGATTTATAACAAGAATGTCATTGTTTATTATTACTATAAGAATACCTAACGCGCATGCTCTTGATGTCTTGACGTAATTGTTTTTGCTAAACAGCCTTGTTGAATGGAATTGCCCTTACAAATGACCGCTTCATGAAACTTCATGGTTGCAGTTCTTTTGCGTGAAAAATAAATAAGATTGTCTTCTAGTTCATCTCTTTCTCGATTGAATGCCACCTTCACTGCAAATACATTTTAGTTTGAAGCTTTTCACAAACAAAAGATTTAATTTCCAACATCAGTTCTTTAGCGGTTTAGTATCGAAACTCTAACGATGCTGCCACGTCAGAAAGTAACTTGAACTTCTGTGTCGATTAAATGATTGAATGATTTTAAAATTTCAGTTTCTTGGTTCGGCGAGATTTGTGGCCACCTACCTTTCACCACTTTGTACAAATAGAAATGCTACTCCAAAACATCCATTGGACTTTCATCTTTTCACTATTTTTAAACTTTTCGTTTTATTCGCAAACCCTACATTTGCAAAGTCATATTTATATGTCTCGTTTTGACTCAATTATTCTCGTGGGCATCCTTTCCAAGGTGTTACATTGTCATATTTACCAAGTTACATTAAATTGATAGACATTTCACAGTGAGACACTTGGCATATTATCCAGTATAGACCGGAGTAGAAGTACAGTTGTCCGCACGGTCAACTGAGCACAAATGCGACATATAAACACATATATACATAATATTGAGTCATCCATACATTGCCAAAAGCAGTAATCAATATTCCTACTCTTCATCGCTGTGATTTTGTTCGTTTTGTCTATGAGGTATTACCTGAAAATGTTATTTAAGCCTTTGGTGTGAGAGCACGTATGCGCAAGAGCAGAAAAAGAGGTGCTTAGAATAAAAACGAGAACATGATTACTTCCTAAATTTTCAGACTTCTCGAAAGCGAGACATCGGTGGTGGTGAAAATGCAGAACGCTTCATCCGTTGGCTCCTACATTTGGATTTTTGGACAGCGTAAGCATTTTAGCTTCTATCCTCTTTCTAGATATATTCTGATGAGGTTTTTTTGCCGAACTGAAATTCAGAGATTTTGGACTTCTTTGCTACACAGGATACTCACATTAAGTGGAGCATTTCCTAGAAACCATTACGTCATTCCATAAAAACTGCCATACCCTTGAGAGCCTCGCTTGATTAGGCCATTCAGTAAAAAAGACCAAATTTTTCGCCCCTTAGAATAACAGTTATGTGGAGTATATACTGTAGTGAAAACACAACAGTTCGCATTCATAACAGTTCAACGACGTTACATCTTTACTGTTCTCTTCAAGCTAATATGTTTAAATGTAGAAAAAAGTGAAAACTAACAAAATCGAATCGGTGAACAAACTGGATAAACATTATTATGATGTAACTATCTAGGTATCTCGATATCTAGGTTTCGTAAGTTTGACAGGTTTAAACACCCCCCCCCCCCCCCACTTCCCCAGCATCAATGTTGATAACATTGGTTGGTGGGGTGAAGGGGGAGGGGGGGGGGGGGGGGCTCATGATGTGAATTTCATGCTTACTGCCACAATATTTTGTCCAGGATTGTAGTTCACCTTACAGCTACAGACCATCAAAATGTGAGAAGCTTGTTAAATTTTTTGGGGGAATTTTTTTCATATCCTCTGAACGTTTGTGTTGATAGTGAAAACATTTCGTTAGCAAGTTTTGTCTTAAATTTTAATTTTTAGATGGATCGCATCGCAACATGGCGAAGCATGTTGAATCAAATATGCTCACCGTTGCAACATTTTTGGAGGCAGGTAAAGAAAAGTATTACTAGGTTTTTAAAAATATTCAGGCTACCATCTTCGAATATTTGATATCCATTTGATTTTTGGTATTAAAATTTCAAATTTCAAATGTCACCACACAAACCTGGGGTATCCACAATGAACCTTTAATGGATATGGTGTAATATATCAAATGGTGTCACGAAGACATTTCCTTCATGATAATACTTTGTGAATATTATCGACTTTTGAAGTGAGTGTGATTTTATTTTGAGAGGAGACAAATGTTGTTTTTTCCGACAGTTTGAGCCTGTATAAGAACGTGTAACAACTCTTTAACATCTCATATTTTCGTAAACTGTTTTAAACAACTCCATTAAACTCATTGACACATCAATATGTGATGGCTCTAAGTCGTCATACATTTTTTAAAGATATGAATGTGTTCAGGAAAAAGAGTTGCTAAACGCAAAGATACGCCTAAACACATTCCATATACAGTGTGTTTCGTAATGTTGGAAATGGAAATTTTAAAGTTGTTTTTTTAAATGAATATACCGAATTTCAAAATAATTTTTACATCAATGGAAAGCCGTTTTCAAGCTCTTTCGGCTAGTATATTTTTGTGAAAAATGAAAAAGTGGTTTTTGTATAAATAAGAAAAATGTCTTGGAAAAATGTAATTAAATTTTTAATGGTCAATTAACACGTAGTTTAATTACATCGTGCTTATTGTTTGAAAGCGCTAAATCCATACAAAGTTCTATTAATTTTATCTTTGCGCTGAGACCCCCAAATTGATATTTAAAAACATAAAAGTTAAACGTTTTTCGTGAACACACAGCTTAAATTTGTTTAGTGTTTTCCAAATTGCTGTCATTGTTTCAAAAAATCTTTTCTTTTCAATCACATATCTTAATCGACCATTAAAAATTTAATTACATTTTTCCAAGACATTTTCCTTATTTTTTCAAAAACCACTTTTTCATTTTTCACAAAAATATACTAGCCGAAAGAGCTTGAAAATGGCTTTCCATTGATGTTAAAATTATTTTGAAATTCGGTATATTCATTTAAAAAAACAACTTTAAAATTTTCATTTCCAACATTACGAAACGCACTGTATATGGAATGTGTTTAGACGTATCTTTGCGTTTAGCAAACTACGAGCGACCACAAAAAAACAAAAAACAAAATAAAAATAAAGCAAAAAGGTATATGAAAATAAGATCAAACCATGTGTTTTTGATTAAGTTTTTAAATTTTGATACGGTTGCCGACATTATTTTCTCATCCAAAACATTTTACTTTCACGTCAACTACAAATGTACTCTTTCTCTGTAATAGTGTGTGTGGGATGACCTTTAAAGCTTTAGCAAGTGAAAAGGATAAGAGGTATAGTTGACCTAACATTGGTTGCTAAAGTTCAGTTTTTAACCTATGGGAGACTTAATCTCACATTGTAGTTTTCTTAGCGATTTTTTTCGCAGGAAAATAATAAAAAGGACAGATTCAAGTATTCGCAAATGTCCAGTTAAAGTTATTTTGTGCAACTAAATGCGATGGAAAGTCGAATGAATGTGACATTGAGGAAGCTGAAAAGCTGGTAGACTCTTTCAGGAAATATTCAAGCTATTACAATAAATAAAAGCTAGACTCGACATCTCCTCTTCGTTTATTTCATTTTTTCTATTTTTTTTTCACAATAATTTTAGTCGTGTCTTCGTCGTAACTTTTTAAAATATATCTCTGTTGAAGGCTTCTTAAGTTTTTCGGTTGAAACATCTCTCGCTGAAAAATTAAATTTTCCATTACTTGAACTGACCTTGATTTGGCGCTTGTTGATAGCGCTAGATCAGATATCAGATATATATATCAGGTATGGTGGGAACACTTTCTGATCACACCATTTCATAATATCGAAGAGGATACTCATTGTCAGTTTAGCTTCAAATTTTAAATTCTAATACGACGTTCCCAAAACTCAAATACTAAGTCCACGTCCTAAAATTTCTAAAGAAAAACATTGCTAAAAACATTGCGAAACGAAAAGAAGAAATTTTATGATCTTCTCTGTGAGTCTGAAAAATTCCATTTTCGTTGTGTTTTAAATCATTGTAAAAAAGATAATACTAGCTGTTTCTATTTGCTAACTTTGCGTTAAAAGCTATCTGATACATTATTATGTATCATTTAGAAAGCCATTGATTTGTGATATCTATCCAGTTTGAAAATCATACTACAAAAACCCGATTTTATATCCGAATGTTTTGAAACCAATCCGGTATAATGGTGATGTTCTCATTCCAAGGTTTTTACACTAAACACATTTCACTAGGACAAAACGTTGATATTAAGAGGTTGATCTTTGTATTTGTTTGAAGATCGTACCATCCGTTCAGCTAATGGAGACGTTGCAGATGAATCAGATTCTTACCAGCCGAAAACTTACAAGCGACGCTTTTACATTTTATTCTTGTTTTCGATGGTCTCCTTCATGCAGTATTGTAGTTGGAATACGTACGGACCGATAAGTAACACTTGCATGGCTGTCTTCGATTGGACCGAAAGTGAAATTGCAATAATGGCTAGTTTAGATCCTATCACTTACATTCTGTTCATGCTCTTCTTTTCGTGGGTCATGGATGTTAAAGGTACACAACTATCATAAATTTATAACACTTATAGAGGCAAGCATATATATCATGTATCGCTGTTTGAATAGGGCTTCGAATTTCAATGCTTCTAGCAGTAACCTTCATGGCATTCGGCACAGGACTGAGATGTGTGACTTCAGATAATAACTATGTGACCTGGTAGGTGTCATTCCCATTTCACGTTTTTTTGGAACAAATCATATTTGAGATTGATAGCCACTCTGATATAGTTTTATCGAGTCGACTAATATATCAAGGTAAATTCATTTTTTCTCGTTGCTTTATTTGTATGACAGGACCATGGCTGCAGGTCAATTTTTCAATGGTTTGGCAGGGCCAGTAGCGCAGGCTGCACCTCCACTGATGTCAGGAAACTGGTTTCCATCAACTGAAAGAACAACAGCAACGGCCGTGGCTGCTTTGTGCGGTTCATTAGGTGTTGCATTTTCGTTTATCATTGGTCCAACGGTTGTTAAAGATTTCAATTTCAAGGATTACCATCCCATAGATCCTTATGAAAACGTCACCGCCCTTTTTAGGTAATGTGAATCGAAAGACGCACATGTTTATTATAACATTATTACAATATGTTTAAGATCTGAAAATGAAATAAAAGACTTCTGCGACACGTTTTTACTGTATTTTTCGTTGTTTGTTCTAGACGCGAGAATAAAAGCATAAATGGACCACTATACTGGGCAGGTACGTTTATATGGGCAGGTACGTTTATATAGTGCGAATGAAGTATTAGGTTAATCTGCTCATATGGTTAAGTTATATCTGTTTTTCGTCTGTTTACATGTAGGAATATGTTGTCGAAAGTTTATTTTCTTTCAAAGCAATTTCTCTTCAGATACAATTTTCATTCAAGCAACGCATTACTGGCCCATGACTCTGCAACTTTCAACAACACGCATGAAACAAGTGTTCGAAAATTTTAAGGAAGACAAGAAAGGTTACATAACTTTACGAAAGTCTAAACATGGGGGAAAAAAGACTAGAAAGTCATTTAGCCTCTCCATGACCGGTCTGGAGTTCTACTGTTATGACAACCTTATCACATGCCAAGACGGAATGTCTGTGACGTTTTGGATTAAATACAACGCTAAGCATTCTGGGTTTCAGCGCATGCTCTGTACCGAAAGTTTGTTCAGTAATGGGCAGACTGGCTTCTTGGTAGCAGCCGAAACAGGAATGGAAGGAGAGAATAAATACAGCATGATGATAGCGTTTAATACAGCAGGTGGTTTCCATAGTGTGAAGTTCGGTTTAGAGTCAAACTCCTGGAGTCACGTGGCTGTTAGTTGGGATAGAAACTTCGACGTAAAAATATTTTTGGATGGGGATATTGTAAGATTATTGCAAAGGACAGTGGGTAAAGAAAAACCCAACGACACTCAGTATATTACCAATGACTTTTCTTTGAGTGATATTGCATTATGGGAAGAAACTCTTCAGCCATCGGTGATAAAGAAAATATTTCAAAAAACAAATAAAAGTTTTAACAGCAAAAATAGGGAAGAACTCGATGAAGGTAATGAGCTTGTAATTAATTTTCATCAGCAGATGAGCAAAGCTCTTTCTATTCCGGTACATTCGTTTACATGAACAAGCTTATTCGAGTTGAGGAAATGAATCCTTTTTAAAACCGTTTCCATAATTCTAGAGCATCACATATTATAATGTTATGTGAATATGTTTGTCAACAATTGTCAGAAAGTCAGAACAGAATCACCTTTAGCTTTGCTCCATATACGTGGTCAATCAACATCATGTATGACATTGTATACGCAGATTCAACGTCTAATTCATACTCATATTGACAAAAAGGCTTTTATGTAGAATATGTTTAAACGTAGCTTTGTAGAACAGCTTCTTCGGTGAAGTTAGCTTTAATCTACTAGAGAGAGAATGCAGAGTAGTGAAAGATGGTTTTTATTTTCGCATGAGAAGGACAGTTGAAAAGAATGTTTGAACTTTTGTTCATTTTAGAACTGACAGAGATTATTCGTACAAGAAAGACAGATGTAATGAACCTTCTCTATGTCGGTAAGATGTAATGAGCCTCTCTATGTCGGTAAGCATGAGCAAAACAGAAATGCGTGCAGGTTTCACGAGAAGATTGGATTTTTATTGTTTTCATTTCTGTTTCAGAATTCGCAGTGAACACTGCACTGTTCATTCTGGTTGTTATATACTTCCCTGGCAAACCACCTCATTCTCCAAGTTTATCTGCGAACGTGGAACGAGATGATTTTCTAAAAGGAACAAAAAGGCTTCTCAGGTAAGATTGCCCACGTTCGTTTTTCCACACGATGCAACAAAATTCTCTAACCACACAGCGTTTTCGATATGTGATATTGTTTCATCACCACAAGCAATGACCATCACCACTTCCAATGAATCATTGGATTCCTTTAATGGCTTATGATAACTATCAAAAGGAAGTGGATTGGGTAGTTTGACAAAGAATAGATGCAAAAACGGAAACTGGAGGTTGTATAACTTAGTACATAGAAGATTTGAATGAACGTTAAGAATTTCTTTACTGAGGATGCAATAATAAGCGTGATTGCTATACCTTGCAGAAATCCGCAATTTTGGGCGATAGCCTTGATCTATGGTATCACAACTGGCGTTTATAGCGGATGGGGCGCAGTTTTGAATGTGAATTTATCGAGTTTTGGTATAACACAAAAAGAATCCGGTTGGATCGGCTGTTATGCAGTTTTGGCGGGAATTGGCGCTGGCATGCTATTAGCGCGGTATATATCAAATTCTTTTAACCCGAAGTGAAGATCGAGTTCCTCATTTCACCAAAGTTTGCAATTAATTTTAGATGCGCAGACATATTGACTGGAAAGATGAAGTTACTGCTGATTGTTCTTTTCATCGGATCGACATCTTGCTTTTTGTGGTTTTGCTTGCTGTGTCTCAGACTAATCCCATACTCACATGGTAGGCCCATGGTCCATTTTATTAATGTTTGTTTCTCATCCAAGCATCACTCTAGCTAAAAATAGTACAAAGAGATCTAATTAAGACATTTCGAAAGAGTAATGGTTCATGTTGACAGGTAGCCAACCCCTGTCCCTTCTTGTCCTATTTTGATCCCAAATCTTCACTAAGCTGGCAGTTTGTATATATCTACTACTGTGGACGTTGGAATAAAGACGGGTTGTTTCTATCAATGCAGGTGCAAAAAATAATTCCAGTATCATCAGAAAAGTCATATTCTCTGTGTTTAGATTCTTTATACAAATCGGCAATTCTCGGTGGCACTTTCGTCAGTGGAACGATTCCCTTGTTTTACGAGTTGACGATAGAACAGACGTATCCGATTGCAGAGGGAATTACTACAGGTGTCCTTACATTGATCAATAATATCGTCACAATGCTTTACTTACTGGTGTTAGTCATACCCAGAGTTGGTACGTCCTCTTAAAATACGTTTTACAGAATCTTTTTTCAATGTAAAAATTAAACAAGTAGCATTGTTTCTTTTCCTTTATGACTAGGGTCTTCAGTTCTGATTTCAGCGTAAACTTTTAAGAACCTTCAGTATTGACGAAAAAATAATCGTTTAGGAATATTCTCCAAGCTTTAGCATCACCCACCGAATAACTCGCTGCAATCATAAAATACCTCTATGTTATATTTGAACTACTTAGGTACGACCTGGATGAATTGGGCTTTGTTTGGATCATTCGCTGTTTCTCTGCCATCCTTATTCGTCTTCAAGGAAAACTACAATCGTCTCACAATCGACATGGATACACAAGAGAACGAAGAATCAGAATCACTTAGTCAATCAGTTGAATCTCATTCAATGAAATTTGGGGCTAAGAAAGAAATGAAATATATTCAAACTTTGTCAAGAAGCCCACATGATGATACAGCTTCCCTGCTTTCTTTGCCTCGCATTCAGTTCAACAAAATCTTCGGTTTGAATGGAAACGAGTCTGCAAGAAAACACAGTAAACACACGCCAATAAAACTCAGCAATGTCACATGATTCATGTAAACAGTTTGCAAAAATCAACGCGTTGTCATTAATTCAAGTAAAAAATTCACGAGTTTGCTGTCTTTACGCTGAGTGTAATCCAAGAGATTTTTTCAATTTGTGTATTTCAAGTAATATATACGAAAAGGTTGCTCTCGAATCAAATCTCATACAACTTACATCAAATATCTACTCCATCACTGCAATCGTTGCAAAAAATTTTAAAACTCAGTTTTTGATAGCGGCCGTCAATGCTTTTCGAGATCATGCATAGTCGTAAGCAAATAATTCCTTATTTAGATCAGCCGCCATTCTTCTGCTTTCCCTAAATACACCTGACCATTGGTTTTGCATGTGGCAGGCATGAAAATGGTGATTTCCGCTGCTACTTCTAAGCTTACAATATTTGTGGACAT
The DNA here is from genome assembly GCA_027922465.2 of Turritopsis dohrnii. NCBI lineage: Eukaryota > Metazoa > Cnidaria > Hydrozoa > Anthoathecata > Oceaniidae > Turritopsis > Turritopsis dohrnii. The sequence continues at coordinate 198,413 of BQMF02000101.1, read as the reverse complement.
TTGCAAAAATAAATCCAAACATTTTCCTTGAGAAGCTCTGGCTCGGAAAAAGTAATCCAAGCAAAACGCTCTCAAACTGTGGCTCGCAAAAATTAATCCACGCAAAACGCTCTCAAACCGTGGCTCGCAAAAATTAGTCCACGCAAAAAAAATCCCCTTTAGCTAACATTCTATCACTAGGACACTAATCGGTAAAAAAAAATAAATGGGAATTAATTTAAAGAGTATTTCATTTTCATTTTCAGGATGTAAAATTATTCAAAAGATGACTTGTTCAAAATAATAGTTAACAATCTTAAATGTGTGGAAACGAAACAATATTTAGACGTTATCTTAAGCAACTATATATAAAACCTGTCTACATTCCCCTTAAATCAATGTAACAAATATATATATTACTTCAGGGGTAAAAATAGAAAATCCAAATGTTATGTACATTACAAAATAAATTCCATGTGCAATTTCTTAAATACAAGGCTATCAAAAAAATGAACGGTCAATACTATTTTGGGAAATTGTGTTATTGCAAAAGCAGAAAAGAATCACTGAATATATAAAGCTGTTCTATTATTTTTAAGCTCTTACTGAGAGGTTTCTGTATATAACGAGGAGCTATGCAGAGAAATTGAGTCAAAATTAACAAAAGCCAAAAAACCTGCATCATGTACTACATATCAAATATAAATCACCCCACTTATTAACAGCTATATATAATTTTATAAATGGCTGCTGTTTTATAAATTATCACTTTTTACATCCATTAAATCTTGAGATATTCAACTCAGGGTGTTCTTTGATAACTTTTTGATGGATTCTTTCAAATTCTTTTTCAGGGATATTCATATTTTGTGCTTCAGGAATTAGGACCATCTCTAGAGTATATTTTTTTGGCAAGTTGTTCAGAATTTGTGTTGTTTGAAAGTCATCGATGTCTTTCAATTCTTTTTCTGTTGGAAAATTCAACTTAAGGATTGATAAGCCAACTTTAAATAGCACTTTCACACCTTCACAAAAAAACATATCCCAAATTCGTAACACAGTTTGAAATGGCAAACATCTTGCATATATACATACCATCCACTCAACTATGTACATAAGTGGATCAATACTATGCTGTTTCATGTGTTTCGAAACATGAGGTAAAGTTTCCTCCAAAAGGCTATCAAATATCATGCCATCTAATCTCATGGCTTCCATTTTGTCACCATAATAACCAGGCAGATAATATTTACATATAGCTACCAGTAACCAAAACGTTTCTTCTGGTTGCATGTGCATCAAAAGCACAGCCGCAACAGGCGCTAAAGCTTGATTATAACCAACTTTTTTATCATAACTACTGTATGCAAGCAATACATGATATAAATTTTCTTGCCCTTGACTGTCAGGTTCATAAAACATGCAGTGGTGGCGAAAAGTGCGAGGGATATCTTTTTTGATAACATCACCCCATTCATTGTCATGCAAGATAATCAGTGATTGATAAACATCTTTGTTTTCTTCTTGTAATTTCTTGGCACCACTGAGGTATTGCCATGCAAGGGAACGAACGGATTGTGGAATTCCCTTATGGCATCTTTCTTTAATTTTCTTTGGCTTTTTAAACGCAACTTCATCCCATTTCTTAAGCATTCTCAACCATTTTTGTTCTCTCCCTTTACCAATTTTCCCAGAAAGTTTAGGATTTGGTAAAGATGAAACCTTACTATGAAGCTCATGTGATAGCACAAATCCATGCCTGTCAACCTCTGGCATGGTATTAGTTTTAACAATCTTCCTTTGGTCATAAATATCATCCATATTGATTTCATCATAACTTTCATCAGGCGATTTCTTATTTCCCTCCCACCCTATATTTGTCTCGAAATATTCCATACTCAAATTAATAAATTTTAAATATCTTAACAACAGAGATTTGGTGAATTTGTTGAAAAATATTTCTTTGGCGTTTGAGCTTGTTTGGCTGTTCTTTCTTTATTGGAAAACCTCAAACAAAATCCATTGTACATGATTCATTTAACATTTTTTAGATGAAAAACCTAAAACAAAAATAGATGCCACAAAGTGAAGTATAAGCTTTATTATAATACTTGTTAAACTTATAAGTTTAACAATTGTATAATATATATATGAATATGTTCTTCTCCGCACATAATATCTCAACATGAAACTTTAATGACCAAAGTTAATATACAATTTAAAAATATCAAATTATGCAACGCATATAATTATGTAGGAGTGTACTGTTGATGAGTGTAACTTTTGAACTACTACATATTCTTAGTTAATACTTCATCATATCATTACCCTTAGAATCCTTGATCCATCTAATAAAGTATATACAACAAAAAGGTGTAGTAAGTTAAGTAATGAATGGGATAAAATTTAACTACCTATTCAGCATGTTACATAAATCACATCTAAGATCTTGAAATTGAGATATCTCAAAAACAACGAAGAATTATAAAAACTTGGTAATCAACTTTTAGAGCTCTATCACGTCCGAAAAAATAATTTTTCATTACAGGATCCCTTTAATCAACCTCTTATATCTCCTCTTATCGCACCATCACCAACACCTAAGTCTACCATGATTAGTTTTGGGTAGTTTTTAAAGCATTGTAGATATGTTGAATTTATTATAAATCTACTATGCTAAAATTAAAGCGACAGAAAATGATGCAATATTCAACCAATCAAATCTATACACGATCCAAAACAAAAAATTTTTGCACAGAAAGAAAGGATAAAAGTGAAAGCAGAAAACGATGAAATATTGAAAAAAACAAGATTAGCTCAAACTTGAAAGTCTGAATGGACAGAGGGCATAGAGGCTCTTTGAGAGAGAACGAGAGAATCCCAGCTATCATATAAAATGTTAGACACAAATTTCTTACGTACCAATATATTCAGTATTGGAAATGTTGACGCGAAGAAAGTGTTAGATTCTTTGGAAGATGATACATACGACAACGACAAAACAAGGAAAAGAAAGCGGTTAGATGACTTCACACCGCAGGAGAAGATGGTTCGAAGGTATTATGACAATTTTTATTTTGGTTCATCGTTATGGCTGTTGAATGAAAGTTGTTTCTCTTTTGTTTCCCTTTGTTTCTCTTTTGTTTCGTGAACTAACTACACCTTCATTTTATGTTACTGCATACATACTTATCTTATTTTAGGAAACTCAAGAACCGAGTTGCTGCTCAAAATGCTCGTGATCGCAAAAAAGAAAGATTGGAGCATCTTGAAAAGATTGTTACCAAGTTAGAGACTGAGGTAAATTGGGATATATAAGAAGTATAAAAGTACATCAAGTAACCCCTGACGATTACAATGATTAAAATTTAATGTAATTGTCATAATTGTCTAATTTGAATATTTTTATAATCATCATAAACACCTGGCGTTTAGGTCGACAAAATATCAAAAATTTTTATTATATCTATTGTATATGTAAAAATTTATTGTTAAGATCTGATTCTGATTTTTTATTTGCATAAGGAAACTCCTCTACAAACCTAATTTAAACCAAATTTTGCAAACCGTGAAAGTACGTGCTTCAAATTTTACAAAGAAGTTTAAACTTAATAAGAGAAAGAAGTATTGTGTGTTTGAAACAATTTTGAAATTAGTATTTTGAGGTACTTCAGAGTGTTAAGACCTGGCGATTAACAATTGCGACATGTGATATTTTTTCTACACAACAGAAATGAATATCTTGAGAGGCGATACAAATGGTTCTTTTTGAATATGCAACATTGCCAATAATGTCACAAAAATTTTGTTTTTAAGAATATTTATAATACATGATATTAATATTTACTTTTTTCAGAACAAACAGTTGAAACAAAGCAACAAGGAACTAAAGGCTGCCATGAATTTACTAATGATAAAAAATACGGAACTACATCAGAAAATTGGAAGTAATAGTAGCTTGGATTGTACAAAAATAAAAGTGGAACTCGATTGTGAAATATTAACACCTGTTGTTCCTGATCATGACCACATCATAAAAAGCAAACCAGAAGGATCTGATACCGAGCATGCATCGCTTAGGGTTTCTCTGCCGCAGAAATTTCAGGTCCTCCTGGTTTCCTTGATCACAATGTGGTTAACAAATCCAAGGTACGAATTATGTTATTATGCACTGAAAATATATTTGACCCATGAATGTTATGCATTGTTATGAGTACAATTTTTCGCAAATCGTAGATTGGTGAACTGTTTGGTGATGCAGAGCCCATCCAAACAAGAGACTATTCTCAAAGCAATGCTCCAGAAAAAGTTTCAATCCAAACTGAAAAACGGATCATTGAAGAGTGTGAAACTGAAAGCAATTATACAACAACTGAACTTAACACCAATTTTGAGAACTTGTCTGATGAGGAGGCAAAGGAACTCTTTGAATTGTGCAAAGATATCCGACTTTTGGTGGAAGAACCAAATAATCCTTTAGAAAATGAAATAGAAAAAGACATTCCTGTGGCAGATGTGCATGATGTTTTAAAAGACATTCCAAGTGAAATATTAAAATTACCGGAGTCAGTTGATTGTGTTGACTCGAACATGGTGGATTTAGAAAGTTCTTTGGAATCTATTAATACTTCAGAAACTCTCTCAATGTTCGATGACGAATTCTCAGTCAGTTCAACGGATTCATTTGATGATATGTTTTCAGACCTATTTCCTACATTATCTTAAATGTAGGATAAAAGATATTCTTATTATACCTTTTTATGGGAAGTAGATCATATTATTTTCTTTGCACATTTGCATTTTGTCAAACATTTGTTTATAAAAGAGATTTGTACAGCTTATATGTATTTAAAATGTTCAGGTTATGTATGATACTGACGAAGAATCCATTAGGATTTGTCTCCATAGTACACGACATTTAATTAGTCCCCCTATCCCTGTCACTATTCTTACAATTTTTAGCAAAATTTCGCGAGATAAACTTTCGCGGAAAGGCCAAAATTCGCGAAAGTTTCTCCGAATAAAGTAATGAGTTACGTAAGTTTCATCCAAAAAAGTCTGGCTAGCCCGCTCAATCCGGACAGCCTGCCTCCATATCAACAGCCCTTAAGAAATAAATACAAAGAAATATGATTCGAATTAACTGATTGAAAATTCACCTTTTTTAACGAGTGAATTCAACTTTAACAGATTTATAAAACAGCAAATTGAAATACAAAAAAATGTGTAAAAAGCAACTTCGTTCAGAAGTGTTATGGGGTACAGCCAGAATTTTGGCAATGGAAACTATTTCTATAACGTCTATAGGTTTCTTTTCTTCTTTAATATCTGCGAACTTTAATTTGAGTGTCATTGAACCATTGAAAAAATTACCTTCTTGATAACTCCAATGGCTTTTTTCCCCGATGATGTGTACAATAACTCGGATGTTATTGTAATATCTTGATTATTTTCTTAAACTATTTAGTCAGGAAAAAGTGACTAAAATTTTCCCCGACTAAATGTTTTACCGATTTTTTTCCCCGACAAGGTATATAACCAACTAGTTGCTCTATCGAATTGCGTAGAAGAACAGCTATTTTAACAGACATGAAAAGTTCTTTTTGATGCGACAACAAAGAAATAGAATAAAAACATTCGAAATATTAGGCATCAACAATGTTGATAACTCACGCACTATTAAAAATATCGACATTATATCATCATCACGTGTATATGACAAACTATCCCATACAGAAATACCGAATTGGACGTTAAATACCGAAATACCGGCCCAAAAGCAAGCGATTGAAATACGTCAATTTTTTCGCCAAACACCGTCATACCGGACAAGTGACTTACTCATTTATGTTAGGGAGAAGAACCATTGTATGATGGAACCCAAAAAACGTTAATAATTATTATAATAATAATAACCCGGGTAAACATTTTTACCACGTCAAACGTATTATAGTATAATTATTATAATAAAAGTTACAACTGGCGAAATGAAGTACCCACAATTCATCATTTCAAACTGCTGCTTCCAGTTGACGCAGCAACGAATTGAAATACATTATTTGTATATTCAGATTTTAACGTTATTGATGAACTGAATATGCTATACAATACATATCACCCGTCATAGAAATCGGAAAATTCGGAGAAGCTTACACTCCTTTTTCGTCCAAGTTTCTTCGTAACAATTTCGCTTAATGACGCTTCGTTACTAGCATTTTCATGAGAGGTAGCAGCGATATCTTTGCTCTTTGTAATGTTGTTAGCGGTCCATCTGTTTGACCTAGCTATTACTGGTGAGCCAGTCAAAGAGTTGAACAAAGATGTTGGGGGTTGCAAAAGTTGTTCTTTTGTAGTGGGTGTGGTTTTGTCATTCCTCACGTTGCTGGTCGTCTCTTGTCTGACGTCATGGCAGGACTTGGACTTCATTACCAGAGGTTTGTGATAGAAAGTCCAATTGAGTGTCGGGTTCATGTTCAATTTTATTTTGACTAGTGGAAAGCAGAAGAAATTACGAAAAAGCTAATGAAGTGGATTCTTATCTACTTCATTATTGATTCGTTATCCACATTCACTATCAAAACACCCTCCTCGCAGTGATGTAATTTTTGAAAAGTTCTATTCATAACACAGTGCCTAGGTCAAAATTTGTCACTTGAAAATCTATAGTGCGTTCACTCTAACTTGGATAATGTCCTTTTGCACGATCTGGTGGAAATTGAGCGTCAATTCCCACAACACTTAAAAGTCATTGATCGTCTTTTGTCTTGATAAGGGTAGAAAAAGAATTTTTAAACTTTTAATAAGCGTTCTGTTTCATTACTTTAACGTGTCTGATAAAAATCATTAACGATTATCCAAGTTAGAGTGAACGCACTATACATATCAAAGCACTATTCATCACAGACCTATAGTTTGTATATGAAGAATGCAATATATTAAGAAAAGGGCTTGCATACCAAAGACATCTTTTCCCTGACTATAGAGATAACATGAACCTGTTTTCTTCTTGATGAACGACCACTCGAGTCTTAAACGTTTGACGCTGTTGCGTTTGTGCGTTATGTAACTTTTATTCATTATATGGAAGTCCGGGGCACAATAATCTACCGTTTGTAAATGATTGTTAAAAAAACAGCCAAGCTTAACTTAATGTTTTTCGCTTACCGTGCCAGGGAAATAGTTATAAAACTGATTTTGTCATATTCTCTAAACGATGAAACTAAGTTTATAAAAAAAAAATTGCTATTAACTTCTAGTTCAACCTCAACCGTAAAATGCTCATCAACATTTGCTTCCATTCATTTAGATTAGTCTCGATTCAATGCTTATGGTCAATGATTGTCAACTATTTACTCTGCTGATTTAATTTTTAACAATAAGTTAATCTTGATTTTAAAGAGGCATTGTACGGCTAAAATTGCAAATATTATCGTCACGTGATCGAACATGAAAAATATAAACAAATATGGCGGCAAATAATCAAGCTTTCTCTGTCGGAGAAGAACAGAGATCTTCTTTATTTCGGGAAATCAACCTGAAACATAGTTTTGACACCTTTTAAACAATATGTTGGTGAAAGAATTCATTCTTCTACAATACGTGTTAGAAGTAATTACTGAATTTTCTCATGAATTATAAGTCATCGTTGTGTGTGAAGAAACATGTCAGCTGTCTTAACTCAAGTAAGATTACTTTTATCATTATAAGAGAATGTTGTGGAAGCTAATTTAAAGTGATTTGATTTCATTGCCTATTCCAATCAAAACAAAACTTTTTCTTCGTTGTTTGTTCTTAACGAAACTTAAATTTGATTACATTGACTCACTCGTGCATTTTCAGCATTGTATATGTAACTCGACTTGCAGCAGAAAAGATGGTAAAAGATCTGGTTGCCCCTGCAAGACAAGGGAAGTAAAATGTGGAGAAGAATGTAAATGTGGGAAGAAAAAGAAGGGAGTTGTTGTTATTATCATATTTAATATTTCTGTAAAAAAAATAAGAGTATATCGTTGAATCGTGATCTAAAATTTACATTTTGATACAGACGAATGATATTTCACATCGAAAAGGTCATAAAACAGAACTTATTCGCATTCAAATGTCATGTATAAACCCATATCGTTTGAGAAACATAATTGTCAAGGGATAGAGAAAAAAGTATGTAAATGTTATCCACATATATCTTCAAAACGATACATGGCTTTCGCATCAGAACCACGAAATTAATTTCTTATATAAATTCATAGTCTTTTGGTGCTTTTATTTTTTTGCAACTGGATAAAGTGAAAAAATTGATTACAAAAACAGCAATTTTTATATTTATACTAGCTCATCTTGTTCGACATCGTTTCTTGTTTGTCTTTCCGCGATAACCCAAATACAGATACGATTGTTTCATAAAGATTAGATATGGGACATCAAGATTACAACGACCGTTTTTTTCGACAGCCCTATTTTCGTTGATTTCAGCCGTTCAATGCCTCTTTAAAGTCGTTGGGGGAAGATTAGCTTTTAATCTCCAAAACACAGCATGTTAAACTAATTACCTTGAACAAACCGTATGAAAACAAATTGAAAAAATGAACTTTGTGACCTCCAAGTTGATTAGGCTAATTTTAACAACACGTAGCTACTTCATTACGCAGCCAATGTCAATATTTGCATAATAAGTTTAAGATAAGGATTTTTACTTTTCTGTTGCGTAAATTTGTTTGCCGTAGTTATTCGGTATAGAGTATTTTGCGATAAGTTGATAGTGATGTTTACAAGGTGGACGCTTTTTCATGATGTGCGCGAATTCGAGAGTGTGGGCGTATGTTGAAAGAAGACCACCACCAACAACAGATTTTAACGAAAAAATAAGGACTGTGTAACTAACGAAAAACAACTGCGATCTCCTCGCCGTCGTCGACGTCATACATCAATGTCTATTAGATCTACCATTTGTTATCAAATCTCTTCACAAAAAAGCGTACCGTAACAAGATATAGGCGTGCTACCGTAACAAGATATTGGCGTGCACTTATTCGAGTACAAGCATTATAATTTTAAAGAGTATGTTGGGTGTGACTTATTCCAGGCGTGCGCTAATAAGACGCACGTCAGAACGAGTAACTGCGATATTTATTTTTTTGGAAAAGAAAACTGTTTATAAATGTCAGCAGTTGCAAACGCTGATGTAGACCTAACAACGAAATCAAAAGATAGCATCACAAACCAGTTTGTTAATATACCAGGTTCTGGACCATCAGTAGTTCGCACCTGAGACTTTGCTGGTTTAGTTTGAGTCAACTGGAACATTCTTGGGTGGTTGCCTCGTTCATTCAAACAAAAACAATAGACTTTCAACCAGACGATTTTGTGGTATGTTAACAATCCCGAGAAGAAATTGAGGCATGCCGATATCATTATGCAAAGAAAGGAACGTATTTTGGGGGTCAGTGGATTCTTTATACATCGATAGTTTACACGTGGTCTTCTTTCGAAAAAAATAATAAACAAACAAGCGAAAGATGAGGTTCCTTTCATTAGTAATATCACCCATCATAAAAATCGGAGAAGTTGGAATAACTCATACTTCGTTTTCTTCCCGCCAAATTTGATTGAATTACAGGTTGTTTTATCTCCGTAAGTTCGATTGGCTTTCTCGGATCTTCATTCAGGCTTGCTGATCTACTTCGAGGGATGGTTGGAGCAAGCCACGGTCTGTTGGTGAGAAGAGGTGACTGTGGTGTTTGGCTTTCATTTGCTCTTAACACGCTCTTGTTGTCTTGGTTACTCGTCTCGCGTTGTTCATTGGATAGTTTAACGAAGTGAGGTTTTGTTTTCCACTCACCGATAAAGTTTGGCAGTCCAGTCATAGTAACATTTATAAGATATATAAACGTCTAATTTCTCTTCAACAAAAGTAACAAAATTTCGTATAACTGTTTTTTTCTCGGATATAAGAATATCGATGATATAAAACAAAAAAAACAACAAAAAAACACTTTCTTATAAAATCAATCCTTTCTCAAGAATTTCAAAACACTTTTCATAAAGATCATTTGAACCTGCTGCAGTTTTACGTTAATTTCTTTAAAATGTTTGAGCAGAACAACTCCATGCTGAATGATTTCACTCCTTCGTAATGTTTTGGCTTTCGAAAAATCTCTGTTTAATGACGACGTTTTCAGATAACCTCTCTCACCTAATGGATGAAATATCAAAACAAAAAAAAAATGAAAAGTAAATAAAACAAATTAGAAAAGTGTTTTTTAATGATTAATTATCTTAATCAATAAGAGCAACGATATGATGTGATTCTAGAATTCTCTCGATTTTTTTGTCAAGCTGAAATTGTTTTTACCATGGTCATTATGGTGAATTTTAAAGTTTGATTGAGAAAATAATAGACGTTTGACCACGCTCGAATACCAATCACACTCAAAACAAAAAACCAGTGAAAAACAACTCATATTCTGCATAGACTTGGTGGCGCCAGTGGTGAATTCTCACAGACAACAAGCATCCTCTTATAAGGCCTGCTGTTACTGACTTCATCACGACAGGATCATTGCTTATTTTTGAAGCAGGTGTTTTCACCAAGTTTTTAGGCTTGCATTCTGACGTAAACAGATGAGGCTTAGTTAGTGAGGCCAGTTAGGCTAACTTGTATGATGACGTCATAGAGTCAAAATTTGTTTGGCTTCTCTGGATTAAATCTGGCACTGGAGACGTCATGATGATGCAATAGGTAATATTTTTGAAGAAGAGATTACATGAAAATAAATAGATGAAAATGCTGACACCTGTTAAGTAAAGGCCGCTTTCCACTCAACCGTTTTGTTCGACGACTACAGTGAACGAACAAAATGAGCGCTCGCACGCTCAAGAATTCTAATATCCACTTAATTTGGTAAAAACGTAAACAAATATGGCGGCAGCTGTAAATAGAAGAAGAATTTTGCTTCTGATTTTATTGCTGAGAAGAAGAAAAAGATATGAATGTAACAATTAAAGAACTGCGAGATTTTGGGTCAGGGAAATTTTTAATTTTTGTCTTGTTTGACCAGGAATACTTTTTCAAGATGTTTCGAATGACCCAAGTAAAATTAAAATTTTTAGCTATTTTTTGAGACTTCATTTTTAAAATCAAAACAAGTAAAATATTTTACACAAGAGTGAAAGTGGCGGATGCACAGCGCGTATAAATTTATTTTACTAAGCCTTTTTTGCGGTTCAGCTCACATTGATTAAAACTGGTAAAAAAAGTATTTGATTGTGTTTCATGTCTCCAGCCAGAGTGAAAAATTATCCCAGGAACAAAAGTGTTTCGATGTTTTAGTTTTTTAATTATTTTGGTGTTTGGTTCTTTCCATTAAGCCTTTCTGCGGTTCAGCTCACATTGATTAAGAACTGTTAAAAATTTTTTACGCGGGTTACACAGTCAGCATTAATTCACATTTCAAGCATTTGATTGGCTATTTTAAGAGCGAGCGTCCTTGTTCCCCAAAGGGAGTAGAAATTTTTCAACTCTTGAAGCGCACAGAACGAACAGAAAAACGGGAGTTGAATTGCGCAACCTATTTTTTTACGCATGCGCAGATTAAAGGCGCTTTGGTCGTCGAACAAAACTCCCGAAAAAATGTTAAGTGGAAAGCGGCCTTAAGACTTCCACTCGACGGGAGTATGTTTGTTTTATACGATGGCCCTGAAGGCTCACTGTAGCACGCACATAAAAACTTGTCACGCGCACAAATTTTTTTTCACGCGACTTTTTTTTCATGCGCGTAACTTTTTTAAAAAATTTTCACACAGTTATTTTTGTTACGCGTGCAATTTTTTTTTTTTTTTCACGTGCATTTTTTTTCTTACGCACGCATTTTTTTTATTATCTTAATCCCCATAAAAAGGAACACTCTTGCTGATGGTCTGGTATGGATTTTAGGCAATTTCGTGACTTGTTTTCACCACACTAGCACTTGGCGGTAGCCTAAAGCAATATGGCGGACAGTCGCTTACCTTGTTTATCGGCTAGGTCTTTTAGCAGAGATTCTTTGATTTCTAGCTATTTTGGCCAAGGGTTCAGCAACTTAGAGATCTTATCCTTCTTGGCTGTTCAACACAGTGTCTTTATTATTCTGTCAACCTTAAAAACTTCGGTGAGTTCAGTTGAGTGAGTCTCTCCTCGTGGGAAAGATTTGTGGTAGTTTGATGTTACTGATACACGAAATAGTACATAAAAACAGGACCAGATTTCCTTTAAAGCGTGCGCAGCATATCAGTTTTTCCGGTGCGTGCAGTAAAATTCTTGTGTGCGCGTAAAAAAAAATTGTGCGTGCAAAAAAATGTGTGCGTGTAAAAAAAATTAAAAGTTTCATGTAAAAAAAATAGGTTGCGTGAAAAAAAATTTGTGCGCGTGACAAGTTTTTTTGCGTGTTGCAGTGAGCCTTCAGGGCCATCGTAGTTTTATACTTTATCGGGTAAAAAAAAGTCGGGGAAAAGTGACTGAAATTTTCTCCGACCAAATTTTCCCTCGACTTTTCTGCACCCGACCAAAAATTTTTCCCGACTTTTTTTCCTCGATGAGGTATATACAATAACTCAGACGTTATTGTAATATCTTGATTATTTTCTTCTTATAAGAACTATTTAGTCAGGGAAAAGTGACTAATTTCAAAATTTAGTCGGGGGAAAGTGACTAATTTCAAAAATTGATCGGAGAAAAGTGACTAAAATTTTCTTAGGTGGCTAAAATTTTCCCCGACTAAAATTTTTACCGACTAAATTTTTTACCACCTTTTTTCCCCTGATAAGATAAGCCTAAATTAGCGAAAACTTCCGTCATTTTATTTGTTGTATAGTGTGGATCATCAGGGTGTCGTGAGTTTGTGAGTTATACCGCAGTGGCTTAGTACTAGTAATCACATGTTTGAGAGGGAAATTTGGGATAAATTTCACGAGTTCATTTTTGAAATTTTGAAATCTCCTGAGTGAAACGAGGGAGATTTCAAATTTTCAAAAATTGAACGAGGGTAATTTATCCGAAATTTCACGAAACTTAACATGTGATTACTGGTTAATCACTTGATGACAAATCATACAAATTGACTCTCCATTTTCAAAAATCAAAATAAACACAGACCTTCTACGAAAGAATGACAGCGTAAATCAAAACATTCGAAAGTTGTCAATTTCATGTTCGATCGGCTATTCGAATGTTGAAAAAAGAAAACAGCAGGAAATTATAAATCATCAGCGGGAAATTACAAAACAGCGGGAAATTACAAAACAGCAGGAAATTTCAAAATAACGCCATTGACGACGTCAATCAAATTACATACAACAATGTGATTAGTGAGTTTTAAAATTTATCGCTTTTGCTGAATCGTTTGGGAGAGAAGTATTGATCTCTCTCATGCATTGTTTCACACCAGGCAGAACAGACTGAAGTGAATTTTCTGGATGATTTTCATGATTTTGTTTTGGTATTTATGTAACAATTTATGCAAAGTCCATAGAATGAAGAACTGGTTGTGAAAATAGTAATTCCATTAAAAAAATCTCTAATAATATTATATGCTGCAACAGCCTTTTTCACACCGACATTGTCGCGTGACAATAATAAGCTATTGTTATGCGATCATAAAGTCTTCATACCTCTATTCTTCTGGGAAAATTGGCAGCTGATAAAATATGAAAAATTTGAAAAGAATCAGCTGACTTATAGGTGAATAAAATGATGAACAGGTGATATGAAAAAAATTTCTTTATCCTTTGGACTTCGATCGATGTTGTTCGTCAGACAGCCATTTTTAATGGTTACCACATACTTCAATCCATTACACGAGCATTTATTATTGTAACGTCATTTACAGATGGCCATACATATTAGCTATATACAAAAGATTAAAATAACATTTATAACGATACAAACTCAGTGACGTGGACACGAAATAAATATTAGGAGGACCCATATTTTTAGTAACTAGGGAAGCCCTACCATGGTTAGGGAAGATTTTTGGATTTTTAGCCCTCTAGATTGGCTAAAAAACTGCCTTTCGAAAAACAATAAGAAATCTATTACTTGCGTGAAATATTAGTGTATTTTCAAACAATAAGACTATCGTTTCGAGTTCAAATGAAGTACATGAGAAAAAGTATTAAGAAATATATGGAAAAAAGTATTAAATGTTTTACGCATTAAAGTGTCTGAAAATGTTTATTCTTGTTACTTTCATTGCCTAGCTATATCATTTAGCTTTCAGCCACAAGTTATTTTGTTGAGCTGTCAATTTTTTTAGTAGTGTCTTAAAGCCTGGTTCAGACCTGACGATTACGTGCCGGTTAAAATTTAGTGCAATTTACTGTACCGTAAGTATCCGAACCAGAGCGCTTATTAAATTGTTGGATTTTTTGCATGGGCGCTTAATCGAGGGAGGCGCTTAAATAAATACTGGGCGCTAATAAAATTTTTCTAATTTTGCACTAGATAAAGACAAGAATAATTTTGATTTTTAAAATTTTTCCTGAAGATTTTTTAGTTTTAATTTAAAAAACATCAACATCATCTTTCTCATCGCCAAATTTCAAAACTACTTCATCAGTTTTTGAACGCAGATACAAGAATTTCATCTACGTTATAGTCATTGGGGAACGGAAAATGGGAAGTTGGACATGTGGTGCCCGCACAAATTATTATATATTTCCCCATAAGGGCGAAATATATCTTAAAACCGGCAGTTTCCTTCTCCTCCTCCTTCATCTTCTCCGTTCACTTTTATAGCCGCGGTTCAGAATGCAATTTTCGCCTAGCCGCCAAAGTAGATAAGAATAGAGGCTAGTCTACAGTCAAGTAGTACGCCATGTTTTTTCAGTCAGTGCGGATGGGCTGTAGAAGATTTTTGATTTTTCCACTAGCTTTTAAAATGATTCAAGGGAATTCAACTTTAAATGATGGAAATAAATCATTTTAGTTCACTATTGTCTTAAAAGGTTTCGTAAAAACTTTTGAAGAAACGTGTAAAAACAGATAAATGTTGTTTTGTTTTTGTTGTTGAGATGATGTTGATGATTGGATTGATTGGTAATTAAATGCTTGGAACAGCAAACCATTGAAGCTGTGATTTTAGTGCACAGGCGAAAATTCATTATCAATACAGGCAGAAGATTTATTTTCATTTTACGTCCTGATATAATGTGAACTGAAAGCACATAATAGTCTTTTTTATGTGGAGAACAACCAGTTCAACCAGTGTTAATTCAAAAAGTACATTACAAAAACAGCAAGTAAAAATGCGATGTTGTATATGCAATACGAACGTCAGAAAACCAATTACGTATAATAACAGACAAGATTGAGACACAAAGGAAAATGTGCTTCCCTGGATATTCATTTAATCTGACAACAGAAACATATAAATTTACTTATGGATTAATTCCATGATCACCTATACTGTAAATTAAATCAAACCAGAACACGAAACGTCTACTTTCAGCTTTTTAGTGATTTGGATGGATATGTAGTCTATTTTCACTACAGAAATCTGTTTTTTTTTCATTTATATAGGATTTACAATGGTCATTTTTATCAAATAATAAATAATTTGTGTGCACATATTTTTTTGAACAGAGATGTTTATTCTGAACACTTGAATTTAATTTTATAAATTGTCACTTCCCATCTCTTTTTGGAAAATAACTCTTGTCAAAATTTTTTGATTGCTTTTTGATAGTTATTTGCTTTAAATATTGAAGATATTCTTCAGCGCGTAAAGCTTTAGTAAAAAGAGAATAACAAGAAGTTTCATTTTGATTTATAATTTAATTCAATATTTTGTCCTGCATGATGATGTTCTGTGGATGTAGGACGAAATATTGAATTAAATTATAAATCAAAATGAAACTTCTTGTTATTCTCTTTTTGCTTATATATCTGCCTCATAGTATTTTTAATACTTATACTGTAGTACTAAAATTAAGTTTGACAATTTTCTTTTCTTCTTTTGTAAATTTGATTGTATAATTTTGAAAGACAGTTTTATCTGAGTTACAAAAAGCAAGTGCAAGTGTCTTCCATTACATTACATTGTTTTGTTGTGATTTTATGGTATAAAGGATGTCAAGCTTCTGCAACAATAAAGATCATATATGTTTATTATGCTTAAATCACCTTACACATTGGTGCGGTTGTTGATATTTAGTTGTTTAAAATTTATAAAAGAAACCTTATCATTTGACCATGCACATCTTCATTTCTTAATAAATTCAAAATAAGTTCTTTTGTGGTATTAAATTCAATTCTACCCTGTTTAGTAAGGACAACATTTTTATCTGAGAGTATGACTTTGATGGTAGTTATACCATTCATTGTAGTTATTTGATGATGTATATTTTTCTTATGGTATTTAATGATGTATATTTTTCTTAACAATGTATAATGTATAATGATGTATAATAAGTTTCGCAACTTTGGGGAAATATATAGTCGCATTTTTGCGAATCTTGTTATTATTGTTATTATTATTATTATTATTACGAATATTTATTACAGGATGGGTCCTCAGTTATAAATACATATACCTTGCTATAGGCGCAGCGCTTATATGCGGGGTAATAGGGTATATATTGTATCATACAATCAAGTTCTGGCACGACTTTTTTATAAAAAAAACGCCGACCTATAGGCGCATGCGCCTATATTTAATTGAACCTTTAGAACGTCCATTCATAGCCTGGAATAAGAGCCTTCCGTATGGGTGGGGAAAAGTCTAACAGGAAAAGCAGGAAAATTCATTTTCTAATGGTTTTACATTTTAAAACTCTATGTCTACAACAACATCGTCATCATGAGATGCTGACAGCAGAGATGGAGCCAGAAAATGAACACGACAAGTTCACAGTGAAAATCGTCAAAAACAATGAAGTTGTTGGACATCTTCCAAAAGAATTTTCGAAATACTGTACTTCTGCCTTACTTTCTGGGGCAAAGATATCCGTACGGGATAGAGGGAAAACAAGAAAAGGAATGGTTTGGAAGTACCATGCACCTATACGGTGAAAGGACCACACTTTATGGTGTCTTAAGTGGAACTTTTTGTAAGAGATTACCTGAGAAGAACAAAATAAGTCGCCATTAAGATGTGAATATTTTATTGGTTTCGTCGCCTAAGTTTGGACCTGTGATCGAGTTATTTCGACGGGATATAGGCGCATGCTCCATGACCCGGATATAGGCGCATTGCGCCTATAACCGGGGTGCGCTTATATGCGGGGTAATTATACAAATACTGTTACTCTGGAAGTCCTGTGCAAAAATGACGTAAAGGATTATAAAATATCAAGAGATGCATAGACGAGTTAGCCAATAATATGAAAGCTCTGAAATGAGAAAATAAAATGATGTAACCACATTAAAAGGCGAAAACGAATGTCAAGAAAAAAGGAAAGTTACTAATAGGTGATTATTATACACACAGAAAATTTATAAATTTTCTATAAGATTTTTAAATTTTTCATAATCCTTTTCAGCTCTTATGTAGTCGAACAGTAAGAGTCCTTGGTGAACAATTGTTGAAGATCAAAGAACAGCTTTCAACCTTAGAGTTGAAACATAGGGAAAAAAATTTATAGATGCCCACAACATAAACATAAACTATTTATTTACCGATATAAGAAAGTAAAAATTTCAAATACGCGCCCAGTTTCCCAAGGCAGTTTTCGATTAACCGCCCTCTTTTATAAGGCAGGCGCTTATTCAAGAGGGGGCGCTTAATAAATACTGGGCGCTGATTGAAATTTTTTGAAATTACCTGGGCGCTTATTAGATGAGGGCGCTTAATAAATGCTGGGTGCTTTTTCGGATATTTACGGTATTTAAAAATCTATTGAATTTTTCGTCAATTCTATTGTTTTAAGATCGTGAGGGCACGTGCTTCAAATTTTACAAAAAAGTTAAAACTTAACAAGGGAAAAAAGTGTTCGTGTGTATTTGAGAGGTGGCGATTACGACGATTAATTTTTTTGAACGTCGTAATCGCCAGATCTGAACCAGGCTTAAAAACAAAGTCATCTGTCAGGTATATAGTTATAATAACCAGTCTAAAAGCGTGGAGGGGTCCAACATTATTTTACTTTTCAGTTTTGCGAGTCGATTAGGTAACTTGTGTTTTTTCCTTTGTAACTTTAAATGACTAAGCCCTCCTCCACAAATTTTAGTTCTGAACATGTTACTTCAGACCCGAACAAATAAGTTCTTCAACACCATCAATAAGATGTTGTTGAACTATGGTTATATCTTATATCTGACTACCTCTATAACAAAGAATTTCTCAACAAGTTTGATCACCCGTGATCCTTTGTAACATTGGAAACGGTTCAACGTTGTATTACCTTGGAATAAATTCGAATTACATCGATTTTGAGTTTTTGTTGACTCATGTGGTAAAAAAAAAGCCAAGATAGTGAGTTCATGACAACTGACAACTTTCCCGACTGACGACTTTCATTTTATCGACCAGGTACCGACAACAAGGCTGAAGATGAAGATGCTTATTTACGTTTGGTTATCCTTTCTTTCATCATGACCAACTTCTTTATCATTGCTGGTTAAGTCCAATTCTTTGTTGATGTTTAATCGAAACCGTTGATGCCATCTTTTGTCTAAGTTTTTGTAGAACCCTTGAAGTTGCGCCCAACCTAACACACTTGAACTTGCTGCGCCCTGTGAACTTGCTGCGCCCTGCTCAACTTGCTGAACTTCACTAATACATTTTCCCTGATAGTGGATTTGATCAATGCTTTTTTGACAATTATCGTGTATTGAAGTGTTTATATCTTCGGTTGCCGACAACTGCTTCCCATTAATCGGTTTTTCAGTGGTCACGAGGGTCTCTGTTGTAGCGGAGACTGCTTTTTGTTTCAGTTTATTAATGTACACTGCAGCGACTGTCGAATCCATGCTCCTCTAACGTCATACACCTTAAAAGTAGAATGTTATATGAGAAGATGTTTATTACGATTGGCTTTCTTCTCTTTTGATGTTTATGCTGAGGGTGTTTCAAAGGTGTTACTTCTCATACAAGCAAAGATGAAAATAACACTTCACTCAGCACGACCCACAACTCAAAAAATCACATATACGCTTTTTCAAAGAATGCGTGGTGGATTAGAGGAAGGACATATTTTTACCTGCTACTTTTCAAATGTTCAATAGGAAATAGGAAATAGGAAAAACACAGAAATGGAATAAAAAATACTCATAATGATGGGAAGATATGGTACACGTTCTTTTTATTATAAGGAACACCCTTACAAGGAACTTGAGGCTGAGAAAAGCTTGAAAATTAAAGAACTGCTAAGAAAGCAGCAGGATTCAAACATACGTGTTTACATAAGGATAGCTTAAATGCAAGTTCCTAAACGAAATTTAAGTCTGAAACTTTTGGAAAATATTTAAATTATTTAAAAAAAAAAACAACAACGTGTAGAAGACATACAACAATCAATGGAAAATGTTCATACTTACGATATCGTTCTTCGATTTTTCTCTTTCTTTCTTCTTCTAATTTTCTTTTAACTCTCTTCTCCTTCGTTTTTTTTACTTCTTTTTTTCATATAATTACTTCTCAAAAAGTTCTGTAAAAAAGATTTATTTTTCCAGCATTAATATTTCATTATATTTCGTTTTGAATTGAGGCGTTGGAATTTGAGCAGAAACATTTTACATTGTCAATAGAAATCTCAACAGCCTGCCTTTTGTTGCATTAAATCAAGAATTTAATTACTATAAACTATAGCTACAGTTTAAATAATAGTGTTAAAATCATCATTAAGATTTTTATTTATCGTACTGTTGAAATGAGCACCCTTTCATTTGACCGCCCCTATTCATGCACGACCTAAGGTAACTTTTTAAAAGCTTACGTAGCATGGGCGCTGTTTATATGAAAGGCAGAGTGGTGAGCAGGTTGCCTGGGGCGGACAAGATCTCGCTTTCATTTTAACATTTTAATATTTTTATTTAAAACTTTTGACATTTTGCAAGTGTTCTTTCTTCCTAGTTGTAGTTTTTGTTACTAAAGGTGAAAATTATTCATCTTTCTGTTATTCCTCCTGACCATCATGAATCCTGCTTCTCACGTAAACAGCCTCCTTCTGGTAAATTCTGGAAAACAAAACCTTCTGGTGATTAACGTTGCTCTTCTCAATATAAAAACAACAAAATATTCAAAGTGATCGAGCTAAGCTTTCCAAATGACATATTGACATAAATGACATATATTGCTTACAAATGCTCGCCGGTATTCCATAGCAATTGGTATAACGATAATACGATGAAATTTAAAGCGTTTTAACCCCAATTACAGTGTCAATACACATACTATAACGATAAAAGAAGCACTCTAAGGAATTTATTTTTAATTTCCTTCTTTTTTAAAAAGGTTTTTTTTCTTATTTTATCAAAAAAAAAAAAAAAAAAAAAAAAATAACAAACTTCTAAATTTCTGGTTGAGTCATCATGTCTAACCTCGTGTTCATCATATTATATTCTAATAACCTCGTTTTCATGCGATTCACTCACTGTCTTCTTTGCTCGATACTATAATGTTAAGTGCTACTTATCCCTGTGAACATGCCCATCATGCCTCTTCCCAGGTGTTTAGATGCTCTTTATACACTTCAAGATTTTGTACGCTTATTTGATTCTGAGGAGATAAGATTTCCAATCATGTACACTACCACTTGAAATTCTACGTCCTTGATTTTGTTGGAACGCAATTTGTTTAAATCTGTTTAGCTTGAACTTTACACACGAAAATCGTTAAAATAACTTAATAATATTCTCGATTTATTTCGAATTCTCATACGACAGCGGGAAGTAATTTCATAACTCAGTCGTAATATGGCGTTTAAGTTCAGTAAAGGTATAGATAAATCAACATTGTCAGTCTCGTTTCAAAGTTGCTATTAAGTGTTCCGCTTAGATCAATAATTGGTTCACGCTGATAAGAATTTCATATACAGTGTATTTCGAAAAATTGGAAACAAAAAATATTATTCACGTAAAAATTCTTGAAAAATTTTTCTTTTAAGCTGGTGTTCTAAGAAAATTTTTTCGCCTTCAATTTTTCTTTTATGTCTTCAATTTAACTTTTAGTATTACAATTTATATTGGTAATGGTTTTTGGCGCATTTATTTTCAAAAAGCAATCTTCACTACATATGGCAGATACAATACAAATGGATAACATACAGCAAAAAGAATAATGTACCTTGTACTTCTGCCATCTTCTTATCATAGAAATACGTATTTATGTTCTTTTCATATTTCTATGTTCTTACTACTGTTTCACACATATATTTCTTTTGAAAAAACAAGCTCACATTCCCATCTGTTGTAATTTAAATAGAAAAATTGATGAAAAAATCAAATTGATTTGATTTTGCCACTGATGTTTTTACTCTTGCGGTCATGAATAATTAATGAGTTGAGACGCTGAAACTTGACTTTTTGATGTAGCTACAATTTAAATTTGATGCATTAAAACACCTGCTTAAAAGAAAAAAATTTCAAGAATCTCTACGTGTAAACCCCTCTTAAGAGAAATGCAAAGGAGAATGATGGGAGATCACAGAAGTTGATGCAAAGGAGAATGACGGGAGATCACAGAAGTTGAGGTTAGAGTAAGCATACTTCAACACATTGAATATGAAGGAACAGAGCTGAGGTGGGCAAACACGATCAAAAAATAGAACGTTTGAATTCTTTATTGCACATTTGTTAGAAGCATATGTATGATGGTTCGTTGGAGGATTGTGGTTCATGCAGCTATTGATGGATACTCCAGAATGATGGTTTGTTTGTACTGACAGTGGTAGATGTTTTTCAAGATGGCAAACAATTACATGGTTTACCCTCCAGAGTTCAGAGTGACTTGGTGTTAACCGAGTGACGAGTCAAGTATAAGGTAGCAACGCTTGCATAGGAATTTTCCAGAGAAGACATAATGGGGAGTCTCTCTCACATTGATTATTATTGGGTACTTGAAACATGGCTTTATAATTTTATGATCATATCGTTGTTTGAGCTCCAGTGTCGATGAAATTTAGGGATTTCTCTTAAACGGTTATAAATTTTCAGTTATAGGACACATTATGGAAATCACTATCTGGCTTCTAAATCGTGGTCAGTGCCAACCGACAATACAACAAAATCCACTTTTGCCATTATGAGGAAGACTTCGTTTCGATGACGTCCTGGTCATTTTAGGATGCAGTTGGCGGAAGTAGGTTCGAACTAGTGCGTTCTATGTTCTAAAAATGGTAAAATCTGTAGGTTTGGTGTGATTGTCGAACTTGGTGTGATACCTTACAAAGAAGCTGGATATTTGAGTTTCTATAGGAACAAAACTCTGGCCCGAGTTTGTCATAGCTGTCGATTCAAATTTTATGACTTAACTAGCTTATATCGAAACTCAAACATCCTGTTAAGCAACGGTGTTGCCATCCGCCTTTTTGATATTTTGTACCACTGGGATCAGATTTATTACGACAGATCATCCTCATCTTAGCTTACAGTTGTCGATGATTAATTACATCATTCAAGAAAACCTCTTTGGAAAGATGACTTAACCAAATATCGCACTATTCGAGAACGAAAGAAAAACGATTTTATTAATACGATAATTATTTACATGATCTTTGTTTGTGTCTTTTATCAATACATATGTGCAGCATCAACCAAACTTTTATCCTGGTTTGAAATTTCATATGTGTTTGAAGAGCTGTACGAGGTTCATCTCTCCCTATAAATTTACAACATATCCCTGAAGTATAAAGATTATAATAAGGCATTAAATTTCTATACAAGCGGATAAACTAATCGTAAAAGGTTCATCAAATCAGATGGATGCGTTAACCATCACATTTAGGCATGTTTTTAATGTCTGCACAGTTACTCATCTTCATTTCCTGTTGAACGTTTATTGAGAATCGTTGCTTCCATCTTGTACTACCGTAAATATTTCCCAAAAATGTTGTCCGTGACAAAGGACTGACAATTGCACCAGCCTCATCGTTTTCATTACAAAATTCTTTGTTGTCATTTATCATTTTTTTGCTGGCTCCTGCAACTGCTCGTAAATCTACCACAGATTTGTCAGCAATTTGAGTATGAGCTTCATTATGACTGCTGTCTGACAATAACTTTACTCGCTGTAGTCTGCTCACCGCATGCATTGCTGCCACAGTGCAGTCCATCGTCAATAGTTACCAAACAATAACGAAATATTTTGTGTGATCTCCCTTCGCGTTTTTATAAATTAGAAAATCTGATGTGTTTTTTTAAAAAAGAAACAGTTTAATACAACTAGCTATGAGATAAGTTCAACAGGAGGATTTTCCATGCTATTTATCCTGTTAAAATGATTTTATCGTTATCATTTTTTTTGATATTATGTGGCTTTTATCGAAAAGAATCATTGAATAAGAAATTAATTTCTATGTATGGACGCATGAGCATGACAACAAATATTTTGTATGTAATTACAGCCTGTTTCAAAAGTATGTTTGAATATTGTTGCTTGCTCATCGTCCATCATGATGACGTATGGATGGATTTCATTCAAACTATTTGGGGAGATTTGTAAAATCGGCCAGCCAGTGTAAAACAGCGATAGAAATTCCACAAATTGCGGCCATATTCTTAGGATTAAGGCAACAATCTCAAGCTAGGGAAATCAGTACAAATGTTGACATGACAGTTGGCGCGATAACAGTAAAAGATACTTGCGAAGAAATTCGATGACTGCGAACGATGTATGCTGTAGTGCCGGGTTGATAAGTAAATAGCAGTTGATGTTCATTAAGATGTGTTTATTAATAGATTTTAGAGTACAAATGTTTCATATTTACATGTCATATATACATCTTCATGCAATAAAAACGCCCAATAAAATCCAGTCCATTTGGAATAAGAAATTTTTGGTTCAACATAAGGCGATTTTTTTCGCCATCTCCAGTGAAATAATTTATGTACACATTTAAATAAACTTTACATGAGATAGTTGTGAAACTGAAAAAGCCAACGATAAGGAAACTCGTGGACATCACAGCATTGATAAAACTTTTAAAAAGATACTGGTTTATGTTTGCTGGAACGGCTTTTAGTTAGTTGACTTCCTTTCTTTAAAAACAGTATTTACATTACATATATTACATAAATAAAGAAGATAAAATTATGATAAAGTTTCATTATAATACGATAAAATATTGAGGAAAAAAGGAGAAAAATCACAAAGATAAGATCAACTTTCTTTCATGACTTTGTTTTCTTCGTGTAGCTGCTAGAGGAGTTGCTCTGACCATTCTTTTTGTTCTTGTTAGAATATTTAGTGGATGTTCCGTCGCTACTTTTGGTTGTATAACCTGTGAATGACGACTTGCTTTTGGTTGAAGTAGTTTTGTTATTTGATTTGATTGTTTTGACGAAGCTATACGCGATATTCGAAGTACTCATGATCAAAGTTGTCGATTCTTTTACAGCACTCTGTCATCAACTGTTATTCTTCTTTCTCTTTGAAGTCAAACAATGACTGAATTACCTTTTTAACACTAAAAGAAACTTTCAAGCCTGAATCGATGAGGTTTCTATCAGATTAGAAGTAACTTCAGAAGCTATTAATTACGGCAGTCTTGTTTTATAAAACTAAATAACTTATAAGAAAGTGACCACAAGTTGATACCACACAACAGTGTTTACATGCGATTCAAATTCTACTTATTTCTGATATAACCAGAGAAGGAAAACTAATATAATACTGTGATCAGCAATTACGAATTGATCATTATGATGAGTAAGCATGACGTTTTGATACCACGTAAATTTAAAATGCACTTTTTAAAGATTTGCACTTTTTAAAAGTAGGCGCCAAATAAAGTTGGTCAAAGATAAAAGATGATAAACAAAAATTGAAGTCTGCTTCCTAAAATATAACAATATCTATTCCTAAAGAACAAAATGTATCGATCGAAAGAGAACTGTAATTTAGTTGAATGTCAATATCGCTTCCATCAATGTTGTTGTTCTTTATTGACGGATCCAACTGTTAGCGTGCGCTTATTCGATCGTGTGTTGCACTAATTTCAAAGACTTTTCTGAAGAATGCACGCTAAAACGTGCGCCAAATCAGATAACGCCGGTTGATACATGATGCAATACGGACGCCATAAAAAAAAAAAAATGCTGATATATCACATTCTTCATAAGTCGTTCTTAAGTTATGCTCCATTCATGAATATATTGTTTTTTATATAACTTAACGTCATCGACCTTGATTGGACTTTTAATTGCATTTTATCTACCATATGTATTAACTTTATAATTATTAGGTTACACAAAAATAAAATTCTTCATTGAAATTTCTCAGACGAAATATAACGTTATACATTTCTTCGTTTTCTCTGTTTCTCTAATAACTATTTTTCTCGCAACAATTTCATAAAGCATTAACAGAAACTAGTATTAAGACTGAATACATTATCATTTAATGGATCAGTTTAAATTGTTTGAAATTGTTCTATTTATGACGGTTTTGCCCACGGGGACTATTTTTATTTAATTCGCTATTTGTATCACATTTTCTTTTATTTCAAACAATTTAAACTGATCCATTTAATAATGTAAAATGTATTTCAGCATTTATAAAGCTTGGTAGGATCAGGGATATGTAAAAAAGACATATCTCTGGTAGGAGATAATAGATAAAATTGATTACCTCCGTTGATATACTGACAATGAAAATAGGAAAATTATGAATAAAATATGGCTTTTTATCGTCAATCTTATTTTCGAAACAGGGGATGTGCTTTATAAAAGTGTTGATACCATGTTGATAACATTTGAGAACTAGCTATATTTGTTGGAAAACAGCTGTTAAAGAAGGGAATCTACACGAAATATGTATTTATTCAAATACATTCTCGAGTCAATAAACCATTTTTTATTGTTCTAAGGAGGGATTCACATTGCTGACATCTGCATACTACAACCCTCAGTTTGTTATTCTTCAGTTTTTTTAGTTTCAATGAGGGTAAGTGTCAATGGTTTTTGTTCTTTCAAACGATTCTAAGAGGGTTTTAACAAAATAGTTGGCCAGGTTTTAAAAATCGATAGTTATGTATTTTATGATAAGATGAATGAATACTGTGCGAAATGAGTGTATTATAAAATATCGGACAAAGATTGATCGATTGTGTAATGTCTGTTATTGTTATAACGGGAAATATGTTCGAAATCTTATGTTACAAAAGATCGCTAGTAGTCACTTTGTTTTTTCTGTCAACAGACACTTTTATTCAACTAGTATGTGTTTTATAAGTTATTAAAATGACCTTTCGGACAATGAAAATCTTACATTTGCAAACATAGAAATGCTAAATATTGCTGATCAGTTAAAATACGATCGCTATGGTTACAATCACCGTGGTTGACCGGAGAAGTGATCGAGAAATCTTCCCTTTATCATGTTCCTCATAAAGGTTGAACACAACGAAAATAATACAAGATAAATTCTGAAAACAAAAGATTTCAAAAAAAATTTTAAAATTTCACAAAAGAGGGCCACTCTCATTTGGATTTGAAACAAGAATCGACTTTGCTTTGGTAGCAGCCGTAGTGTCCTCAGAAGAAGAGACACATTGAGTATTTTAAGTGCCGGCTTTCGGTACCGCTAACAAAATGCTATATCTCTGACGATCAACTATCTGCCTTATCGTTCCCATGCTCTCTGAACCAAAGGTGACACCGGCCGTTTTAACACTAGTTTTACTATTTCCCACCATCGAATTCCACCAATAAATATCTTAATCCAGCGTTTTAACATCACGCTATGAAAAGTAACGCCATATGTATATGTGTACATTGAGATGACAAGTTTGCAAGTTGAAAGTCGGTTAGTTTGACAAACAATGATGGAGGTTTAACGACTGCACAGTTAGAACAAAGACGTTGTTTCGACGTCGTATTCCATTGTCGCTTGACGGTCGTTTAATGGTCGAAATGGAAACAGCAAAACAACGTCGGATTTTGATGTCAAAACGACAATTAAAAATAACTAAAAATGACGTTGTACGGGACGTTGTGCAAGGGTCAAAAGACCGAAAACAACGTTGCATTGACGTTGTAACGTGGTCAAATTAACGACGAAAGGTAATGACAACAAATGGAAAGCCACCAGCGGGAATCGAACCCCGACCTTTCGCATGAAATCTGAGAGTGATAACCACTACACCAAGGCACCTTAACATTTTATAATGTATTTGACTATTATTAAAATCACCAACTTAATTTCGATTAGGTTAAGATGGAAAAAAAGGAAATGACCAAATGGAAAAAAAAGTGCAATTATAACTTTTGCTTGCTTTTAAAACATCGCTTTACTGCTTGCAGTGCACAGTTCACAGTTTTACCGTAATGCTTCGATTAGACGCCCGGGGCGTTTATTAAATTTTTTGAATTTTTAGGGGGCGTCTATTCGAGGGGGGCGTTTAAAAGAGGGAGGCGTCTATTGAATTTTCTGAAACTCTTCTTTTTCGTAAATATAAATTGTGTAATCATGTCTACAAAGAAGTGTGGGATGCTACGATTGGAGAAATACTTGAAGCTGCTCCAGATAAGCGAGAGGAAGCAAGAGAGTATGATAAATATGCTGTTGGCATGTACAAAAAAAATCTTCTCGTTGGACACATCCCCATAGAAATTTCAAGTTTATGCTTCCATTTTATTAATCAAGATCTCGAGAACAAGATAAAAGCAGTAATAACTGGCAAACGTCAACGGGAAATCGGACTTGCTGTTCCTGCAAAACTTATCTTTACGACGAAAAATAAACGTTATTCTGAAGTTTTAGAAAAGGAACTTTTGAAAAGAAAGACAAAATTTCCAACTGTTAGTTTAAAATTTAAAAAGAAAGGCGTCTATCGCAAATTTCCATATTTTTATACAAAATGAAAACATTGAAGCTAAAACAATGCAATGTAGTAGTTCTACATGCCTTAATTAGTGTGTCTCTAATAAACGCCGCTCTCTAGAGAGGAGCGTCTAGTCGAGGGGGGCGTCTAATAGAGGGGGCGTTTATTTAAAAATCTCCTGAAAAGGTGGGGGGCGTCTATTCGAGGGGGGCGTTTAAAAGAAGGGGGCGTTACGGTACGTTTCTTTCTTAAGCTTGAATTATATTAATTCATTTAGACATTCTTCTATCCTTTGATACAAATGAATAGGTAAAGGAATACATATTTTTCATGGTTTTCAAGATGATTTTCTTCTTACGAATTTGATTGCATACAGAATGCAGGAAGATAAAATGCAACGTTCTTTCATGGACGTATAAATACATATACGTCCATGGTTCTTTTGACGTCGAAAGAACGTCAGAATTGACTTTAAGTAATTAAATGATTTTAATAGCATAAATACAAAATTACAGTATATACCACTCTAGCCACGATATAAGCTTTCAACCATTGCAGGGTTTTGAAATGTTTTTTCAAATGAAATGTTTTTTCAGGTCGCAATTATTTGCGACCAACCCCGACGTTTTCTAGACGTCGGTTGATGGTCGTTTTTGGTTGCGACCAACCCTGACGTTTTCTTGACGTCGCTTAATGGTCGTTTTTGGTTGCGACCAACCCCGACGTTTTCTTGACGTCGCTTAATGGTCGTTTTTGGTTACAACGTTAGAACAACAATAAAACAACGTTGTATTGACGTTGTGTGTGAACTGGGTGTGGGAGTTTTTGAATATTGATAAAACTATAAGGAATGCCACATTCATAAAGGTTGCGATACTTGCTACCTGCCTAAGTGTTAACGGGAAACCAAAAGATTTTTTGCCAAGCTTAAAATCATTCAGAACATCCAAAAAGTCATCCCAGCTTGGGCATAATGTGTTCATATGCGCCAATTGACCAGCGCTTTTCAGAAATTTGACATGAACAGGCAATTTCCCGAGTACGTTTGATATGTGTTGAACGCATAGTAGCATTCTCAACGCGACCAGAAGAAACAAAAACGTCCTGAAAAGCGTCCAATAATTCAGATGGGAATCATGCTTCGTCAGCAAATAAATATGGGTCGCAAAGTTGACCAGACTAAAAAACGCGACGGTGACGGTAAAAGGAGTGAATACTGAAGTGATCTCTTTAATTTCCGCAATGAACACTGAGAAAATCTCCAACGCTTCTTTTGGAGTAACATTGATGTTTTCTTCATGACCACCCATTTTGTCATCAACGATGTTTCTGACCGGACTCTGTAAAACGCGTGAAGGAATCAACCCTGCACAATTCTTGTTATCAATTGCCCCATTCCTATGTCCAATCCTAGAAAGGGTTGCGCTGTGAGCATAAACACATTCATCGGCCATTGCTGCTTGAAAATCCATTGTTAAAAAGTTGGTGAATAAGAAAACTACCCTTGTAAAATAACCGCGGAAATGGTCTTCTGTTGGGTAGATACGAAGAACAGAAGTCTGTCCAAAAAGAACCATAAAGTTTACTGTGTCTTTTATGATGATTCGACTGACAAAAACAAATTGGTAGGCAACGAAACCAACCAAATACATTGCCAGTATCCAATATGCATAGTACAAATACATCCATGTCCTTTGACCGACACCAAAAAAGTTTTTAGGTGCCGAGGTGACATTACCAATTAAATTGCGAGCTTCACTTTCAGTAGAGAATACAGCGAACCCACTCCATTGTATGACTTCCAGCATCATTGGAAAGGTTACAGCCTTTATAGCAACAATCCTTAACCACGATCGATTGTGAGCAGCAGGTTTAGGTTCAAACAAGTCTTCTGTATCGTTCCTATTTTGGACAAAAAATCTCACCATGAAGTTATCAGTTATATTACGACTCAGCAATCGATAATATCCGTCCGATCCAAATAATCTGACGCCATGAAGATACGTCAACAATGGGATGACGTACAGTGCAAATTGTATCCACATCATCATGCTGTCTCGTTGAAACACAGCAATTGCGAAGACAATGACCATTAACGTACAGATAAGCAAGAGAAAGAGTACCGAGACAACTGTCAATAAAATCGAATTGTTTATTAAATTTCGACCGAAAAGAACGTGAACTATCAATGATGGTTTCAGTGCGTTTCTGAATTGTCTTTGAGCAATGCTTGGGGAGCAAGGTCTATACATATCATAATCAAGGTGGTTGTGCGCCATATTGAAGTTAGTTGCGTTGCTTTTAAATAGTGCCCTAAATTAGAGATAGAAAAAAGGAGTAGTCATATGGATCAGGTGATAGATGAAATTTCAGCAAGATCAGTGCTTAAAGGAAGTATAATCCAAATTTTGAAATCTAGTTTTTAAAATCGAATGATGCATTTCACTACCAAAGTGTATTTGGGATAATGAGGGTGTTCACACAGATGATTAAACGTAGCCTTTTCATAGTAAACGAAAACAACAAAATGTATAAAGCATTTAAAAATAGATTCATAACACACTTAAAAAGTTAATTGAATCAAAAGCGTGACCTGAAAAGAAATTGTAAAAGTTTAACATTCAAAAGATTTTGATTAAAATGTTTGATTGCATTATTAGTCACATGACTCAAAAAATCATTATACTTTTATTTTAATCTACTTTTGTGTACATCGTTAAAATCAATACCAACGCATTATACTGTAAGTTGAATGAAAAGATAAGAAATTTTATCAATTTTTACAAAAGGTTCCCACAAATACAACTGTCAAGCGAATTATTCCACTAACCAACATTGTTTATAACTTATCGCATACATTGCAATAAAATTTCAACATACTACTTCTTGCTTTCTGTACAAAAAAAATCCAACACGTCGTCTGGCAGCGAAATGTAAACAAACTATTATGTTGAAAAAACAACAAGGACAGATTTTTGGTTTTGCAGCTATCTTTCACGATTGTTCCTTAATCACTAAACAAATATAGTTTCTCGGAAAAAGATCGATCTGTTATGACAGATATTGATTGCAAAATGTTTTAATGTCATGTGATGGTTTATTCAGTTTTCTTAGAATTAGATTTTTCATAAAAACGTTTAACCAAACTGCACTGGGAGTGCATGCAAGAGGGTCATGTAGCAACGTGTGATGCAATCGCGGAGGATTATCACCTATCATGTTGACACGTACCACACTTTATCTTTCTGTGTGTTGGGGGCATATATGCTTACAACTCTCAAACACCCATGCACACCAATCATAGTACCCAATCCTTTGCTTCATAAAAAAGGGAATATAATTTATACTGATATTCTCTGCATATGACGTATTTATTAACATAAGTGACATAGAAAATACATACATAATATACAACAAAATAAGAAACAGGAGTTAGCTATCATAACCAAAAAATCCATCTGTGGCTGAAAAGAAATGTAAATCCTGACAGGTGGTTATTCGTTTCTTAATACTTCTGAGAAATGTAACTCGTACATTACAAAATAGGTGCAAAAGGTTCCAGCATGCTGTATAATGTATGCTAGTCTCAAGAGTATCGGTTATTTAACAGATCTTTAGTTCTTCAAGGAAGCTTCGTTATTTGTCAGTTGATTTTCTAACAAGGCCGATTCTTTACTTCCATAATTTTCACTTTCAAACGCTCGCATCTTTGTCATAATAATCTTAACGAACTCTAAAAAAGATTTTAAAATGATGGATAAAACAGAGCAGGAGCCTGGATGGAGTAAAAATGGTACTAATGGTCCATATGGGGGTGTAATTAAGAAACGAACAAATTTTTATATTTTTAATTCTTATATTAAGTTAGAGCAGTGTTAAGCATATCTCTGGCGGTAAGTCAACTAACAGTTACAAGTCGGCGGGTGGCAACCATTACGGATGGAAGCCCAAAGACGTAAACGTCTAGTTATGTGTGTCGTAAAAGACGTAAACGTCTAGTTATGTGTGTCGTAAAAAGGATTTGTAAGAACTTATGAAAAAACAAACACAAAAACAATCCAAAAAAATAAATGGATTTTTAATCCAGAACTTTGAAAGCCTGCACAAAAACAAAGTAGATTGCTATAACTAAAAAGGTTTTAAGAAAGGAATTTTGAACGTCTTTTTTGTAAAATTCGGTTGCGTTTTTTTCATTAAAATTCATATAGATTTGTGAACGAGTTATCACAGACTCTTAAGTGTTAGCTAAAAACTACTATTTCGACTGGAGGAGTGGTAGAAGTAAAAGAAGTTCAAGGGTGGTCTTATACGATATCTACTGTCGTTGGTGTCCCAGGTAATAACGTATTGCATAACAATCGACAGCGAGCACATCTCTCGGGGACTTTGAATCCGTTGCCTTGTTTTTTTCCAATTCAAAGTCAGTTTTTACCTTCATAGTTTACTTGTCCGTCACCGTCAAGATCCGATTTCCTTATCATAACATCTACTTCGTCATCTGTTAACTTGTCTCCGAGATTAGTCATGACGCGTCGTATTTCAACGGCGTTAATGAAACCGTTGCCATCTTTGTCGAACACCTGGTTAAAGACGCAATATGATATCTCCAGAAAAAGACACCAATATACCTTACACACCCATGAAAGAATTGTAACAAAAGGAATCTTATTCTTACTCTAAATGCATCAATGATCTCATCTTCTGTATCGTTGATTTGCAGCTCATGCAAGAGAAACGCAAGAAATTCATTGAGTTGTAGGCGGCCATTGTCTAAAACAAAAGCAGAACTACTAGGGGCAAGTTTTCATACTCAAATTTCTTTGTGGAACTTATTCAGGGATTTCCATTTTGTTTGCAGAGTTATTTTTAAATATCCTAGAATTTTCAACTTAAACGCCCTTCAGTAACGCCCCTTAATTTGGAAGTAACTGAAAATGATTTCTCAATCACCATATGTTTTCAATTATAACTTCTCTCAAACACTGTCGATAATCTGCTTCGACTATAAACTATGCTTTGCATTTCCACTGAGAAATTCTGTTTGTTATGGATTAGGAACAAAACTTTTTGAAAAGTCTTCAAGAAAAAAAAAGCAATTTTTTTCTTTTTAACATCAACAACTTCTTCAGGACTCTTTTTGATTTAATGTGCATTCATTGCTTTGTCAAATGCGAAGGAGCATGGAGACGAATAGTGATGTAGAACTCTCAAGTAGAATTTTTACAAAATCATCATCTGCCAAGTGTATAAAGATTTTAAGACATTTAAAATTATTTTTAATGAAATTCAAATTCGAAACTAAAGCTGTGCCATATGAAGATAATTTCTCAAACCAGTTCGAACATCTTACCATCCCCGTCAAACTGGTCAATCATGTCTTGAAGCTCAACATCACTTGGGTAACTCCCAAGTTCGTTCAAGAACTGCTCGATCTCATGCTTCCCGACTTCCCCAAATTTATCAAATTGTACGAGCAACTTTTTTAAAGCTAAAAAAAACACGTATAGCGGGTCGAGTCGAGAATAAGTGGTAAAACTGCAAAAAAGTTACTGGCCTCCGTTCTTTCAATTACAATATAGATTGTTTCGAAAGGGACTTTCACAAACTGTGAAGCGTAGGCTAACGAGCTATTATTTCAAAATTAACAAAAATTCCATTTTCAACGTAGGTCCTTAGAGAATAAAAAGTCGTATTTAAAAAGGATGCAAAGAATTAAAGGTTGTATCATTGCCATAACAATAAATGACATACCTGAAGGCTCGGCTGTGCCATGATCTCCCTAAAACAACAATAAAAAAAACAACGTTCGCTTGCTCTGTTTTGCTTGGTCCCTACAGCGCAAAGAAATCCCATTTTTTAAGTAATTATATTTTGACCAAAATGTTCATCGTGAAAGTATATTGCTTAAAGACCTGTTTGCTTTCTGGTACGAAACCAAATTGAATTTGAATTCAATTGAGTTTAAGTAGAGAGATGGAAGTACATCGTACAGTGTGAGCCAAGTGTTGCTACTCAACTCAAAAAACGTTATGGAGTGACACAGCACCTACAGTAACCTTTTCAGAACCTACAAAAACCTTTTTGTTTTGCATAAATAAATAGATAACAAAAAAAATTATTTTTGGAAAGCTATTTATTTTGTTTGCAGCATGTACTTACGCCATTGTTTGCAAATAGAGTTGCCATTATGTTTTTCTCAGGACTATGAAAAACAACAAGAAAACAAATACGTTTCAAGTGCAATCACCTTCCTTGATTACATCTCGTGTTTTATTTTTTTTCAAGAACAAGAATTTTCAAAAAAAAAAACATAGATAGGAATATAAAAGAAGAAAGTATATTTATTAACAGATAGAATACATGAATTGATAAATTCTAATTGTTAGATATCAATGAACAGATTGTATTCAAATCTCATTGGCTTGTTTATATATTCGAATAGATTACCTTGAAAGCCTATTGGTTGATAAATATAAATTATTCAAATTATTCATTATAGAAAAACGCAGTGAAAGTTTCGTTTGGGATAAACAATGAAATCCCATATGGTAACAGATACAATATTCAACACAGAGATCACCACCACATGTCACATAAACACGCACAAAAATTCTTCCATGTTTTTAACGATGACTTTTCGCTCTGAACACAAAACAGCACAGTCACAAGTTATCAGGGACCGCTGAGCAAGGTGGCTAAGCCCACTCAATCTCGAATATTCACGATTGAAAATAAAGGTTTTAATCACCTTACTCTGAGCAGCCATATTCCCAGCTATACCGAACAATGTTGCTGTCAATTTCGTCATGTCGGTGTTGTATTTTTTGGCCGTCAGTTTGTCAGTGTTGATTAGAGATTCTAACTGTTCCAACGTCACTACAGCATCCTTGTTTTTATGCTTTCTTTTTGACGTTCCTTTGCTGGACGACATGTTATTTCGTTTCCACTAGCTGTAATAAATACAATTTTTTCCAGCCATTTTTGTTTTCTTGTTCTGATTCTCGTCCGGTTTCTGTATTTGTTCTGAAGTTCTGTTACTGTTGGACTGTTAAGAGCACTTGATATTCAGAATGAGTCATGCAAACCATCAGCCTCTTGTGACAATAACAACATTTGTAACGATTACATGAGCAAACAACAACTCGATTGGTGTTCTTAACTATCCTACTTTATTTCATTACTTTTTTTATTACTTATATTTGTTTCAATCTCGTCTCGTAAAATCAAGTAGCAAAGCAATACTGAGTTGGTTGGTAACACTCATAAAAGCGAGTTACCGCTTGCAAAAGTACTGGCCGTAATGTAGGGTATGAACAACATACCAGCAAAAATCCCGCCAGCATGAACTCCTAACGACATTAAATTTCACCGACATACTTATTTGTTTTTGAGTTGATAAGTTTGCAGAACAAAATATCTGAAATTGCCCTGAAGATAAACGTTTGTAGCAATCAATTTTCGCGACATTTATTTTACAATTTTTGATTTAAGCACAGCACCAATGTTTGAAATCTGTTAAACTTGTTTAAAGTTGCAATGATAACTGTCACAAACCTCTAAACGTTTTTGAGGGTTAGAAGATGAAAATTCAGAGGGGAGACAGTTCCATTGCTCGCAAAAGCTAAGAAAGATAAGAGAGGTTAAGATGGATATGGTAAAACATTCAAGGGATGAAAACGCGTGTACTGTAAAGACTCGATTAAGCGCCCCCATAAAATGAAAAGTATTTTATAAGCGCTCCCCTCGCATAAGCGCCCTTCTCTGGTCCTAAGATCGGGCGCTTATTTGAATTCCAGTGTTTTTGAGACTGGGACGAGTATATTCTAAATTACATAGGTAGAGGTGAAAGGAGTTCTAAAAAAACAAACAATTCTTGCTACTTTTACTTCATAGGTAGAGGTGAAAGGAGTTCTAAAAAAACAAACAATTCTTGCTACTTTTACTTTGCTTCTATTTCTTTTCTTTTACAATAACAAGGAAATTTCTTAATTTGAATGTCAGTGATATCAATTTTAATTATCTTTCTTTTTTCTTCAAGTTTTTCTTCCGCAAATTTGTGGTTGCCTTGTACTTGGTCGGAACTACCAAACCATTTTCTCTTTTTCTGTTATTCTAAATTCTTTTATTGTTATTTCTGAAAACATCTTTAAAGGATATCAAATATAATATCCCAAGTGAAAATAATTCAATAAGCGCCTCCCTCGAATTAGCACCGCCGTCGAATACGCGCCCCCTCTAAAGCTCCAAAAATTAAATAAGCGCCCGGGCGCTTAATCTTAGTCTTAAACAGAAAAGAAAACTGTTGCGCAGTTTAAAATTCCTCAGTACAGTAAAATGTGGTCGACGGTTCTTTCAGTGGAGTCGATCGTTTTATTAATTTAGATATTGAAGGCTGTCAGGTGGAACTTTCAGTTATGGGGCTTCATTAACCATCTCTTTCAATATAACCACTCAGCATTGAA
Source organism: Turritopsis dohrnii (assembly GCA_027922465.2). Lineage (NCBI taxonomy): Eukaryota > Metazoa > Cnidaria > Hydrozoa > Anthoathecata > Oceaniidae > Turritopsis > Turritopsis dohrnii. The sequence goes on along the minus strand of BQMF02000101.1, from coordinate 162,021 downwards.
AAGAGCTCCTAGTCAAATCAAATGTGGGAAAATCTCTTTTTATGGATATTTTAGTATATCATCAAAACTAAGCCCAAAGTCTGCTGAAATATACCGTTTGTCTCCTAAAGAGGTAGGTCCATCAAAGTTTTACCGGGCGATGGATTTTTGGCGACAGAAATTGGCACCATCGTCACGATCATGTTGAGGCGATAGTTTCTTATCGCCCGATAAATTCATGAATCGCCTTGACAAAAATTATTAGTCAGGCAGCCACTTGCATAAAGAAATGAGAGTCTCTGCAATGTAAAGGGACAATTCAAAAAGATAGTGGAATGTGTTCTGAAGATACTCAGTATTATATTAATTATTTTTTTACCGGAGCACTTAAAATTATTTATTAAACAAATTATCATAAAAAGAAAAATCGCGATATTCCAACAACAACAAATTTTTCTCCGCCATCCTGTCCTTCCTTCAAGACAAATCTGAAAATCGAGTGTATACTCAGATAATTAAATCATTTTTTTAAAAAAAACCCTTTAAATAAAATGTTTTAAGACAATATTTGTTCCATATCTCTGTTCAATGTTTTAATAAAAAAAATTATTTTCAAAAATGTTGAACCCCCGTCAATTGTTTCGAACGCTTAAAGATTCCATTATGTCTGGAAAAAACCAGCAATGTTACATCGGGTGCAAGAAATAAAAAAGCAAAAAGATTTGTCATCGCATCGGGAGAAGGCGACGAGACGACTAAGTGTTCTAATAGACATCGATTAAACCTATTTCCACCACCAAAACTATCAAAAGGACAGCAGATCTTTAAATGAGAATAAAGATCCTCCAATGGACCAACAACAAATTATTAGTTCTAAGTATAAAAATAAAGAACTATATATAACGTAACAGAAGATAAGGTTCTATCATCCTCCACAGCTGGTGAGGGCGATGCAACAGAGGTTACTGGTAAAGGTGATGCAACAGGTTAACTGGCGAGGATGACGAGACAGCATCGTCGACGACAGGTACTTTAGACGAAGGGTTGAGTACATGGTAATACCGGAGATGCATTACGGATGATATCTGAAAGGAGGTCCGTGAAGCGGTGGGCAGTTGATGATATCGTTTAGGTAGGATGTGAAACTGATCTGGTTTTGGATTTAGCATCGCAACCTCAAACCCAGGGTATCGAAAAGGCAAGAGACCCTGGGTTCGAACTTGGTAGCGTCGATCTCCCATTTGAAGCGGACGGAGGGAGAGGTCAGGACGTGAATTTGCGCTCTTCAGCAGTGTGGTGAAACCGTTGGCAGAGAGCTTCCTCCTTCTCTGACGCCAAGAGCTGTGTCAGAGTGGGTTGATGTGGTCGTTGCTAAACTAAATCTCTGCTTGCGAAATGCTGCAGTCTGGACCTGGTGTATTGCGTAGTTGCATAATGGCACGAAAGAACCGGTCTGTGATTAGGGTTCCAGATAAACCAGTGATTGATTGCAAAGGTCTTTTCGTAGTCTTCACTGCAATATTTTAGCTGTTTTTCAAGGTTTTCCGATGAAATTTTTGCCTCTATTCAATGTTTTTTCAAGAAAAAATTGAAATTTTTGGATCCCTAAATTGTAAAACACTCAATGATTTAAAGGTTAGTTTCAATGAATTTGGTACTGATGGTTACACAATTGGTCTGCTTTCGAAGGTTTTCAAGGTTTTCAAGGCTATTCGCCCTTTTTTCATTCCAAAAGGTTTCGACTGAATTTGCCAGGTTTTAAAAGAAAAATTCTATTATTTTTCAGTTTCTGTACTGCAGGACATTTTCCAGGACTTTTTCCAATCAATTGTTGAACTTGTGCGGTCCAACCTACTTGTTGAGTCCAACATGAAATCAGAAGAATAATGAAAACATTAAGATGTCATATTCAAGTTTCGTAGAAGCATGTTTTCTTCTTCGTTTTCTATTCAACAGTTCAATCGTGTCCCACCCTGACAATTCTTTCGAACAAAACAAAACGATAAAAAATACTTAATGTGCTCTCGACACACATTCAGTTCGACTGAGGATTTACCAAAAAATCTTGCTGCAACAATGCGTCCAGATCACGTGATGTTATAACACAATGGTCATAAAACACCTATTGTCTGTCGACAGTGCAAAAGGTGACGTTGATACGAGTTTATGTCAATTCATTGTAAAGGTTATTTGTTGATACGAGTTTATGTCAATTCATTGTAAGGGTTGTTCGTTGAGCAAATACTCTCAATAACTTGCTCTAGTTCCGATTCTTCCTCTCCAAGTGTTTTTCGATTTTGAGATGATCGCTTCGGAAATTCTTTGACCATTTTCTCTAATAACTTCCCTGCGGCAGTCTCGACCTCATGCTGCAAAAAGGGAATCAGTTATGAGACAGGACTTCAGAGTGACACTGGAGTATAATAGACACAACAAACCTGCAGGATATGTACGCCAGTTAATGAGACCACCACCAGTTCTTGCATACCATCTCCCATCAAATCAAGACCGTGAACGGAGAGTATGGGTTTCGAAAACTGTTTCCTCCACACCAAATCAAAATGAACCATGTCAGAGAATCCATTGGTTGGTGCGAACCATTTATACACGAGCAATTCCTAGGGGGTTGAGCGAGTGTTCATAAATCACCATTCTTATTTTATCAGTGATCTCTTGGAGACATTGTACAACCATCAAGATGGTGTTATTTAAATCACTGAGAACACGTCAAATTTTACCAAGGTAACAAATAACAACATCCCGGTAGTTGCGTGAAACATAAGACAGTTGAACTGTAAATTCTAACGAGAATTGACCGAAGATGAACGATAGATATGGAACTCGGCCACAATTTAGAGTTTATCAGAAAGTGTATGGGAAAGATCTACTGCACGTCCAATTTCGTTCTTTTTCCTTATTTTTCCAATTCTTAAACAAACGTTCGTTTCGCAATATTTCGCACGATATAACGAAAATGTCGACAAAATACGAAGATCTTGCTTTACCTGGCCATACGTACCAAGCAAAATTTCGAGATTACCATCGCAATCGACGTCAGTAATACAGGAACACGTGACGCTATCAAAACAATCTGATTGGTTAAGCACCGCCATCTTATCAAGTCCGTTTTCCGTAACATTTCTTAAACATCAAAAACAAAAAACATCACGCAAACCTGGAATAAATGCTTTAAAAAAAGATTTGAAATCTAGAACTACAGCAAGAGGATTGGGGATTTTTTTAGCAGATGCCAAAAGTCTTGGCAACAAAACTGAAGGCTTCATACGAAACAACCTTGCCCAGTAAATCCCGCTAGTTCTGGTGAGATGAAAAAATTAAAAAGTGGTAACCAACGGAATAAACCATAACAAGAAATCTTTGGTCCTAATTTTCCACATCCTATAAGGATGTCAGTGAAATTATCGAGCAGGTACAATGTTCAAAAGAATTTTTTAAAACATCACTTACAAGAACACAACTGAAACCTCCAGAGCACTGGTCACTAGTAGATTCAACTCTTCACAGTTACACATGGCGTCTCTTGGAGAAGCTGAAATAGAAGCAGCTCTACAAGTAACATCACTTTAGTTCATACAATCCCATACACAATACACAATCCAATCGGAGAATTACAACACAGAAACTTCCCATCGGAAAACATGGATGTGAAATCAAACGAACTGTTAAAGTTGAAATTGAAAAAACAAAAATACAAACCGAAAGTTATTTTAAAAATAAAAGCAGACATAAATGATTACACGACAGATTTAATAGATCAACACTTACAAGGATCAAGTCTAGTAGCTGTGATCTCCTCTTCGGATATCAACCCAAACAAACGCACAGAAGAGATGGGACCATTCATTGATAAAGTCCAGGTTTGGAGTACTTCTGCAAGTCAAACGAAATACAGTGGACTCTCTATAATTCGACTTTCCATTACTCGAACTCTCCATAATTCGAACTGAATCAGTGGGTCCCTTCGAGCTAAAACCTACCAATATCACTCTCTATAACTCGAACTCTCCATAATTCGAACAATTTTGTTTTCCCCTTCGAGGTTCGAGTTAGGGAGTGTCTACTGTATAATATTTTATGTCAATTTCAGAAAAAAGTATTCCTTAATACCAAAACTCTCCATAGGGTGTTTCCCAGTATTAGATTCACTTCTCAAGCGTTTTGATTATTGAGTGGACCCAATACTTTTGATAACGCTAAACTATATTGAACTTTTACAGTGGAACGTTTATGGTCCCGCATGCACATACCAAGTGTTCACCGACCCTTCATCAATTTCTTACCGGTTTTGAATACATTGGTTAATGTGACGCGCATATCACCAGTATCGCAGCCAAGCACAGCAACCCGCTTGTATGAATCACAATTCTTTATGTCCATCCATGTCACTCTATGAACACAAATTTTCGATGTAATGAAATCGAAGGTTCTTAAAACAATTATTAGCAATAGCAATTTGTATTATTTTCTTGAAATCTTTAAGTACAGGTGAGAAATGATCCATCATCTTGTATGTCAGAGATAGTATGGTTACTAAAAGATCTGCTTATCTGAGTTTTACGGCATGCATACCTTCCAGGGATATCAGAAAACTCAGGGAAATATTTTCCGCATGGATGCTCTTTAAACTTCTGTTGGTCCTATGAAGTCAAGAAAGATGAAGAATATGAAAGATGAAGAATATGAAAGATGAAGAATATGAAAGGTGAAGAATATGAAAGATGAAGAATATGAAAGATGAAGAATATGAAAGATGAAGAATATGAAAGGTGAAGAATATGAAAGGTGAAGAATATGAAGCATTCTTCAGTAATTTCTTCATCCAAAAATCATCAAGATCCGATCAGGAAACTTCAACCTTTTGTGTGACTAAACTTCTAAGTTAATAAAGCCAGGTCAGAGTTCAGGAGAAAAATGAGGGGAAAAGTCGAAGTACTTACATCTCCCCTGAAAATATGAATGTGTTGGTCGCTCCCAGATAACAAAAATACGGTCTCGTAACTACCGTTTTCAAAGATGCTAGGAATAAAAGTCATTGATCGTTTCAAAAGCAACAGGTATGTACAAACGATTCAAAGAAACAAGTGATTTCAATATAATTGTAATCTGTTATGAGAAAGTATGGGAAAATGTCAATCTCGAACCCAGGGTCTCTTGCCTTTTCGATATACGGATGGCAAAGAAGACCCTGGCGAACGCTGGTCACGTGACATGAAAATTACACAAAATCTGTGTAATTTTTATAAGAGGTGGCCCGAAGAAATTTTGTCTTGTGCATTCAGTTTTTTATATAGTCACATTACAACCAATTTAGAGACTAAATATAATTCGTCGAGTTCACTCGAGCTCATTTCTGCAAAACTTTAAAGTTGTTTACATATTTCCAAGACTTCAACAGCATTCTGGAAAGCGGTGTTTCTGATTTGATAAAGATTCTATTCCTTATCAATGTTATTACATTCGAAAACCTTGAATGATAAAAGGGAGATTGCAAAATTCGTGTGGTGTTGTGTGGATTTTATCTTTGTAACGAGCTGTGGTGTTTATTTTAGAGGCACACAAAAACATGTATAGAATGAACAAAAGTAAAAAAAATGAACAGAAAATTAAAACTTGAGTGTATTGAGGTTCAATCTTCCACAAAAGAAAATGTAAATAACCTATAAAAGCACACAAAAAGTAAAAACAAACTATGAAGATAATACATAAAAACAACAGTGCAGTGGTGAGAGAAGATTCTCATTAAATAATGTTTGGGATGAAGAACTTATTCAAATATATTAAATGATTCAACATTGTTATTTATATCAAAATTTGCTAAGTTCACTGGTCAGTAGATGTATGTCTATTTCCAAAAAGCCCTATAACTTTTTCTCGTAAGTGTCCTAAGTATTATTGAGTATACGTCTGTCACAAATGAAGACAGAAAAACACAACTTATAAAATGTTCACTCTTCTTTAACCTATGAAGTCTTTCTCAAGTAATAATATATACTTATCAGTATACTTTAAAATTATGTTTGTTGTATTATGTTCACTACCTTTAAAAGAATTATTTTTATTATGAATTCTTGTAGGATCTTGTGTAGGATCCTGTCAGGATTTTAACCAGATTTTAACATATGTTGAGTGAAATTCGTTGTGTTAGTTTCAAGGTTACTATATGATCGAAAACAGGATGGTATTCTGTATGAATACCGATATTTCAAATTTCAGGGAAATTGCTTTTTAAATTATCTTCCCTTACATCGTCTCAGTCATTCTTGTCAGCCCATTCTTCTCTCTCTGAAGGTACTTAGTACATGACAATTTTCAGGATTTTTATAACCACGCTATGTGACGTATATAGTTTTAAGTTATGACATGGGATCTTGAATCCATAATGGCAGATGGTTTAGTTTTAAGTAAACGCTGTATTGTTGTTAAGTGTAAAGTTTACCTTTATCCTGTTATGTATTTTGCTAAACGATATACAGCTTAAGATACAGAATTCTTAAGTCAATGTATACCTTGTTATGAAAATTGTCACATACCGTATATAAAGTAAAAATTAGATTACATTTTCATTCTATGTATGTGCACATGCTTGGTTTAGTTTTTGATTCCATTTCTGGATTGCAACGCTTTGTTTAGACACACATATTGAACAATTTTGCTTCAGAAACGTTGTGATTTACTGAAGCCACTAAATTCTAATAAGGAATCTGAGTGAATGGAAATTAGCTACATAAATTTCATGAGTCTATGATATTAAATATGGAAATATAGGTCAATCTGTGATCAACAAATAATATTTCAGCTATGTAATTGTATGTATTTGTGATTTCTGTAGTTTTATTGTTGATAATATTCAAAAATCGTGTCAAAAAAAAATCTTTTTTTCCTCCCAGAAATGATTGAAGATGCTCATCCTCATATCTGTGAATATGCTCTTAAATTTTAGCACATGTGTGTGAGCCTACAATTAAAGTTCTTAGAAACTATATTCTTCTAAAACAGACTGCCATAATTCATCACTATTCCGTTGTTTTATCAGTCAAAAGAGCATGAAAATTTATCTTGTTCACTTGTTGATTATTTTAAGAACTTTTTGTTGTTAGCCTTTCTCATTGTAAATACATAATGCTACCATACCGGTGCTTTGTGAAATGAAATGATAGCTAAAATAATGTTATTTTGAATAATTAAATTTTCAGACTCTAATTCTTATCTTCCTCAGCAGTAACTCGGATGATTTCTTCTTTTTGCTCCTGCGGTCGTTGTAATATTTTCAGCCAATAGAATTCGTTAATTCAGTAGCGTTCGCCAGGGTCTTCTTTGCCGCCATCCGTATATCGAAAAGGCAAGAGACCCTGGGTTCGAGGTTGGGAAAATGTTTGATATCTTGGATTTTTGAACAATCAAACTTGTTTGGCTTCATCCAATCAATCAATCAATCAATCAAACAATAAACATGTGCCGGAATATACAAAAAATACATACAACCTAAAAACTGCAATTTCAAGTGCTTTTCAAAAATAGAATCGGTTCATGGAGCATTGCACGGGCAAATTGAACAGCGAGAACCACAATTCATATGCAATAATTTGGCTTTGTCAAGTTTTCATAAGAAAATGACAACAAACGCTGTGATTACTTGACTATCATGTGCATACGAAACAACATTTAGGTAGCATAGAATATAACTATAACAAGGTTGTGCAACTTTTTGAATAAAGATTCAACTTACTCTGCATGAAATAAATGATATGGTATGAAGCCAAGTCGTTCGTTTTGACAATTTTCTGTAATAAAAATTTGCAAACACTCACACATCATTCGAAAACACTTACATAACAAATTATGTACCTTATCAACTTTTTTATTATGCTTTTTGAAAATTTCAGACTATTTCTAGCATTGCTTCGGTTGTCCTTATAACATAATTCTACTTACGAGCTAATTTGTCTATATCAAATTCTGTTCCAGGCTCCAAGGCATTATAGATATTGAAGAAATGTTTTGGTGAAACATCTTTCTCATTAGTCTAAAACAATCCACATGGTTACCTTTCACTGGAAAAATTTAACAGTACAGTTGCTTCTATATTATCATTATATATATAAATAACAATAAAAGAAAAGCTACACCAATAGGAATGAAAAAAGAAAATTTTTACCTTTAGCAGAATAATAGTAACTCCAACAATTAAGCAACGACCATTCTGAGTTTTATAAAAAGCATCTATCGAGATAAGTTCTGCACCACCTTAAAAATCATTATGGCATGTAAAATTAGAATCAATCAATCAATCAATCAATCAATCAATTTTTCATAGACCACCACCAATATGTACAATGATACTTATTTCGTCAATGATGCACATATAACTGAAAAGGGCAATCTACAATGGAGACCGCCAAAAGTAAGCGTGACGGACACCAAGGACATCACAAAACAACCACGGGACATCACAGGACAGGACAAACTAAAAACAGGCTGAAAAACAAATCTAATTACAGTGTAAATGAGTAAAGCAGGTAAAAAAACCAAAAAAACAAACAAACAAAAAAAAACAAAAAAAAAACGAAACAGATCAAACAATCAAATAGGAGTTATGAAATGTGGATTTAAGAGTAGTTTCAATTTAGGCAAAGACAAATCCATCAATTTAGAGTCCTTGACTATAGTATGACAAAAGTGCCAAGATAGCATAGACTGGTGTCTAACAGATTTGAGACACGAGTTTGTAGGCGTGAGAGAAATCTACTGCAAATGTGTCGAGTAGGGGTGAGTGGAGTTTAGCATGATACACAGAATGTAAAAAAGTTACATTCTGTATAATGAATTAAGTCAGTAAACTTTAATAAACCCAATTAGCGAACAAAGGTTCTACTGGGGCATCAAAGTCTGCAAAACACATTATACGAACAGCACAATTTTGCAGAGATGTGATCCGTTGTACATACATAGATACAGGTTGACCCCATACTTGTACTTGAGGGTCTCCCTGGGTACCATGTGTCTAAGTTTACATAAAATTCAATTGGCACGTTTCAGTTTGACCGCTATACTATCAATTTGAGATTTCCAATTAAAGTTAGAATCAATCAAAATTCCAAGGTATTTAATGTGGTTACTAGGAAAAATCCTTTCACCACCGATTGACAATTTAACCTCGAAATCAACAGGCTTTGAGGGGTGTTTAAAGATCAAATATTCAGTTTTGCCAGGATTAAGAGCAATTCTGTTGGCATTGAGCCAGTGCCAAAGGAACTTGAGATCTAAATTAACTTTTTTGTTAAGAGATTCGAGAGATTTGCTGAAGTAAAGGAGATTCCTGTCATCAACAAAGTGGTGAACAACAGAAAACCTAATAGCAACATTTAAATCATTAATATACAACAGAAATAATAACGGCCCAAGCCAAGGACAGAACCTTGGGGTCACTGTGTCTGACAATACCTATACAAGAGGAAACTCCATTTAATGTAACAAACTGAGTACGGTTAGTGAGGTATGATTTAAAAATTCTAATGGCTCGCCTCTTATGCCATAATGAAATAATTTTTTCAATAAAATCTCGTGATCAACAGTATCAAATGCTTTTTGAAGGTCAATAAAAATGCCACAACCATAGTTGCCCTTGTCCAGAGCATCCATGATTTTCTGTGCCATATTAAGGATAGCATGCGATGTGTAATATTTTTTCCTGAAACCAAACTGATGAGAATAAATAACTTTAGTATTTTAAAGAAACTGATAAACCTGTTGATATATCAGTTTTTCATAAATTTTATCCAAATTCGATAACAATGAATTGGTCTGTAATTGTTACATAAAAGTTTTGTGTTTTTATAAACAGGAAGAACTTTAGGGTTTTTTAATCTATCAGGATAGACTCCACAAACAAAAGTTAAATTGACTAGTTTGGATATAGACTGGGCCACAATACTATCAATTAAGTTTAAGATACGAGGTGGTATGCTGCAAGGACCAGTTGCTTAAGAACCATCTAGTGATGTTATACACTTGAGAACATCATCCCTGGTAACAGGTGAAAGAAACAATGAATATTGATTAGGGTTCTTCAGAAATGTAGTATACGATTTTGGGGTACGTGGTATTTTAGCGACAGAGGAATAAAAGCTATTGAATGTGTTTGCAATAACTTGAGTGTTGGTTTCTGATTTACCATCAATTAACAGGGTAGTTGGAGGAGGTACAGATGCATTTTTCCCAAGTAGTGAGTTAATGCCTTTCCAGACTTTAGCTATATTGCTGCTATTTTCACGAAAGTAAGATAAGTAGTGGGTTTTTTTGTTGATTCTGATAGAGTTGCGATATTTTTCAAATCTATCAAGATAGAAAGCTTTTTCCTGTGGATTTTTAGCAGAAAGATATTTTTTATGCAAGTTATTGCGAATTTTCATAGAGCAGAGGATACCTTTACTCATCCAGGGATTGCCAGCCTTGGGAATGTCATGCAAACGCACTCTGATTAATGGTGCCTTCTCCTCAATCAAATTTTGAATCGATTCATAAAAGCTATTGAAGCTATAATTAACATCATTAAGTTCAGCTTTAATTATTTTATTCCAGTCATAAGAGTTTATTGCATCCAAAAATGCATCAGAGTCAAATTTAGACCAGTCACGCACTTCTCAAAAAAGACTAATTTTTTACCTGATTTTTAATAATCAGGAACTGTGATAGATGATCCGATATGCTAGTAAGGATATTTCCAGACACAGTGTTTACAAAATCTACAGAACAAAAAATATTATCTATATCCGTAGCACTATTGCTGGTGACACGAGTTGGAAGAATTATTTGGGGTATAATAGAAAAAGAACCAATTAAGTCAATAAATGTATGAGTATCAGCACTTTTATTAGGATTCAGCAAGTCAATGTTGAAATCTCCCAGTAAAACTATGGGTTTATTCTCCATGGAGATTTTATGGAGGACAGGAGACAAGAAGTCATTACTGAATGCATCAACAGACATCACAGGATGCCTGTAAATGCATCCGACTATGACATTCTTTTTATTATTCCTGTATATCGCAATAAAAGTGGATTCAAGTTCCTTAGGTAGATAACAAATAGATTCAAACTCAGCACGACAAGAGTATTTGATCTTATCAGAGACATATAGAAGAGTTCCACCTTTTTCTCCCTCACAAGGAGTACCTTATCGGTAAAAAATCTGTCGGTAAAAACTTTCGTCGGCAAAAAATTTTGTCGGTTATAAATATTCGTCACCAAGACAAATATTCGTCACTTTTTACCGACAAAACTTTTTGCCGAGCTATATGTGAAACGTTCATTTTTTTCTGGTTTTCTTTATTCTGCTTTATTAACACTTTGTTAGTAGCTACAATACATTATAAGCTAAATCAATCATCGTCATTTATTTCCAAATCAATTCTGTTCGACCCGTTCACTCAGAAACGACAATAATTGTACTTATGATTTATGATTTTTTTATTATTTTCCTGAAAAAAATAATCTTCAAACTTCGATTCATTTCAAACTTACGCATTCTATTTATTTTTCAATACTTATCAACATGAATTAATCAAAAATATAAGTCCTAATGTGTCTTTAAACTGCAAATAAATAAAAAAATTTGTCGGTAAAAATTATTCGTCGGCAAAAAAATTTGTCGGTAATAAATATTCGTTGCCAAGGCAAAAATTCGTCGCTTTTTACCGACAGATTTTTTACCGATAAGGTAAACTCAGTTTGGTAACTGGATGAAGTGTGACAAAAGTGTTGTTTATCATTCAACTTCGTTTCAGTGATTCCGATGATATCAAAGTCAAAACCAGGAGCTGCCATAAGTTGTTTAATTTCCTCAAAATGGGCAGGTAAAGAAGCAACATTGTTATGAAAAAAAGAAAGGAAATTTTTGGGATTCATTTCAAATGACTCAAACTTTTCTACTTCAACATATTTGCAGTTAACTCCAATGTCTCCCCCCATATAATTTTCCATAATCTCGGGGAAAAGTTGCATATTATTGATGTGTTCAAGCAACAATTTGACAAATGCTAACTTATTATTATTAATATCCTGCAAGCCTGTAGTAGGAATAATACCAGTGGTATTGCTGTAAAAAGGGATAGCTTGATTTACACATTTTAAGCAGGACCACTTTTCTAGGGGTGAATTTTGATGCAGGGTATAATACTCCTATGACGAAACAGCATTGCATTTACAGTGGGACCACATTTCGCATACATCACAAAAAATTGCATTTTGATTGTTCCTTACTGACCTGCCACACACACTACACGGAAAAAGAAGCATTTACACAAAAATAATAACATAAACACAATACTTATATGCGCAACCCAGGAAAAAGCTAGATTACACTATTTACACATGAGTCAGACTATAACCGCCATTTTGAAAATTGAGAAATGATCTGTAGATTTCTGGTAGATTAAAGGATAAGGTTGAGTATACACTATGAAGGACGAAATGTAAACTAACTTTCAAAATCAAAATCGGGGAATGAGTCCATAATTTCTAGAGGGTGATTAACTTTCATCGGCCTTGCGTTTACTGATAATTTATAATAAAGTTTTCCTTGGTGGAACCACGAACCAGAAATTCTATGTCCACGTTTGAGTGAGCTACACACCCAAGCCATATGTTGAAAAAAGGTGACAAATTTTCATTAAAGTAGAGCTTCGTATCGTCAGGAAAACCAAGTTCAGACTTGTTAGTGTTGTTAAGTTTAAGTCTGGATGATTTGGAACATGCTGCTTCAACGACTTTTCTGTTGATGACTTTCATTAATACTGTTTTTGTTTTGTTTTTTACTTTTTTTGCCTAAGGGGAGTCTGTGACAGGCCTCAACATCCTCTTTCATGATTACGATATCTGAAGCTCTTAAAACTTCAAGGCACTTATCTTCCAGATCTTCATTACTAACATCATTAGGAACACCGTCAATCTCCAGGTTATTCCTTCTATTATACTGTTCCAGAGATTCACTCTGGATTTTTACATTAGTCATCGAGTCATAAGATTTTACTTTTTCTTTGAGACTACCAATCTTCTCTCTTAATCGTTTATTTTCTTTGTGAGAGGCATTTGTTTCATCTCTAAAATTCTCGATGAGTTCTAAGAGTGATTTTAGGGATATTTTTTCTTTCTTTCCTTCCGCAGACATTATAAAAGATCAGACTATAAGAGATTCGGAATGATAGATGAAAATTCCTTCATAGGCGTGTCGTGTAAACGGCCCCAAATAATTTTACGTAACCACAAAATGTGTCTGCATCGTGCGAGATCTGATCACAACAATAGAAGTACAATAGAAGTACTATATATGTCTGACAGTCATACAGAAAGTCATTTACTACAAAAGAACATGTGTCCAAGATAAAAACAGAAATGTTTTTTGAAGCTTAAATGTTTCGCAAGGAAGAATAAGAACTTGATTATATTAAGTCAGCTGACTAGATAATTATTTATGACGTTTTTTAAGGAAAGTTCTTTTTTTTCAACTTTTTTTTAAACCTGATTGACAGTTCCAGTATATATATATGTGAATAGATGATTTCGGAGATCCTGCAGCCCTGATGGATAGTCATATCAGTGGGACATTACCCCACCATGTTTTCATATGGGAAGGATGGGAGCAGTGTGTTGATGTTTTGATTGTCAGTCCTTTCTTCTCAATATTATATATTATATAAAAATGATAATAAAGTGTGCTGATTTTTTGGCATCAATAACCAACATAGCAAATATTTTTGATGTGTTTTTCAGGTTTTCGAGGTTCTTCCTTGTAGCCGATGTTAGTGAATAAGTCATGTGAAAAAAAACTGTTTATTTGTTATGTTTATTATGTTTCTTAATTTTTAGTATTACTATATATATAATTCTAATTTCAACATTATGGGAAAGGACTGTTGTTACACCATGGGAAGTACATTATTCACAGTAATGTGAAAAGTGGAACAACAGTATTTCACAAATTTCTAGCTGAAGAGAATAACAGAAGAGCTAATGGAAGTTCGTAGCCACCCATTTTGGTTACAAAACCCTCTACAACATAAAGTAATGAATGTTTAGTCTGTTTTATATCTATGAAGCACTTGCAAAACTAAAAAAAGGTGTCTATAACTGACATGTGGATACATCATGTAAATAATCTATAGATACTGCAGAAAGTGAGTAATTTATTTACATAAAAGATATGGCCATCATGTCAGAAGAAAGATCCATAGTATACAGCTTTGCTAAAGGCAGATGGAAATTTTAGCGTCACTTATCTCCTGAAAATGTCATGCGGCATGTTTCCATTATTCATTAATTTTGTTGTATAGTGCCATACATAGCCAGAGAACGCATCAAATATGCCATTTTGCATTCAAATCAATGAGGTCCCGCCTGTTGTGGAGATTCAGTATATACTAGCACGAGCTTTCAAATTAATTGAGACCTGCTTTTTCTTCAATCGCATTATTTAAAAAGAAGAAATTTTTGTGGAACTTAGTTTTACAAATTAGGTATTCCACAAAGTTTTTCAGCATGTGTCTGACAGAAATCAAAACATCTCTATTATTCCAAAACGCTGCAAAAATTTAGAACGCTAAAGGTATATTTTCTTGATCCATGTGTATTTTCAATCAACAAACCATTAATTTTTTTGTTCAAGACATTGTTTTATTATTTGGAAAAAACAAATGACAGAATTATTCCAAGTCATCATGTTATAGTTTTATACATCCTAATGATGCATAAAAGTTTATTAGGGTATATATACCGTCAATCTTCCAAACTTCGGACATCCTTCCAAACTTCAGACACGCTAATAAAACAGACCTGTCTAGTAAACGAAAAGTACATACCCCGGGTACGAATTAAAGGCTCGCACTTCGCAAAATGCAAAGATCCTCTAAGTATCTGCGACCGAAGCTTTTTTCCTGAGAATCAACAAAAATGCGAAGCTAAGTTTTAATTTTGTTTTTCTTGGAATGCAATTATACAAATATACTAGATAACATTATTTAACGTATTTAATTACCAAAAAAATAACTTTATCATAAAAAAAGCCACGATACCAGGCGCCCATATGTCGCAGTTCCATCATGTTTTTGTTTGTTTTTCGTCTATAACACTTCAGATTTTTCTATTTTAACTGAATAGCCTTTAAACTATAAACATGTTTCCCTATATATTTCATCTAAATGTTTTAGAATAATACTTAACCAAGGTGCATTAAATAAAAATTATTTTATGCACGTAATGCATTAAAAACTTTTTAAAGTTTAACGCAATAAACTCTGAGGTGGAGAGCACGAGCAAAAGAACGAAGATAACTGGTGTGTGACCCACGTGTGTTTCTTATTTAATGACGTCAATCGATTGTTTATGTTCGAATAGAAAACAAGATGCCCTTATGGGCAGAAGGATTTCTGCAAAATCAGCTGAAGTATGAAAATGACTAACAATAACATTTTTGAAACTTGAAAGATTTTGAATGATTGAACAATACAATACAACATTGACTGCTGCTCAGTGTAGACTGCACACAGCAGGTGGGGATTGTGACACACAAATTAAAATGAGCTTTGTTATTGAAATTTTGAAGTTAAATATGTTCAAACAGCTGGCCAAAGGTGTGCTACCAGTGAAAATTTTCATGAATAAATTATTTGAAATTATATGTTGACTCTTTTGAATGTTTGAATGAGAGTGAGAAATGTAAAAAGTACTCTTATATATAATTACATAAACAATACACAAATTATATATAAAAGAAACACATGACATAACAATCAACCCAAAATGACCTAATTTAATCTAACAAAATAGAAGAAAAGTTTATAAAAATTCTTTTAGAAATTCGAAAAGGTTGAATGATCTTTACAAGGCATGCCAAAAGTGTAATTGATACTATGTAAAACTTTATTGCATATATATATACATCTGAATGACATGAAACATTGTTTATTTTGGGTATACAACATACGATTAAGTTTATATTGATCTTTTCTGATATCACAGTGATTACGTATGAAAATCATGTAATATGCTTTAAACATTTGATATGTACTTCCAATCTTCTTAATTATATACAAACAGAATTCCCAATGTTGCAAATACAAAAAGTAATCAAAGATCTTGATCATTAAAAGTATATGCTCTATAAATTTATACCAAAATTTATCAACAAACAAATCAACAAACATAAAATAATAATAAATACATAATAGTTTATATGACGCTCGACCCACACACAAGCCACATACAAGCAGGAATAAATTCACAACAGATAACACAAGCAAACACAGGTCCACACAGCACGTAAAAATTGAACACAACGTAATTGTTCATTAACAATCGTGATTAGGAAGAACACTCATAAATAGGGGCATTGTCAGTATAACTTAGCTAGAAAACCATCAATCAAAAGTGGTGCAGAGCAGACAACCACTACTTAATGTTAGAGCTGAGGAGGAAACAGTATTAAAGTATTACAACCCAAACAAGAAATAAAAAAATCTTTTGTATCTAGAAAGGCTTAAACATTGAAACATTTTCCCCTAATACGAACACATAGCTCTTTGACTCAAAACTTCTTACTTTACAACTTCTTAGTTAGAAAAGAATTATCACACTAAAGTAGAATATTATACGTACTCCTCAGAGCTTCATAAAAGCATAATTGACACTACAAAAACTTTATTGACACTACGAACACTTTAAACTATATATACCATCAGACTATATATTTATTTACATCTGAATGAAAAATACTTACTTTATTTTGGAATAAAGTATACAGAATAATGAGTGTACATTGATCATTTCTGACTTCAAAGTAATTACGTAAGTATATCATATATATGCTTCAAACATTAAAGATTGCTATCAATCTTCCTAATTACCAATGGACTAATTGCAAACAAAAAAGTAAACAAAAATTTTGATCATGAAAAATACAAAACAGAAAGTTGAATGTTTTTTACAGGATGTGAAGTGTTTCGAATTGTATATCAAAATTAGGAAGGTTGTCCATAATTAGAGACATTGATAACCTAAAAACTACTGATCACCGACAAAAAAAACAATACTGCATTTCAAAGCATTATTATACAAGCACATAAGCTTAACATAGCTAGAGTGAAACATTAAAGATATAAAAAGTGATGCTGAGTAGGCAGACAGTTGGAGCTGATAAGGAACTTAAGCTGAGCTGTACGCATCCAGAGCTTAAAAAGCATTACAGCCCACATTTGAAACAAACAATGATCTTTTTTAGAAAAAATCTCAGACATTAATCTCAAAAAAACAAAACATACCTTTTCATTCTGTTTATAAAATGAAACGAAAAATCACCATTGAATCATAATAATATAATATAAGATAATAATAAATTACTGCTACAAATTTTATTCTTCATCTTCAGTTTTGGAAATGTGCATCTTCTTTAATTATACTGACTAAAGCTGCTTTGGTATCCTTTTGGTGTTTCTTCGACTGAAATGCGTGACTTAGGCTTCGTGTAAACATTCGCACGAGATTTTCAAAAACCGCTAGGTTTGGACAGTAAGAAGAAGAAAAAGAACAGAGCCGGTTTTAAGGTATTTCTTGCTTACGCAGAAATCCAAAAAGCAAGCAAATTTTGGTCATGCAAATCACATCCACATAGACCAAAATCAACATATAACCGAAATCAGAAATTTCTATTTTAGTTTGATTAGCAATACGGCATGCATTTACAAATGTTCTTGATCTAAGTTAACATTCGTATCCTGTTTATAAAAATTCTTTAAGAAATTTGAAAAATCGGTTGAATGATAACATAACATTGCATTTCTGATTTCGTATGCACCTCAGGACATTGCAAAAGTGCAATTGACACTATATGAAACAATAATGTATGTATACAACACCGATAAACTAAATTGATCTGAATGACATAAAACATCCTTTATTTTGGGAGTAAGAAATGATATTAAGTTTATATTGATCTTTTCAGATATCACAGTGATTACGTATGTAAATCATATTTTTTAAACACTACTGCTAATGTTCTTAACTACGAACAAAATTCTCAAGATTGCAAACAAAAAAAGTAAACAAAAATTTTGATCATTAAAAGTATATACTTTATGCTGAAATGACAGTTTTGTATTGTTACATGATGTGCAGTGTTTTGAATTTACAGACAGTTGGAAGAAGTTTTAATTTGCTATTGTGATTAGGAAAGCCATTCGTAATAAGGGGCATTGGCAGTATAACTTAAAAATTGATCAAACATTGAAACATTAAAAACATTAAAACATTAACATCAAACATTAAAAGTATGTAAGTGGTGCAGAGAAGACACACATTTTTGATGTTGGAGCTGAAGAGCTGAGCTTCAGTATCCAAAGCTTAAAAATAGTAACAACCCATATACCAAAACAAACAAAGATGTTTGTGTTTTCACTTAAAAACAAAAAAATGTATATATACCTTTTTCACCCTTCTGTTTACAAAACGTTGAGAACTTCAGAATGATCACAATTCAAGATAATTCGAAGTTTCTTCTACAGATTTTCTTTTTTCATCTTAAAATATGTATTTCTTCTTTTAAAATCCATTTAATATTAATCAAAGAAACTTTTGTAAATCTAAAAGGGTTTCTTCGCTGGGAGACATGACATGCATTGCACGCTGTTTTAGTTTCATGTAAACGCACGCACGAAATATACAAAAAACCGCTAGGTTTGGACAGTAAGAAGAAGAAGAAAAAGAACAGAGCCGGTTTTAATGTATTTCTTGCTTTCGCAGAAATCCAAAAAAGAAAGAATTAAAAGCACTGTATGTGAAAAAAATGGCAACTTTAAAAATTGTGAAGAAGTGTTTTCTGTAGAACTGGAAAAAGTAGTGGAAGGAGGCAAAGTTGTTAAACTATTAGAGTAATTGTTTAACAGTTAAAAAGTTCCAAATATTTATCAAAAACAAGATGAACTGTAGCGAAGTTAGTTCTGAATATTTTTTGAGAACTTATTTGGAAGCTTTTTTCTTTCGACTTTTCTTCTGTATATTAATATTGGAACGAGTTTAAATAATAAATGTAGTCTGATTATTTGATAGTGTTGTTATCTTTTTTCTACCGGCCGTTACCCACAATCTTTACTTAAGTGTTCTCTTGGCCCCCTTTTCAATCATATGAAAATTCTTGATTTTAGTATGAAAGATGGCACAAGATTTTACAACTAAATGTTGTAAATCGAGATCGCAAATTCAATAAATTCCCTTCGCAAATTCAGTAAAATGCTTCCAAAACCCTAAAAAAAATTTCACCTGCCACGCACATTTTCTCGCTACGCTTGGAAATTTCGTCCTAATTCGGACCTAATTTGGAAGGATGTCTGAAGTTTGGAAGATTGGACGGTATATAATTTGAATAACTACAATGCAACAGCGCTGCAAATAATTTTTTTACACCAGCTGGTCATCATAGGTGAACAATAGAATTCATATAACGAAGGAAATTTCAAAATTACCTTAGCAACGGTGGCCGTTCTCCCTAGCAACTAAAAATTGGTGAATAATCAATTAATATACCTCAGTTATCCTTCGTTGTCAATTGAGCACGGAAACTAATTGCCCCCGCAGCGAGCGTAAGCGAGCGAGGAGGCATAGTAGTTTCACGAGATAGGCGAATGTCAGTTTCCGATTTTGTTCTTCATCATCATCATCATCTTCATCCTCCAACTTTTCGTGTTGACGTTACACGGTGGTATAGAATTATTAGCTGACTTTGCTTTTTTTCCCGTTTCGAAGCATGGTACTGTAAGTGGAATGTTTTTTCGTATCTCTTTCCTAATTTATTATTATTTATACTATGTTATTTAGGAAGTTCGTATGATAAAATTGCTAAGACATTTTTCATATTACTTTTGTGTTGTTTTAGTGCAGTGAACGACTAGGATTTTGAAGCACAGCTTGAAATCTGAAATTTTGCCAACAACATTTTATTTTTGTAGCTATATATATATGTTTTAGCTCTAAATCTTTCATTCGATAAATTTTATTCAATGCACTGATTTTTGGCGGATCTTGCCTTAAAAAGATTTTAATTGGATGTCTGTGTATGCAAGAAAGCCTACAAATTGTCATTCTTCGTGTTTTCCTTCTTTTTTCTGTCCTCCAAACCTGGTGTGATCATGATCAATAAAACCTTCTTATACTTTTTTCTTGTTTTTTATGTAAACTTTGGCTATTTCTTGTTTCGAATCAAAGTTTGAAACGCAGTTTTCTAATGGATTTTTCGCTTTAATTTTTTTTTTAAAAAGTGTTTTTTTCTTTCTTTTGGTTCTTACAGAATTTCTTTAACAAATGTTTATCTTATTTTGATTATGAAATACGTATCCATGGTTTCAGTTCACACATTTTTTTTGTTTGTAGCCAACACTTTCTGATATTACTTGTTAAGCCTTAATTACACTTTTTGAAAGGTATAAATTAGCATCAGTGTGACATAGGACTAAGACATAACAAAAAGTAACAAAGTTTTTCTTTGTTTTTGTTTCCGTTGTATAGCTTGCAATGTATAGCTTGCTGTGTGTACAAATTGGAAGGCTTGAGCACGGGGGCATTTTTAGCTAAAGCTACATGCTAGTATAATAAGTTGAGCATGTTCTAGTTCATATAAATAGTTGAGCATGTTTTTAAAGAGTATCTTCGTGCGTGATTAAAAGCGCGTCTTGCCTAACTCTGCGTTATAGCGATCACTATCCCTTGCTATCAAGCAATCATCGTATTTCACAAAATCTGATGGTCCTTTCGTTTCAATAAAATTAATTCTGACCGGTCAAGTTGATCAGCATTAAGAAAAAACACATGATCAAGTGCCTTATATTGCCGGTCATTGACCGCTGACCGCCCCTTGTTTGCAGCGCTGATGCAATGAATGTAAGTTCTTCTGTACGTTTTCAGCACTTGAATGCGGCGCTATTTCCTTTTCGCACCCCCCTAACTGTATCTGATCCTAGCCCTAACCCTAACCCTGACCCTAGGGGGGTGCGAAAAGGAAATAGAGTGCCTGCTCCCCTTACCGCTAACTTTAATTGTAATGTTGCAAAATTCATCAATGCAAACGTAAAAACACAGTTAAATGGATTTAGCACCACAATTGGTCATTCTAGATACTAAATCAACAAGAACAAACAAAGAGAATAAGATTGATAACAAATACTGTAATTGTAAACATCATCGGGGTGATGTTCCTCTTTCCGCTAACTTGTTCCTCTTTCCGCTAACTAATTTCACGTTCGTCAAAAGTGATGCAAATAGCAAAATTTTATGGAATTTAGTGTTCATAGTAACAGTTTAATCCCTTTTCTCTCAATTTAAGTGCTTTCCTGCTTTGCTTCTACAGATATAAGACAACCACAGGCTTAATAAAAATGTATGCCTTTACTGTTTACAAATCGAAGGCAGCCATATTTTAATGAGCGAAGTTTTTTTAGAAAACAATAGTGCCATCTCGACAAGTCAACTTTTGATCGCAAAAATCTAGACACGTGATGGGAATTGCCCTATTGTGAGCCTGCAGAGTAATTATACGATAAACACAGACATCGTTAATTTGTTAAAAGCATGAACCGCGAATGTAATTATCAACATGTATTGAATTACTTTTTACACTCGCAACATATGAAATCAATTGTTTCTATACTTGTGATGGAGGTTTTCAACATGCGGAGGATACACGCTAGAATGATCCTAAAGAATTCAAGTTGCAATTGCTAAAAAGTTTAAATTGCGATTGATAAAAAGCGTTAACGCAATAAAATTTTTTTAATGACAATGGGTCCTTTGGGTGAAAAGGTCTACGAAACAAGTTTCACGTTTTCTTGAACGATAAATCTATGGGTGATATTATCAACATGGGATTTTGCGCTAATTGAATGTCTGTAAAAAAAAATTTAACTGTTTGAGTAATCAAGCTGAAATCAGTGCTAACAAGAACAAATTTTGTTGCTATAGCGGAGAAAGGACACGTGGTTACAGAATTACCTTGCTGTAAACTTAAGATGATTTACTCCCATATACGATATATACAAGAAAACTGTTTTTGTGGATAAAATCTCAGATGTTGGTAGCATTCAAGACAGCAGAGGAATAACAAGGAATCGATATGCTCCGTTATTTATGACACTGAATTTTGAAGCATTTATTTTTCGAGGAAGCCATTTTTAATATTTTTTTCAAAATGATCGCGACCCGGTGTTAGATTTTACTCTATTAATCAGTAAGTATTTGGCAATTCACTTTGAAACTTTCCATAACGATGGCTGAATGAATATACTTTTAGACAATAATTAGTTTGGTTTGATTTGTTGTCTTCAAATGAAGGAAATAAACCATCAAACTGAAAGTTAGCGGCAAGCGGCACATAGCGGTAAGGGGAGCAGGCACTCTAGCGCCCTTGAATGCTGCCGTATTTCAATGTTATCACTGCAGCTCATATTTACGGAAAATCTGATTTTCAGCTAGGATGCCAGAATGTATATAGCAGCACACACAGAGAGAAAAAAAGTAAAAGGATGATGGTGCATAATATTACCCACTAATCAACTTAATACAGAAAACAAACAAAAAGAACATAAACCTGGAATATAAGAGAATGAAACTTCTCTTGCTTGCATATCATGAGAACTATGAAACATCTCTCGAGCTTCAACATCATCAAAACGTTCCAAACAAGAAACTTTGCCCTTTAAAGTTCCCACTAAAAATCTTTCTTGTGTAGTAGCTGGATAGCGAAGTTTTGTACTGCAGTAAATATTGGATTGTGATCCATTATCAATAAAGAATATCTCTTCATAGAGTGTTGACTCTTCTTTTTGTTGAATATTTACGTTCACTTCTTCTTCATCATCGGTATCAGCCAGTTCTGATAGGTTATCCGCCATATTCGTTATTTCGTTTTCGTGTAACAAGAATCATTAATCACTCTCATTTCCAGACATAAAAAAAAATTAAAAGTTTTTTGAACATCATTTTTTTCTACTGTTTTGAATCATAGTTATAATTTTTCTTTTAACTATGTTTGAATCGAATCTATTGTTTTCACGCACAACGAAAACAATGTTTTGAACAAGACTAATGAAGATGCAAGAAGCAACTGAGAATTTCATTGAAATTTGAAGGAGTCAGCCAAGTTTACGGGATGTCAAATTCCCATTCTACAAGGATAGGAATGAGAAAGCGATAGGAGATACCAAGTTCATTTCATCTATTTTAGCCATGGCTTCACCACTAAATTATCGAGAAGTATTAAAGAACTTCCACACTATATGACCTTCTGTCTTAACGATATATATTTTCAACTAACAAAAGTATTTACACGTTATGAATAGCTACGGGGTCTGGAACTAATATAACAACCCCATGCACTTTTTGTTTGTGTTTCCTAAGTTTGACTCTCTCTTTTGACAAAATATTAACAACGACAGCAGCTGTTGTTTCTTCCTCAGAATCCATGTTTCTAATTTTTAATGATATATAGTGTATTCGCGCCAAAAATTTTAATTTTCAATGTCATTGAAAAATTATCATTGGAAAATGATAGTGTATTTCAGCCTGGTCCATTTTATAAGCTGTGCCGTGCCGAGCCGAAATTGGACATTTTTCAGCACGGCTCGGCTCGGCATTTGGTTTTGACCCGAGCCGTGTGTGCTGCATGTCGTCCAGCAGGTCAGCTGTGCGCACGGTTAAATATTGGTTTTATAAGCTATGCCGTTCCGAACTCAAAGAAAATTTAATGAGTTTGGCTCGGCACGGCACAACTTTATAAAATAGACCTTCTATTGTTGTGGTTTCCAGCCATTCAGAAAGAAACCTAAATAGTTATTGTAATTTACAATTTAAAATAATAAAAAAAAGCTGTATATATTTTCCTCTTAAATGGCAAATAAAAGTTGATTGATTGAAAAAAAAAGTTGATTGAGAAATACGCGTCGTGTACTGTTGGGCTGAAATGAACAATGTTGACTAACCCTTACCCTTAACTCCGAACATAACCGCAACCATAACCCCAGATTTTCCGACTCACCTCGATTACTTATACACTCTACAAAACCGGGAATGCAAAGTTGGACTATGCATGGATCACAACATTGTGTGGGGCAATTCTGTATTCTTCTCTTTTTTCTCGCTTTCACTCCTCTTCCCCATCCTATTTCTCTTACTCCCAACTTAAACACTACCAAGACTTGTAAAAAGTTTTTAGCAAACTTTAACTCACCACGAAATTAATTTTTTTCGGCTGAATCCAAAAGTTCTACATCACCTTTATTTACAAAAAAAACACGTTATACATTAATATGCGCACTCACTCACTCACTCACTCACTCACTCACCCTCTCGGAACTACTGATGATGACAGTTTGTTTGCGCGTCGGTTTTTTGTTTTTTTTTTCAATGTGGCTTAATGCATTTTGTTATATTTTGTTAAAATACGACCACATTAATCGTTAAGAGAACTAAGAAGTTCGTTCTGTTTTGTTGAAGTATTCTATGTGAACGATTCTTGAACTTCTTATCGATTTCATTAAATAAAAGTAGATTAGTATTTTAAGCCTTACTGTCTTTCAATTGTCACATGGCGTTAAATTCCAACTCACTCAGATCATATGGTTGCAGTGTGTGGAATTTGGACAGAGGATGGACAGGCTCTTCTGTCAATGAAGATGGGCCTGGGTTAGAGGTTGTTGAGGAGCAGTGTCGTATAAGTTATTATGTTATTTTTCACAAACACATTCTTCCGATACGTCATAAAACAATTTTATGTCAATTCTGTATGAGCGAGAAAAAATCTTACATCTATTTATTCAACAAATAAAATATTTGCCAGTGTTCGTTTAATATTCGTTTTATTTTCACAAGTGAAAGCAAGATTAGCGATATGTGATATGTACGAATAGTATTTGGCTTTAAAAAAGTAATAAAAAAGATATTATATAGATTTAAAGTTTTGTTTTACGACATTAATGGCTGCTAGATGATTGTTGGATGTCTGCACCCAATGCATGTCTCAGCAGGTATCCCTGGTCTCAGGTATAGCTTTGTAATTTTTCATGCAAACTAAAGCCTCCGCCAGACGTAGTCACACCCTTCTTGAAAACAATATCTTCTTTTTGAATTATTTGCGAGAATTGAATTTAAATTAAAAAAAATTCTAGTCGATTTGTGCAAGGGAACGTAAACTATAAGAAAGTGCTCATACACGTCACGTGACATCATAACACTAGTCTCGGAATTGTTCAAATCTAAGCATAAAACGAGCCTCAGCTTATACAATATGCATCAGTCAAAATTTGCTGATGCTTATAAAAACGTGCATGTTTTATATTGCTTCCGTCATATTGTCAACATGCCCATACCTGAAATATGAAAAGTAATTGCTTTGGCGTATGAGTACGGCTAGATTTGAATTCTGATCAACTTGCAAATATGTTTTCTGTTATTATCTGTAAGTAATCCCCAACAATAAACACACCAAGTACTTATTTCCCTGGAAATAATGACTCCGATGGGAAAAAGTATTCTCCCTTTGGAATATCTAAGGAATATTTCTAAATGTTTTTCAATTTTGCTTCACAGTTCAACATTTTTCAACTAAGGTGAAGTCAACGACCTCCTCGTGACCTATTTTTTTTAGCTTAGCTTAAGCATTTCAAAAGGCAGCTATTTTATACAAACCATATTTATACTAACACAACCTAGGTCATATACTTAAACAAAAAGATCTAAAAAATGAAAAACAAATAATTAAAATAATTATCTAATTGTGGGAACAATTTCCTTTTCATCATCCTCAATTTTGTTGAAAAAAGCAAATTGAGAAAAAGAATTTTAATCTTTTTAGTGCCTCTCCTTTTTTTGTTTATGTTGCTTTCTTAAGCTTGGTTTCCAATAACAAAAAATTATCGTGCGATCGTCGTGCAACAAATGTTGTGATACTTGTCGCACGACTTTTTGTTGCACGACAGCCTTGTTTCCTTTACACGATTTCGCGTGGTTTGTTTACAAATGATTGGCGAGAAATTCAAAATATTATTTCAAATTGGACAAGCGTTTGTTGTTAACTTGTCAGCTTTCTCTTTGTGCAACGTTATTAAGCTTCTTAAAACGTAGAAGAAATATGAAGAGAAA
This sequence comes from Turritopsis dohrnii, assembly GCA_027922465.2. Taxonomy (NCBI): domain Eukaryota; kingdom Metazoa; phylum Cnidaria; class Hydrozoa; order Anthoathecata; family Oceaniidae; genus Turritopsis; species Turritopsis dohrnii. The sequence continues at coordinate 135,856 of BQMF02000101.1, read as the reverse complement.
GAGAAAGCACTCTTCCTGGGTTTGCAGACTGTTTGAAAGTCGAAAGTCGTTCAGTAACAGGAGCATACCACACTTTAGTATGCGAACTCAGTTTCATGATCGTGAGTTGTTTTTTTATCAATATCTGCGAATGTCACCCAACATGTTTGAGCATTTGCTATTGCAACTGTAGCACGACTGTCGTGGAGATAGAATTTTTTCTATCTCTACGACATTGTTGTGCGACATCAAAAAATGTTGCACGATCTTCCACATGTTGCACGACAAGTGTTTCCATTACGTCGTGCGACTGTAGTGCGACGATCGCACGATAAAATTTCTTTATTGGAAACCAAGCTTTAAGTTGCTTTACAAACTATGACCTTAATCTCCATTCACTTCCTTTCCATCTAATCACTTGCTGACTTTGTATATATTTCTATTCAGTTATAAATAACTACTCCTGAGATTACATGTTCCACAGTATGTAAATAATGATAGGAGTACTTTTAAAAGGGATGGTCATTTCAGAATGGTACCCGTGTCTCAGTAAATTTTACTCCCCTAAATAATGACTCCCCAGTCATAATAAACTAGTTTATATTCACTCCCCAATCTAAATAAACTAGTTAATTATAGCTCCCCGGTAATATACTAGTAAATTATGACTCCCTAGAGTTAGCATTTCCTAGGAAATCCTGACTCCCCTGGTTTAAAATGACTCCCCTCTAAATCTTGCTTAAAAACTTTTAAAATTCATATGGCCATTCCTTGGACCTCGAGACTTTAAAAAGTTTAAATTTTGTCTACTTATTCCTTCTTACCGAATACCTTATTATCAACTTCAATTGAGAAGGTCTGTGTGTCTGTCCGAAAAACTTTGGGGCAGCCTGAAAAATGGTCGGATTTGGCTGAAATTTTGAACACTTGTTCCTTGGGTGAATATCTGGGGGTGTTTTTTCATTTTTTTAAAAGTTTGATTTTTGTGCCTGGGACGGGCTTTTGCGCCAAAAGCAGCCTGGAGACTTCAAAAATGGTGGGATTTGACTGAGCTTTGGTATATTTGAACAACTACAATTGGGCCTTCGAGTTAGTTGAAAAATACTGAAGTTGAGCCCAGTGCGGTTAGCACGTTCGACTATATCATAAGGTATATGATAACTTATTTTGTCATTAAATTTTCTCAGGGTTTATAGTTAGGGGGTTAATGTGGGTTGACATCTTCCTGGCTAGATTTCATCATTTTCCTTTACAAATTGGAAAATTTTTTGACATGAAATACTTGGGATCAGGGTCAATTAAAGATATGCACTGCAATCAATGACTTCTTTTGATGGGTAGGGGGTCATGATTAACTAGTTTATTTTGACTCCCTGACATTTTTCAATCCGAAATAATGGGGAGTCATTATTTACTAAGGGAGTCATTATTTACAAGTTTATTTAAACTGGGGGAGTCATTTTTCCCAGGTTAAAATAATAGTTAAAATAATCCGCTACACCGGAATGACAAAACTCCACTATGGTAGCTAATCTCAGTTCTTTTTTTAAGTTTGCGCTATTGTGCACATGAACATAGGCTGTGCTTAAACATATCACCAGTTCAAAGTGCATGTAGAATTTCTTTTCTCGTTATTTGATCGTATTGTCTTGGTGGCGGCATAAACAGGATGTGTTTGTTTTTCGTTGACGTCACATCCTATTTGATGAAGATGTTGGACAAAAATATGCTGATCGAGCAGTCTTTCATGCGACTTAAGGGGTCCGGGGCTTACTGATTTAAAAAAAAAAGACAACAGTTGCAAATTAATTACTTTTTTTTGTTAATGACAGTCGTCTCACTTAATGATATTGTCATTTAGTTCTTCTTCAAACAAAATATTTATTTTGTTATGACTAGAATAGAATGTATGAGACAAAAACGATGAATTGTGTTAAGGTTTTACGTGCTGCTTCTAACGTTTTGTTGATGATATGTATTCTGTGTTTTTATGAAAAATCCTTTTCTTAAATGAACGCCTTAAGCAATATAAATATTGAGTTTTTAAAAATGCATCATTGGTGTTTCCTGAAAAAGCTTAAGCATATTGTTTCACTCTTGCCGCCATGCGTTTCCACTCCAATGATCTTATTTGTCATCTGACAAAAGAGGAATAACAAAAATATAAGAAAGCAATGCACTCTCGTGTCAGCCAAAATTTTTTCTCACACTTTCGTAAGTGGAAAATACAAAGAACAATGAAAGTGACAGTTAAGTTGAAGTCAGAGGTGAGATGCATGTACGTCGAAAATCAGGTTTGAAACCAATGTTTCTTTTATATGTGCTACTTCAATAGTATTTTGTTTCCACTCTGTCATGAAAACCATTGTTTTCTTTTTGACCAAAACTCATACTTTGAGGGCAAAACATTCGCGACTTTTTTTTCACCATTTTGGCGGATGTTGCTGATTAAAAAATTGTCTTCAATCAAAAGTTGTGGGTGATCTTCAGCAAAGCAAACGTTTTTTCATCAGAAATATATAGAACTAGCAATAAGCAAGAAGTTGTGGCAGAAATGTAGAAGTTACCAAAAAGAAACAAGAGTAGTGCAGTGTGAAACAGAAGTTTGAGGTTGGAAGAAGAGTTGAGAAGAAACTGAATGTTAGTACGGATGAAGTAAAATTTAAAAATTAAAAATAAGCTCTTAGTGTTATCCACGTTTGAATGAAGTCTTCCGGAAAACACAACAACATCAAAACAGCATTGCTTGAATCATCAAAACTCAGTTCAGACGAGCAGAATTAATGGTCCTAAGTCAGTTCAAGTTCAAGTCAAGTCAATTCATTGACTTTGGGTGATCGAATGTTTTTGTGATAATCAATTTCCATTCGAAAAAGTGCCAAGAGAGAATCGATAAACCTGGTTACCACATACACGTTTTTTTTTTTATAAGAAACTAAGCTTTTGGGTCTCTAGCCAGTTTCTTACAGATTTACCCTAAATTTACTAGAAAAGTTTCTTAAGGGTTTCTTATACACTAAGAATTTTTGCCTTATTCAGAGGAATGCCACAGAGAACAAACTTTTATGCTTATCTTTTTTATTGCAGTGCTTGCACAAAAACTGAAGAGTGTTTATGTCTTTACAAAAGAATCATTTCAATGCCATCGAAATCGTCTAACTTGACATAATCGTCTGTTCCATCAGGAAACAAGATTCGGTATTCGGAAAAAATTTACCTCTCAAAATTTCTCAGTTTCTTAGAATAGAGTGAGCTTACTACATAGTTTCTTAGGTTTCCGAGCTCGAGCGACTAGAGTTTCTTATAAACTGGTTTCTTATAAAAAAAAATACGTGTATGCTAAGAACCACAATGAATCAGCGAAAAATAATTTGGTTGGGAAGAAACCCTACGAAGTTTCTTTTATATCATTCTTAAAGAGGTACGAGGATCGTTGACGGATTTCCTGCTTAGGAAGCCTAATTCAAGAATTTTTAGATGTAATAACATGGCAAATTTCAATCTACGGTATGATTTTGTAAAATCGTCGAAAAACACATTCACAAATTTTCACAACTCTTCTGGGCATATGAATGAGACCCAAAACCCCAGCTGATACCCCGCACAAGACATTCAATGCATCATAATGAGAAATCGCCAATTTTTCGCATTTATGATCTGAACATTTTTAAGATTAAATATCATGTGTTAACATATGCATGATGTGTTCCAGGTTTTAAGATGTCTTCTGTCAGAATAAGAGTGCATGTTAACATAAGAAGTGTATCAAGTTTAAACCAGGTTTAACACATCAAGGTATTTAAATGACTGTCAAAACAAGATTGCTTTGATGTCATCAAAAAACTTTCAGACATTTTGCGTAAGAACTGACAAGCCACAGTCTTAACGTTTTATATTTTCAGATATTAAAATGATTTGAAATTGATAGTATTCCACGGTCTTGTGTTAAAACTGAATATCTATACATTACACTTTTGGTTTCACGAGTTGGGTTTTGTTACTTATAAAGACACCAAGCTTTGTTTTCATATCGTTCATCTTGTATGTGCTGCCTGTATATCAAACATTCCACTTCCAAAATTTTGTCAGCAATCATTTTCTTTGCTTACCTGCCAAGTAATCAAAGTAAATTAGCGGAATTCGGAAAAATCATGTTTCGTTTACGAAACTATTTTTCAATAGATTTGTAGGGAATTATATAAGAGTTGTTCGTAAATTTTTCCCTACAAAGTCATTAAAAACTTAATATCAACACTTGAAATAAGCGTGCAAAGTAATGACGTTTCTTTTGATTTGATACAAGAAAAGCCTTTACATCTCTCAGGGATATGTTAAAACATATCCCTGCATCTCTGAAGTAACTTTAGTTGAACATTTTTTTAAAAAATTCTCACAAGTAATTGATTTTTTTCGTGTAACAGGCTCGTCGATTTTACGAATCTCCTTAATATATACGAGATGAAATAGCGTAAATTAAAATCCTCAATATCCGAGTCGAAAGTTATTAAAGATAATGAACTATCATACCGTCGAGAAAAAAGTGTCAGCGGCTTTCTTGTGAGATATCCACGAGACAGCCAATCATATTTTTTACTTTGTTTGAGCGCTTTGTTAATGACAAACAGCTACTCGTTCCCAGACCATTTCTCCATTGTTCTATTTCTACTGACATCAGCATAGTTCAACCCTCAGCTCCACATATAACATCTTTAAAATAAAGTGAAAGTTATCCGTCAAACTTATGCTTTCAAAAAGATTCTGATGTTTCTATTATTCCATATCACCAAAGTCTATTATTATGATTACCACATGATAATATGGTTCGGAATCTTAATAAATAATGAATTTGAAAGTAGCTAAAAAAGAAAGTAAAGAAAAAGAAAACTGAGCAGATATCTCAAAACTCTCTTGAAGATACGCGCTTATTATACAAGAGTAGTGGAGTGTAGTTAAGCCTTGATATTCTGCCGTTTCTTTAGAAGATGATGATATTCCGAGTAACAATTTTCTACTCTCATTGACATGTTTCCGAAATCGGACAAGTGTTATGCTTAATGACTTTCCTCTCAGAGTGTGACGGTTTAAAGTTGACGGCGTTGAAACTTTGTTGTTTCCTTTCAGAGTGTGATGGTTTAAAGTTGACGACGTTGAAACTTCATTGTTTGCACGTCGGAAGAAGATGACAAATCACCAGAAGATGTCGTAAGTAAAGTTTCTTCTTGTCCTCCCTTTGTATCTCTTTTACCAGCTATATTTCGCGAAATAACCCTTTTATAAACTAGTCACAATCATTACAATTATTACTTAGCTACCTATGAGAATGTTTAGGCGTTATGTAAAAGAAGCCTCTTACATGTCGATAATCACACATATCTTTTGCTTGCGTGCACCATCATGCTTTTTCTTATGCCTGACCGCTTAAAACATTTAACAAGTCCCTCTTTTTATCCAATTATAAACACAAACAAGCAGTTGGTGGTACCCTATCAATATTTCCATAATTTATTGTGAGGTATTGAATGTTATAAACTGCGCATCTGTGTTTCAATGACCCATTCTTATCATGAAGTAAGAGCTTGATATACACAGCGTGTCTCTAAAGAAAGTATAGTATTATTGCTTCCCTGATTTTTTCTACTTTCCAAAACTTTAGTTTTTGAAAAATTTCCTATCGAGTGATATAAAAATCAAGTTTATTACAACAACAAATGAACAGTAATTCACATTTAAAGTTTTGAACAGAATCCCAGTTTGCTTTATGTTCCTCTCTCAGTGAAATGAACTTCTAGCTTAAGATTCGAAAGAATTCTTGGTCTTTCTGATGCACCCAAAAGCTTGACATTGAATGGCTTTTTTTATCCGGGCACGAATTTGTTACAAATCTCTCCATTATAACTGAAAGTATTACAATATCGAAACAATACCCCAGACCGAAAGAACAAAGTAAAAGTAAAAACAATATGCTTCTAAACTGTTTATCGATAGCTTGAGAGAAAATTGCAGGAGAATTCACATCCTGAATTATTAGCGGGATTCGGAAAAATCATGTTTCGTTTACACGAAACTATTTTTCTATAGATTTGTAGGGAATTGTATACAACTTAGTAGAGTTGTTCGTGAATTTTTCCCTACAAAATCATTAGAAACTTCACATCAATACTTAAAACTAGCATGTAGCTTTAGCTAAAAATGCCCCCGCGCTCAAGCTTTCCAATTTGCACTCACAGAAAGCCATACATTACAAAAGAAAACTTTCCGCCCAAACATTTTGTAATTTAAGAAGTTTTCTTACAAATAGTATCACCAGAAGCTTCATTTTTAGTAAAGAAAAAACAGGTTATTTTTTTTTTTCTACATATCCGACCTCACTAACAACTGGTCATCACAAATGCTTTGATTGATTTAAGGTCTGATAATCAGCTAATAATTGTATACCACCGTGTTACAGCAACACGAAAAGTTGGAAGATGATGAACAAAATCGAAAACTGACTTTCGCCTATCTCGTGAAACTACTATGCCTCCTCGCTCGCTTACGCTCGCTGCGGGGGCAATAAGCGTTCAAAGTAATGATATTTCTTTTGATACAACAAAAGGCTTTAAATCTCTGAAGTACCGTTTTACATCTTTTTTGAAGAAACTTTGTCAATGATAAAGAAGTTTTGTGAGTTTGTTGATAAATGTCATCGAAAAGTCAAGAAGAATGAAACAGAACTTTTTAGCGCTGCGAGGAGGAAGAACAACCCTCTGGAATTCTCCTTTCCAGATGCCACGGCTTTGTCCAATTTTTCCTATTTTTTTCCTGGTTCATCGTTTACAATAATTGCTGCAGCTTCTGTAATTGCAACGAGATCTGCTTCATCTTCACTCTTCGAAGTCATTTTTAAAAAGAGAGTTTCAATGCAATCCACAAATACGGAAGCCCATAGGGGACATGGACAATTCTACTCCTGTTACTTTCGTAACTAAAGTCATCCAACGCATTTCGAATAATTGACTTTAGGACACCCATGGTGGAGTAAAGTCTTTAAAATACCCGTGTTTCTCCTCCTCCTCCTCCTACTACTACTACTACTCCTCCAAGTTATGAACGTTTTCGTGCAACGTTTACATGACATCGTTGCCGAATTCGCAAATTCGGTCAAATTAGGACTTCCAGTTGACCAATTTTCATGAAATTTTGCACGGATCACAATTGAAAGGTGGTGATTTCAAATTTGACAATGATATTGCCAGGTTTGACTAAAATTGGCCAATTTAGGCCAAATTTGGACCAAATTTCGAAAGTTCTTCAATTTTCATGAAAATTTGCACGGATCACAATTGAAAGGTGCTGATTTCAAATTTGACAATGATATTGCCAGGTTTGACTAAAATTGGCCAATTTAGGCCAAATTTGGACCAAATTTCGAAAGTTCTTCAATTTTCATGAAATTTTGCACGGATCACAATTGAAAGGTGCTGATTTCAAATTTGACAATGATTTTGCCAGGTTTGACTAAAATTGGCCAATTTAGGCCAAATTTGGACCAAATTTCGAAAGTTCTTCAATTTTCATGAAATTTTGCACGGATCACAATTGAAAGGTGCTGATTTCAAATTTGACAATGATATTGCCAGGTTTGACTAAAATTGGCCAATTTAGGCCAAATTTGGGCCAAATTTCGAAAGTTCTTCAATTTTCATGAAATTTTGCACGGATCACAGTTGAAAGGTGCTGATTTCAAATTTGACAATGATATTGCCAGGTTTGACTAAAATTGGTCAATTTAGGCCAAATTTGGGCCAAATTTCGAAAGTTCTTCAATTTTCATGAAATTTTGCACGGATCACAATTGAAAGGTGCTGATTTCAAATTTGACATTGATATTGCCAGGTTTGACTAAAATTGGTCAATTTAGGCCAAATTTGGACCAAATTTCGAAAGTTCTTCAATTTTCATGAAATTTTGCACGGATCACATTTGAAAGGTGGTGATTTCAAATTTGGCAATGATTTTGTCAGGTTTGACTAAAATTGGCCAATTTAGGCCAAATTTGGACCAAATTTCGAAAGTTCTTCAATTTTCGCAAAAATTTGCACGGATCACAATTGAAGGGTGCTGATTTCGAATTTGACAATGATTTTGCCAGATTTTACTAAAATTGGGCAATTCAGGTCAAATTTGGACCAAATTTCGAAAGTTCTTCAATTTTCATGAAATTTTGCACGGATCACAATTGAAAGGTGCTGATTTCAAATTTGACAATGATATTGCCAGGTTTGACTAAAATTGGTCAATTTAGGCCAAATTTGGACCAAATTTCGAAAGTTCTTCAATTTTCATGAAATTTTGCACGGATCACATTTGAAAGGTGGTGATTTCAAATTTGGCAATGATTTTGTCAGGTTTGACTAAAATTGGCCAATTTAGGCCAAATTTGGACCAAATTTCGAAAGTTCTTCAATTTTCGCAAAAATTTGCACGGATCACAATTGAAAGGTGCTGATTTCGAATTTGACAATGATTTTGCCAGATTTTACTAAAATTGGGCAATTCAGGTCAAATTTGGACCAAATTTCGAAAGTTCTTCAATTTTCATGAAATTTTGCACGGATCACAATTGAAAGGTGCTGATTTCGAATTTGACAATGATTTTGCCAGATTTTACTATATTGGGCAATTCAGGTCAAATTTGGACCAAATTTCGAAAGTTCTTCAATTTTCATGAAATTTTGCACGGATCACAATTGAAAGGTGCTGATTTCGAATTTGACAATGATTTTGCCAGGTTTTACTAGAATTGGGCAATTTAGGTCAAATTTGGACCAAATTTAGAAAGTTCTTCAAATCTCAAGAAATTTTGCGTCGATCACATTTAAAAGGTGCTGATTACGAATTTGTCAGTCATTTTGTCAGATTTGACGAGAAATGGGTAATTCAGGCCAAATTTGAATCAAACTTAGAAAGTTCTGCAATATTCATAAAACTTTCTACAACGCACAATTAGAAGTTGTTGATTTTGAATTTGCCAGTCATTTTATTAGATTTGAACATAATTTGGCAATTCGGCAACGTTGTATTTTTGAGACTAACTATGCATCGTTGTGTTACGTCCTGAAGTCTTCAAGCCAAGCGGCTTCTTGTTTCACTTCATTTATGTTTCTAAGTGAAGCCATCCAACTGCATTCTTTGTTGGACGACTTGTGTTTCTTGAAGTGAAGTCGTCCAACGCAATATTGAAACTGTTGGACGACTTCTGCGAACGCCAAATTCTCCTGCGGGACAATTTTATGGATATTCTGCGAAATATCGACATTATTGCACGTTACATGACTAATATAATGGCAGCTCTTCGGAGTAAGTGGTAAACAATTGTTACCAATTGTTTACCTACTACCAATAAACAATGGTAGTATACAGCTATCGCCACTTCTTACTATTAACTTGTTAGTCGCTGTACATTTATGAGGAAAGAAACAAAACATATGAACAACTTTCTTACAACCGCATTCGATCCTGGCATTGATTTCGCAATCATTACACTCATTCTAGTACCAGAGTATTTTGCAGAACATTTATTAATTATCCCGCAGGTAGAACATTTTGAACACAAGTTGTCCAACAGTTTCAATATTGGGTTGGACGACTTCACTTCAACAAACACAAGTCGTCCAACAAAGAATGCAGTTGGATGACTTCAGTTACGAAAGTAACAGGAGTAGAATTGTCCATGTCCCCTATGCTCTTCCGTACACAAAAAAGTTGTTAAGTTGTTTACACATGCGCGTTTCAACTTCAAGTTGTTTCAACTAGTTGAAATGTGTAAAACCTGCTTGAGGCTGGAATTGAAAACAATTCGCAATGGTTATCTAAACTGATAAAACATGTAAATATTATCAAACTTAAAACATTCATATTTTCAAAAAGAAACGATGAAAAAATAAGGAATTCATTAAAGAACTATGAGGCTGATATTCCCTAGTGTATCAAGATTCCTTTATCTGGCATAGGTTTTTATGAACTAGGGTTGACCTATTTTCGCTATTTTGTGGTATAAGGGATATAGATACATATTTGTTTCTTTTTTATTCTGGGCTTCAAATTTCCCACGGAAATTTTGTAGTTTCAGTTTTTCCCATTTTAATAATAAATCAAGATGTTCGGTTACAGCGGTTCACTAAGACTTAATTTTGAAAACAATTTATATATATTCACTCCTTATATTTTTGTATATATCGACGACCAACCCCTGATATACCTTCATCTTTTAAAGCAAGTAACGTCTGGTGAAAAACATTTATTTGAAGTATAACAAAGTAAGATCAACACTTAATACTGACAATGAGCTTCATTTATCATGTGCAAAACTTTTAATTAAATCTCTGGCTAATACATCTTATAAACGAAAAACGTTTTTGTTTGGGAAGAACTTTCAAGACAGTGGAGCATATACTTATAATACAATTAATGAAACCAATTCGTACGAATAACCTATTGTCATAAAGAGAGTTTTCAAAAAAGTTTTGAAAAAACTCTTGAATGAAGAAGTTTTTGTTTTCATGAATTATTAAATAATGGATGAATTCTCTTCCCATTCTGTTAGTTTGAAACGAACAGCTGCTTGCGATGTTGAAGCTACCCATGAAGAAGAGCGGTGTTTTATTCATGAAAATAGGTCTACGCTGGAAAGTACAGATCGGCAAAGAAATCACAAGAAAGAAGTTTTTTTGGTAGCAACAAGCAAAAGCAAAACAACAAACGAAGATCAGTTCTTCTTCAAGCGAAGTAAAAATTATGCAATGGCTGATCGAATAAATACTACAACGAAAAGGGATGAACATTCATCGAAGAATTCGTTGAAAAAAATTCCTTATGCTGAAAGGTTTTGTGCGTTTTATGTGGAAAGACCTAAACTAGCATTTGGTATGAATATTCATTATTATTATCAAATTTAACATAAATAAATAACTACAATTTATCACTTAATTGTAAAAATCATTTTACTTTCAGAAGGCTTTTCAAAATAATGTTACATTTTCACATGAAATTTGAAAAGTTAATGAAAGTAAAATATTTGTTACAATAAAGTGTTTTGCTAATTTGATTGAAGCGAAAATAAACTTCAACGAAGTGATTTTTAAGTCAAGCGAATCTAGATCTGAAGCGTAGCAAAGCCTCTAACATTCGAATTTCATAGGAACTGTCAGGAACTAAAAAGTCAATTTTGTGTGATTATCTTTAGTAATTATCTCCATAAATTCTGAATAAAGTCACTGATCTCTTTACCTCCTTTTCGTAGAAAAATTAACTTTCAATTCGACGCTGCGCTTGACACTTGAAAAGGCCCTGGAAATATATGGAGACGGAATGTTTTCAAATTATCAATAAATTATCAATAACTTTTTAAATAATCCTAGAAAATATATTTCTATTTTCTCATGATCGGATCAATATCGGACCATTTGATCAGTACTCATAGGTTATCCCAGACAGCATGTGTTCCATTGTTTTATTCTTTTTGAGAAACGAAACTTATTTTTTGTTGTGGCTTGCTGAAAACAACTGATTCTATCAATTAATTCTATCACTGTTCGATCTGTTTTAGCAATTACATTGACCATTCAAGTCAGTTTAGTCTTGGCAACCGGTGTATTATATTTAATGAACTATGACATTTTCCCTTATGACTTTAAACAAGTCCCATTAAATCTTGAAAAAGATCCAACAAAACTTCTTGGAGATGCCTTTAATTACGTCACCGAGGATCCTCGTATAAATCTTTTACCGAGTACTGCAATACCACAAGCAGAACGAACATTAAAATCATCACCCCTAGAATTGGTGTATCAGTCGGAAAAAGACAACACTATTACAAAAAAGAATTTGCGTGATATAGAGTTGCTGGAAAAGGAATTATATTCAAGACCCTCCTATCAAAAAATTTGCCATCGAGACAATGTCAGAAATATGTGTACATTACCGACATCCATTATTCGGCTATTTGACGGCAGTTTCCGATCATTTCATCCCAGTTTTGACGACCCGAACTTTGATCGGATAACAGAGATATTCAATCTAGCTAAAAACATTAGTGCGACGCGAGGTTTGCTGTCATTTTGTATGGATAAAAATGCTATCATTACAAGAGATCTTGTCAAATCTAAATACTTACGATCAGTTCTATTTAACGGACTGCCATTGAAAGGCTATCAACATGGCGAAGACAGGAAGAAAGAGCAACAAGAAAAGCTCAAGTTGAACATAGTGAAGGCATTCAGTATGTTGCTCGTTCAAAAATACGAAGAAGGAATTGGAGATTTAAACCTCTATTACATGAACTTAGATCTCTTCTTCCACGCTGTTGAGCTACAAGTAGTATGGGACCTACTCCTGGCAGGAGGTAGTGTGGTGTTCATTTTTGGCTTTATCTGGTTCCAGACTGGCTCTTTATGGATAACTGGTTGGGCTGTTTTGGGCATCATGACCAATTTTTTTGGTGCTAACCTCCTATATCGAATTGTGTTGGATTATCGGTTTATCGGAATATTTCACGTGCTTTCTGTTTTTATGATATTGGGTATCGGAGCTGATGATGTCTTCGTGTTTTACAATACTTGGAAACTGATGGAGTCACGCAGTTTTGACAATCTCACGCAGCACTTAACTGAAACTTTTCGTGTAGCGGCTGGCGCTATGTTCGTTACGTCGATAACGACCGCTGCTGCATTTTTCGCAAGTGGTGCTTCACCGTTACTGGGCGTTTCGTCGTTTGGTATTTTTTCAGGTACATTTTTTTAAGAAGTGCATTAATATGAAACTCAACAATCAATTATCTAGATCTAGTCAAGTTATCAGGACCCCAATGGTATTTCTTCAGTCTGAAGGTTCTTACAGATTAGCTTACTGCCACTTCATATAACTCATCTCACAACCCTTTCCGCAAATTTTGGCTGAAATCTATATACGCCTCTGGTTAGTGACCAAACAGTTCACATTCTTATGAAGAAACCTTGAGTACCCAATCACCACCCCAATCAACTTCGTCTTTCCCTTCCCTTATTTTCACCTGTAAAAGTTCCTTAACGTGTATTTTTTCAGGTATCTTGGTGATAGTCAACTATTTTAGCGTTTGCACCTTCTTCCCAAGTGTGGTAGTGACTTACCATTACTTCTGGAAAGACAAGACACCATTTTGTTGCAAGAAAAAGAAGAAAGGCGCAGACGATCTTTTAGATGGTGATCAAATAGGAACACTTGAACGTTACCAAGCACCACATAATGATATGACGAAACTCTTCAAAGCAATAGTGCGCTGGTTTGAAACCACATACGCAAATAAGATTATACTTCACAACAAGTTGAAATGGGTTATTTTGTTTCTATTTGTTGGCTTGTCTGCGCTTTTCATGTTTAATGCTACAAAGTTACGGCCGGATGAAGAGCAGGTAAGTTTTCATCATTTCCAGGACGTTTGAGAAACCTTGAATGTTTAAAAGTAGGATCAAATGGTGCTAACAAGTCTTTCTGTAAAGCAGTGGAAAATAACGTCACAATACAATTCATTTGGTATTTGAATGGCACGTTTAGGTACAAGTTTGGCCGAAGGGAACGAATTGGTATGACATGAGACAAATTAAATTAAACGCATTCGAGGAGACTGGGGAAGGGACAAATGTTATTCGTGTTTATACAGTTTGGGGATTGCACCAGCAAGATAGAAAGAAATGTCATTTCACAGATTACAAATGTAAAGGTCAAACAGTATTTGACGAAGAATTTGATATGAATCAACCTGGCTGTCAGAAAGCTATTCTGGTATGTGTTTTATTCTGACCGAAAAAGTTCCATGTGGGAAGATTTTCCTAAAATTTCCTTTTTTTACTTTCCATTCAGAACTTCTGTCAAAATTTGAAAGGACTAACTGAAGCAGAAGCGAATAAACTGAAAATCCGACGAAGTGTAGCCACTGGTCAGTTGGAAGTGTCTTGTTTCATCGAGGAAATGGATAAATATTTCAGGGTAAGGGTAAACACACTTTTTCTCGGCTATCACAAGATGTGAATGTTTTTGCTTGCATGATTTTATCTTGTTTAGACGGATTTTCTGGATGGTGCCCATAAGTACCGTGCCTCGGTAAACCCCAATAACTTCAGTATACCAATGGATCAAGTGAAAGTCGTGGAACTGATGAAAACCATGCCGCTCATATACAATGTGTCAGAGCTGACAACAGATTATTACTTCTATTTTGAGACAGCTCTTGGCTATTGGCTTTCAGCTGGAGGAAATCCGGAGAAGAAATTTGATTATTATAAATACGCCACATATATGGGTGGAAGCCTGGATGAAACTGTTACGCCTCCCGTATCATTTACATCAAAGGCGCAAGGTGAACATATTATAATATTGTTAGCCGTTTCGGAATGATGTCTTTAGATAAGTTTTCAAAATCTTTGGAAGCGCTTTATAATTTGTATTCTTATGTATTATGAACTGGTATCGTTGTTATAGGGGCTCGATTTGGGAATAGATTGCGTTACGTCGCTGTAGTTGTGAATACGACAATGTCGGGCGAAACTATCAAATATTACGAAGGCAAACGAGTCTATCAGAACTGGGAAAAGTTTATCGAAACACAGGTTGGGCATGCCGTTATCATTTTCGTCAAATTTGTTTTTTTCGTTTCTCTTTTTTTTATCATATTTGTTTTAGATGCGTTCCATGCCCGCCGCATGTAAAAGGGCTTTTCAATGCACCCCTGAATGGTATGATTGGCACTGGCTGAAAGTCCAGGGGGTAAGTGGCTCAGCTACTCGGTGATCTCTTATCAAACATCCCGATAAAAGTACCATTTGAACATGTTAGAAAATCTAAGTAATAAGTAGGATTATTGAAAGAGGAGTAAAGCGTTTGAAATACCCGAGGTTCTCCTCCTCCTCCTCCTCCTTTTCCTAATACTCCAATTAATGAACGATTTCGTGGTTTTTTTTACATGAACTTTTTATCAGATTCGTAGTTCGAGCCAAATTTGAACTAAGTTTGGAAAGTTCTTTTGAACAGCTTTGCAATTGTGTAGCATCCTGATCGTGTTTTCAGGAACTTTTGATCGGAGCAAGAAACGGGATTATGATCGGGCTGTGTGTTGCTTTCCCGGTACTTGTCTTCACCACGTGCAATTGGATTATTGGTATCCTAGCAACGTTAACAATCGGTTTGATAACATTGGCTGTAGTCGGCTTAATTCCATTGGTTGGTTGGAAGCTGGGTGTCATGGAATCAATCAATCTGACGCTGGTCGTCGGACTTGCTGTAGATTACGTCGTACACCTTGCCGACGGCTATGTTCGTTGTCAACACTTCAAACGAGAAGACCGCGTCCGATACATGCTTGGTCATGTCGGTGTGTCGGTGCTTGCTGGTGCTGGAACAACGTTAGGAGCGTCAGCTTTCATGTTGTTTTCAAAAATTCTGTTTTTCTTTCAATTCGGCATCTTCATGTTTTGTACTATTGGATTTTCTATCGTGTATGCGTTAGTATTATTTGCCGTCATCGTATCCATTGTCGGACCTGAAGGTGATACAGGCAGTTTAAAATCAATAATCTATTGCTTACGAAGAAAAAAATCACCGGAAGCCGAATCCCAAGTGAAGTTAATAGCAAATTATAACGTCCCATCATCAGAGGAAGCGAACAATTCAAACGACATCAATGTAAACAATAAACTGACGGTCATGTGACGTTAGTGTGATGGCCATGTGGTGTTAGTGTTGTGTTTGTTGCTTTATATTTTTTTGAGTACATCAGCGTTTGAATTAACGAGGCAAGAGTTGTTCATGAACTCAATCATCCAAAAAAAATTGACAAGATTTACATCATAAACGTTTGATGATCTGAGACTGTTTGATACACTCGGCCTCATATTGATTTATAGCCGATGGAAATACGCCATAGTTTTATTTGAATTACATTTCATTCATTTGCCTTTTCCTAGAAAGGGTGCAAGTGAGGGATTATCACAAATTCTTGAAAATGACGAGACTTTGCCCTTTCTCTCGAAACATTTGTGGAAATCAGTGTAACAAACTGCAGTGGCGTAACTGAGTTAAACTTAGGGTAGGTGCGTTTTTCACAAATTTGGGCAATATTAAAGCAATAGCACACTTCATGCCATAGTAACAAATGCACAAAGCTATTTTTTGCAACTTTGTTGACAAATAATTAATTTAAGGGCAGAAAGTTTCGCGGGCAGAAAGTTTCGCAAGGATGGAAAATCGCGAAATTTTGCGAATTTAACTTTCGCTAATGACAGTTTTAAAATAAATTTTACTGATAAAACTGTTGCGAATCCTCCAAAAACTTTACTTTCGGGAGAAAAAAACTTTCGTGAATGACAATGAATAAAGAAATTTTTTTTGAATTTCGCGAAAAAAGGCAAAAATCGCGAAAGTTTCCGCTCTTAAAGTAATGATTTACATAACTTTAGTGAAAAGAATATCGTATGAAATATTACTTGGTCAGAAAAAAGGGCAAGCTTAATCAGAGGGCGGTGCGATCGCACCCAACGCACCCCCCCAGTTACGCCACTGAACTGTTTTAACCTGATGTTTTTTTTCTCATAAAAAGCTCAATAAAAAAGAATTCTTTTGAATTAGCAACGAGAGAAACTGATCAACAATGATTGTGAATATAGTCAGTTAAGTTTGGAAAATCCTTTTCTGATTTTTCTTTCTACTGCGTAAAGGAGAGGTTTTTTTTATGAAAAGAATTTTTTTTAAGAATTTTGATCTTTATTTATAGTGCACGAAACGGATTCTTAGATTCTATTGTTATTCATTGACTGATAAAACAACGGATATGTCATATATTCCACTAGGAAGTTTAGTAAAAAGTTCTCAATCCAATTATTTAATTAGCTATAGGTGATACAGATAATATACTTCCTACTTTGTTGTGTCGATTTGATTTTTACTGATGAAACCGTCCAACAGAATTGATTGTGCCAGGTCGTTTTTAAGACTTCTTTTAATTAAACTTGAAACTTTGTCAAACCGACAAATGTAGTAACTCCGACAAATGTAGTAACGCTAAATGTAGTAAAAATTACGTCAAATGTAGTAAACGCCTTGAACGTTGAAATGAGCCATAATTAGGCCAAACACAAACCTGTCTGCAGCAGGTAACAACGACAAAATGTTGTAACGCTAAATGTATTAACCGCCTTGAAGATTGAAATGAGCCATAATAAGGCCAAGCACATGAAGGTCTTCACCAGGTAACTTTTCAAGGGATATGAGGTGGCCATATAATAAAACTCAAAATTGCGCATGCGCAGTAAAAAACCCACTAATACGAGCTAAATGAGCCATAATTGGACAAAACATATGAACGTCTTCATCAATTAGCTTTGTAAGAAATAAAATGAAACGCAAAATCGCGCATAAGCAGTAGAAATATGTTAATATTAGGTAAATGAACCATAATTAGGCAAAACACATAAAGGTCTTCATCATAAAATATTCCTGGTGCTACCAAGTGGCCATATAATAGAACCCAAGTTAACGCATGCGCAGTGAAAACATTTAGGTAGAATAACTACAAGTTTATTTATTTATTTATTGGTATTATTTTACGTGGCTAGCCTCACTCAGTTGCTACTGCATCTGCTTTCCAGGAGGGGCCACGGCTTAGGTTGGAGACTCCGAAGTATTTGACACTCTCGTGAGTGACACAAACCCAATCAACGGTCTGTGCTCTTCTGGATGACCTCCTGCAACACCCGATGTATCATCTACCCAATTTCCCTCACATGGCATGGGTCGACCCGGCGCTATGGTACATTCACTCGCGCATGGTGAATCGCCGCCAAGGGGAATTGAACCTCGGTCTCCCGCATGAAATACGAGAGTGATAACCACTATACTACGGTGCCAAGTTAAGTTTGTGGTAAAATTCATGTATGTTTACATTACATCATTAAAGCATTGAGCGTTCGTTCTTTCTTTAATTGGCACATTATCCCCTCATGGATGATCATTAATATAGTCTTGTACACTTGGTCATCAATGAGAGACAAACACCTGGGATTTCGAGTACAAACCAACCAAACAAAAAGAAGTAGAATTAAAAAAACTCGCCAAAATGGCGAATTTCATCTATTGGTCAAAGAAATGTTCCTGTCAGATCATGAGCTCTTTTTTCAGTACTTTCAAATGAGCCCAACACAATACGAAGCTTTGCGCCACAAATTGCGCCACGAATAACAAAAATCTGCAGAAAAGAGAGAACCAATAGGACTGAGTCTGATTTACTATACATTTTTTATTTAATTTATTGGTGATGCGAAAACAACTAAATCATCCAAAAATCGTTTATTGGCTGATATTTCACTGTCTTCCCTTTCCGCCCAACCATCATCCTATTCATTGTTTATAGCTAGCTGTGATAAATATATGGCTTTTGTTCATCGCAAATAATTTTTATTCTGCTTTTCTGTGTAGCACTTTAATCAACTAAAGCGCCGATTTTTAAAAAATGGATTCGTGCAACAAAAAGCTGCAAATAACGCATTTTGATTCGCTCCTTAAAATTCATCACCTGTTTTCAGTCAGTAAAGAACAGTTGAACTCGACTCTCCTTCCATTCAGAAGAGAACAGAAAGGAAAATTTTCTGTTCACGTCATGTTTGCGCATGCTCAGTTGCTTTCCCTTGCCTGTCCGTTCTTGTCCTCGGAAAATTTTCTTGAAGTGGAAAACCACCTTTGTGCTCTAGTGAAACATACGGTTCAGCAGTCGTAAACGTTTTCGCCTTTGGATGATGTAAGGACGGGAAAAGAAAAAAATTCAAATTATTTAAAAGCACCAGAAAGAATAGTACCATACGCGAAAACTTCATTGTTTGAAAGTAAATGTTAAGGAGAACTGAGATATGCTCATAGTAACCATTTCTATTCCGCAAAACATATTACGCAACACAATGATGGAAAACAATAGCCTGACTTTATAGAGCTTTAAAAGTTACCTGGTTAAGACTTTCGAGCGTTTTACCTAAGTATGGCTCGTTTAGCTTGCATTTAATACTGCGCATGCGCGATTTTGGGTTTTATAATATAGTCACTTGATATCCCTTGAAAAGTTGCCTGGTGACCTTCATGTGTTTGGCCTAATTATGGCTCATTTCAATCTTTAAGGCGTTTACTACATTTGACGTAGGTTTACAACATTTGTCGTTGATTTTTAATACATTTGTCGGAGTTACAACATTTGTCGGTGTAACAAACCTTACATCAACAGCCAGCTAAACTCTATTCCACCTGCTTACTTTTGGAATATCCGATTGTAAAATAAAGTCGTTATTTCTCTAATATGATGCGTCCTCTATTTAACGTGAATGGACCTTGTTTTCGGAAATCGGAGTATTTATACCCTCTAATTACTAATGCGAACTTCCATTTAAGAATTTTCATTTTCCCTGTAATTTAGTTCCATCCAAATTCTCCTACAAATATCAGAATAATTCATTTTCCAGTTCTTCTAGAGTTTATCTAGAACTGAACTGAACTTCGTTTCTCGAAATTAATGCTTTCTGTTTTAGATAATTTCAGAGAGCGCATGCTTATTACAATGTGTTAGGCATTGAAGTTGTTATGACTAATTATTTTTCTTTTTCATAACCTTGTTGTTTTATGGGGGTTCTTGTATAAAATGAAATTAAAGCAAGCGCGAGCACGAGCAACATTATAGAAAACAGCCGAGTAGTGAGTAATTTCTCAAAGCTTTGGCATCGAGATTGCAACTCAGGTATGGTTGATTACATGTGTATTATTTGAAATAAAAGCATTAATCC
This sequence comes from Turritopsis dohrnii, assembly GCA_027922465.2. Lineage (NCBI taxonomy): Eukaryota > Metazoa > Cnidaria > Hydrozoa > Anthoathecata > Oceaniidae > Turritopsis > Turritopsis dohrnii. The sequence continues at coordinate 116,051 of BQMF02000101.1, read as the reverse complement.
TAATATACCTTTTAATATTTATTTTATAGATGTGAACGAAACATGGATGGTCGTTTTTGGTTCTGACGTCAGAGCGACCATAAAACAACGTTGTATTGACGTCGTGTGTTAACTGGGACGTATGACAAGTCTTTGTATTTTATTGATTTATACATCTTTAATTTTTAACACACTGTATGTCTTACGTTAACCATTTTGATTTTAAACTGATTTGAAAGGTTATTTAACAAAAAGAGACTTTTTTCTATTTATTTATTTTTTCTCCCTTTCACCATAGAAATATGTATTTCTATGCTTTCACACTTTGGGTCTTAAATTAAAAACAGTAAGTTGCAACTGACTTGAAAGTCATAAACAAGTCATAAATTAAAATTACAATCTCCCAAGTGTCACGTGTAAATGATTGGTGAGAAAATAGCACTGAAAATAACTTTTGCCCAAATTTGGATCCTGCTCAAAATTTTTAACGCCCAAACTCGTCAAAACCTTGCCCGAAAAACTACTCCCAAAATTAATTCCCCCAAACGATAAGGTGGATCGTACGTCAGGGGGAGGGGGAATGTCTTCTGATTTTCATATGCAGAGCACATGCCAAATTTGAGTAAATCTCAGATATGGATGTTTAATATTTTCTTCCTATAAACCTTCGGAACATATCAAATTGTTTCCAGATCATGACAAAGAAATGTCAGTAAAACTTGGTTCTCTCTCTGAACTCTGCACACATAACCGATGAAATTAGTACCAAACTTATTGAAAACAAATCAGATGTTCTCATATATTGCTTCTCGGTGCACCTCCAAATGACAATCGATGGATGTCTGCATCAGTAAAACATTTAAGGCAATATTGCGGAAATGCAAGGTCGGGTACGTTTCGAAAACTATTGAAAAGATACCACGACATAGACATAGATATTAAACTTCCCAGCAGCAAATTGCCAAGACATGGTCGATTGGGTCAAAGAGGTATATAATTATATTTCAGAGGATAAAGATATGGTTCGTAGATCTTTTAATGTCTATGTGATAACAACTACAGACTCATCAAAGGTTTGAAGTGGCGACTTCTTCATGCAGAATGCAAAGCTTTTATTAGAATAGTATGGAGATTTACTAGCCTTGAAATCAACCTAAAACTGAAAGCGTTATATCTTTCACATGAAGAGAAAGCTAGATGATTCTTTCCTGAAAAGAAAAACACATCATATAAAAATTAATTTCCTAAAACGCAGGAATCCAGAGCCAAAAACAAATAGGACCTAAAATGTTCATCTCATACCTGTCACTGAAAAAAAAACATGTACAGTTGCACCGCTAATTTCTAACATAAACAGAATTGGGAAAACCAAAGTTATTTGTATAACTGATTGCATTTTTATCTTTTATTTGTTTATTCACTTATTTGTTTTTTGTTTTTTATTATTTGTTTCTTTTTTACTTATGCATAATGTTTTAAGTGTAATTTTGTTTTACACACATTGATAACAGTGACTTTAGTTTGCTGAAGTGTTAAACCTGTCAAAATATTATTTAATAAATAAATAAATAAACATAGATGAAAAATTAAAATAATGAATGTCTACTTTAAAATACAGACATCCAAAACATCAATATTCAGCCATAGCGAGAAACATAATAAAGTGCTAGATCCAAAACAATAAATTCTAAAGTAACACGTAAAGCACTAAACGTAATTAAGGTAATAAAAGGTTTATAATTAAAAAATAAAAATCAATTATATAAAAAATATAATAACTTTATAACAAATAACATATTAACATATAATAACATAGCAAACAATAGCAAATACCATGGCAAATAAAAAAGTTATATTATATATATGTATATATCTACACTAAGTGGTTAAAAAGCTAGATAAAAGTATATTAACAAGAATAAAAATAACAGCTTGTTTAATTAACAAATTTTCGGCATCTCATCAGGCTAAAAAAGTTGACTTTTGAAGAAAAGGAAACAAACTTTTATTTAAAAAAAGGAAAAAGAGGAGGAAGATAGACTAACAGCAGGATGTAAAAAGATCTACACACAAAAGCCTCCTACCTAAATGTTTTTTGGCAGAAATTCTAGTTGACTCCTCATTTTTAGAGTGTATTGTTGAACAAGAATCCTGAAAGCCTTGAATCCCCTGACTCACAACCTTGACCTGGTCAGGGAATAGCGGTAACTGAAGAACAGCAGCTCAGAGCGGACGTCCCGATAGGGGCTGTCCCGTCCTTGCTACTTCAAGAATGCAAATCAAGGTCAAGCAAGAACTATTCAAAAATCCAGTCAACAAAAACACAATATGAAATATGCAACATATTGTCGTATGCTGCACTTTTGGGAGTAGAATGAGAAATCCGACAACTGCCTATTGTTGGAATACCTGATTCAAACATTAGTTTAATCTTATTACATCCTTTTGTAAGCCAATTCTCTGGGAGAAAACTTCATCTGAGCACTAAGAATAAGAACGAAAGAAAGGGGCATCATCCTCCTCGCAAACCGTAAAGTCCATCAAAAATCTTCAGTTCAACGAAGACAAAACGTTTTTAAAGGGGCAATCTTCAGTTCAACGAAGACAAAACGTTTTTAAAGGGGCAATCTTCAGTTCAACGAAGACAAAACGTTTTTAAAGGGGCAGTCTAAGTTCAAAAAGTAGCACGAAACAACTATGAATAATAATAACAAAAATACAATATAAAATAATAAAATAACTAACCTCAAAAAATAACAAAAAAATATACTACCACACACTAGAATAAAACAATGTTATGATTTCGAAAAGTTTATGCGTGCGCATCTAAACGAAAATCCAAAATAGCAGATTTGATAGGTAAACAAACCGCGAAACAATATTTTATTCATTCTTGAAAGTGTTGAGCTAATTATTTACCATTATTACTTTAATTGATACGCAAAAAAGTGACAAATCAATTAATTTTTTTATGCCTCTTAACTTCAAAAACAAATAAAAAAGTTTTTTTAACACATAACACATCGCCATGATTTTTCTCTACCCCTTATGTTATGCGAAGAGAGTATTTTTTGCAGAATACACAAATAGCAAATTAGATCATTTCCGAATGTCAGTTTGTAGAAGAAGCAGCCTTTGCGATGGAGAAATCATGTTAAAAGTTTTTAACCACGGTGGTGCGCTGATGATAAGATGTAAAAGGTGTTGTCTGAAGTCATGGAGAAAGGTATCGATTTCAATGAAAATGGTTTTATTATGTTCAAACGATTGAATGGAAAACGCGACTGCTCTTATAACAAATCTAACAACTAAAAAACAATGAAAAACGATGAAAATAATCTGGTCATCTTCGAATTTCTCGTGATAGGTATATTTTTCGAGGATGGTAATTTAGTTATTGTGGATGATTCGCATTTGTTGGCTGTTTTACCTGAATCTCAAAATTTTCTGTGAAGAAATTGTAGGGGTGGAGTAGACACGACAAAAATGTAAAATGTTGCACGTTCCTTGTGATAGAATGACCTGGACGCGTTGCGGTTAACATTGTTCCTTGTTTCTCTGTGTGACGCGATAAGGTTTTGAGTCTAATCTGCTAGACAATTTGTTGGTTTTCGAAATCTCCTTTGTTAACAGACGCATTTCAAGCGTGACCACGGCGTCGACATATGTTCTGTTTTGATTGATCAATCACGTTGTGGAAGGTTATCGATTGCTTTCGTATTTGGCGAGTTGTTTAATGATGGAATCTTGCCTCTTATTTTACGTTGATACAGCGCTTCTGCTAGCTTGACTTGGGTAGTCGTATGAGGAGTGATACGCCAGTTTAGGAGAAAATCGTAGAGGGTTTCCATGGTTTCCGTTCTATGACAGCGATGCACAGAACTTTGTTGAGGTTGCGCATAAAATTTTCTGCAGTCGAATTAGCTTTTGGGTATAATAATGGAGTTATTCTGTGATGATCTGTCGTTCAATTACATGCGTAGTTTACATTGATGACTATGAAATGGACTGCCTTTATTGGAGATATTAGGTAGACCATGATTAGAAAATATCTTGTTCAATGCACCCAATGCCAGTACTGCAGCAGCTGTTCCTATTTCAAAAGCCGGAAACCGAGTTCTTTGATCAAAAGCAACTAGTAAAGATCTGTTTGTTGGAGGACCCAATATCAAGTCAAGTATTTAAAGTATACCAATAGACACGGAGGTATCCAACGGTGGTGGCGTCGCCGTCCGTATATCGAAAAGACAAGAAACCCTGGGTGCGGCAGAGTACAAGCTACGCATGATTTGATTGAAGAGTGATTCAATTTGGTGGTCCATGCCCGGATTTTTTTCAGGTAACATCAAAATATTATACCAAACTGTGTTTTTATTTATTTATTTATTTACCTAATATTTATACACGATAAAAACACTTCAGAAAAATTACAAATTCTGTTATCAATGTGTGTCGTGTGTAAAAAATATGAAATAAAATATTAAATTTGTATTTACATATATATAATGGGTTAAGTAGATAAAAGTAAGTAGGGGATGCTGAGTAGATTAAGTGGCTGAGAGCAGAAGAAAAATTGGGTTGAGAGGATCAAGAATGGTCATGAAAATAGTATCGATCTTTGTATAGTAAGACAAAAGGACTAATAGAGTTGTAAGACTCAGTAGGCATCTGTTGAAATGGATGAACGCAAATACATAAATGAAAAATTAAAAGTTAAGTACTTATAGATTCATGCAATATAATTTCAAGTTTTTCTTAAATTCAGTAAAGTTGTTGCTTTTTCTTAAGTTGATGGGCAGCTTGTTGTATAGTGTAGCTCCCATGTAATAAAACGACCCACGACTGTATTCGAGACGGATCTTTGGCAGTTCAACGAGACAGTTCTTGTTTCTCGTACATTGTGTGTGTTGCGATAGTTTGAAATAATTTCTAAAGTTGCTGCAAACATTTCCGTCTAGACATTTCTGTACCAAGTCACAAGCTTTTATCACGCGGCTTCCATAGGGTGTGACAATATCCTCTGCAACTTTTGATCTATCGATGACATTCAGAGCACGTTGATGAAGTGACGATAATCTCGTTCTCTGAGTTCTGCTTGGGTTCAAGTGCAGTAAACTTCCATAGTTGATGACGGGTAATACCATTGTTTGATAAATCAGTTTTGCAGCATTTTTATCGACAAAACAGCGAATTTTGTGTAAAAGTCTCAATCTGCCGTTTGCTTTCTTCATGACAGAGTCAAAGTGAACGTTCATGTTTAAGGTTGGGGTCAAAGTAACACCAAGATATTTATATGTAGTAGTAACCGATATGGTTTCTAATTGATATTTAATAGTCACTGATTCGTGTTGCATTGCTAGATTCTTGGCAGTACCGAATAACATAAATTCCGTTTTTCCCTTCTTTAGATTTAAGATTAGCTCGTTTTCAATACACCAGTCGGATATCGATTGCATATCGGCAGAAAGGCGAGATTCTATGATGAAGACATCTTTTTCAGGAACATATATGACGGTATCGTCTGCATACTTGACTACTTGGCTATGTTTTATGCATTTGTTGAAGTCATTAAAAAAGATGGTGAAAAGGAGGAGGGCAAGGATTGAACCTTGGGGCACGCCATTTACAACCTTTTCTTCTTTTGATAAAGCGTTGTTGTATTGCACTGCTTGACTTCTGTTGAATAAATAGTCCTTGAACCAGTCAAGTTCGTTATTCTGCAGACAGTAGGATTCCAGTTTTGACAGTAACATGCTGTGACTTAAGGTATCGAAGGCTTTCGACAGGTCAATAAATATACATCGCACTAATTTTCCTTCGTTTACTTTTCTTTTAATACTGTCAGTGAAGAGGACGGAGGCAAGTTCAGTTGATCTGGACTGTCTGAAACCAAATTGGTTGTCTTGGATAAGATTGTTTTCTTCTAAATATCTTGACAGTTGTAAATGGACAACTTTTTCAGCAATTTTAGATACAGATGAGAGCACAGATATAGGACGGTAGTTTTCGACATCGTTGGTACTTCCAGATTTTTTGTAAGTTGGTGTCACTTTAGATTTCTTCCAGTCGGTTGGGACAACGCCAGTTTTCATTGACATGTTTATCAGTGTTGCAAGAGGATCAGCCAGTACAGAGGAGCAGTCTCTGATAAAGGCAGGAGTTATACCATCGAGTCCGGGTGACTTTTTTTTCTTTAAGTTACGAAGTAATTTTTCGACTTGCATTGCAGTTACTTTAGTAAATAAGAACCTTTTTTCGGTTTGAGGCGGAATGGTAACAGGATTTTTCCAAACGCAATCTTTCAGTTTAAAAGCAGCGTTTTTTAAGTTAGATATTATACTGCAGAAGAAATTACAAAAAGTATCAGCGATGATTTTGGTGTCTGACGTTTGGTTACCATTTACGTTTATTGTTGGAGGAGGTGCATTTGTTGCTTTTCCAGGAAATATATGTTTAATACACTCCCAGAAACCTGTTGGGTTGTTTTTGGTTTCTGAGAGTAATTGATTATAGTAACTGACTCTAGCTTTGTGTACTTGTTTGGTTACTTCGTTCCTTTTGGTTTTGTAAGCATCCAGATCAGTTTTTAATTTAGACTTTCGCGACTTTTTTAGTAAATAATCACGTGTATTCATATTTTGTTTCAGTTCGGCGGTTAACCAAGGACATGGTTTACCACGAATACGTTTAACTACTTTTGGAGCTGCCTTATCTAAGCATTGCTGTAAAATGTTTTTCATACATACCCATGCACTGTTTACATCAGTGCATTGGTAAAACTTTGACCAGTCACTGTTTTTCATTATCTGACATACTTTTTGGGAATCGTAGTTGCGATAGTCATGACAGTTTATTTGTTTTCGATTGTATTTAATACGATTAATTTTTCGCACACAACATATCATATCATGGTCACTAAACGCACAGGGTATAATTGCCGTATCACTGATCGTGTTTTGATTTGTCGTAATTATGTCTATTAATGTTGATGATTCACCTTGAATTCTTGTAGCAGTTTTTAACAATTGCTTGAAACTGTTCAGTTGAAAAGAGGCTCTTATAGCAGGGTGATCGTTTCTTTTCAAATAGTTTATATTCATATCACCCATGATAATTGCCTCAATTGAAAGACTTGAAACTGTTGATAACATGTCATTAAAAATTTGATCAAAATTTTTGTTCAGATATTTTGACGTATCTGGGGGTCGGTAGATGGTACAAAATAGGATACTCTTGGTCTTGTTCGGGAAGATTTCTATCCAGATGCATTCAATTTCCTTTTTTTCCAAGTCAGAACGTCTCGTCCAGTTTAAACTGTCAGCAATGTACATTCCGACGCCTCCTCCTACGGTGGTTCCTATCTGCCATCGTAATTTGCACGCACCAAAAAAAAAAGTTGCACGCACCGAAACAATATTTCCACGCACCAAAATCAAATGTAAACTCGTACCATGCAATTTTGCACGATAGAACGAGCTATCGTGCAATTCTGCACGATAGAACAACCTACCGTGCAATTCTGCACGATAGAACAACTTATTGTGCAACTCTGCACGATAGAACATGCTACCGTGCAATTCTGCACGATAGAACAACCTACCGTGCAATTCTGCACGATAGAACAACTTATTGTGCAACTCTGCACGATAGAACATGCTACCGTGCAATTCTGCACGATAGAACAACCTACCGTGCAATTCTGCACGATAGAACAACTTATTGTGCAATTTTGCACGATAGAACATGCTATCGTGCAGCAACATGACAGTCTTTTGTTTAAATATGTCACGTGACCATAATGTTGTTGTCACGTGACATAACAAATACTTTTAAAGAACGAGATCGGTGCCGATGGACTTGAATTTGGTTATGGGCTCTGGAGGACGACTACTGACTCCATTGTCCGATTTGGACTCAGATGGTGACGATTTAATTGAATCTTATTTCAAACTTGGTTACACTTATAACGAGATTCTTCATTTTTTGAATACCAATCATGATTTTAAAATCAGCATTCGTCAGTTACACCGAATATTGAGAAGTAAGCAGTTGTATAGGAAAGGTCACAATTCTAGCACGAACGATGTTATAGCGTTTATTGATACACAACTAAATGAAAGTGGTCAGTGTTTTGGTTACAGACAGATGCATCAAAGATGCGTTTCTTCTGGATTGAGAGTTACTAGAAATCGGGTCAGAATGATCATTCAAGCCCTGGATCCACAAGGAGTAGAGAGTAGAAAACGAAACAGCCTGCGTAGACGACAGTATGTATCCCGTGGCCCGAACTGGAGTTGGCACATAGATGGCTATGATAAGTTGAAGCCTTATGGATTCAACATTCATGGTGGCATCGATGGATTTAGTAGGCGTATTTTATGGCTCCAGTTGTTAAAATCCAACAAGAACCCTCAAGAAGTGCTCGGTGTATTTCATCGGTATGTGAATACGTTAGGAGGTGTCCCACGAAGAGTAGTTGGTGATCGGGGGACAGAAAATGTTTACATTGCGGCTTATCAACGATTTTTACGCAGAAATCATACGGATCTTTGTTCTGGACGCAACAGCTTCAGGTATGGTAAATCTGTCGCTAATCAACGCATCGAAGCGTTGTGGTCTCATCTTAGGCGTTCCTGTACAGACTTCTGGATTAACTTCTTTAAAGATATGTCAGACGCAGGACACTTCGACTGTACTAATGCTATCGATAAAGAATGTTTGTTATTCGTTTTTGGAGTTATGTTGAGAGATGAGCTATACAAATTCCGTGCCTCTTGGAATAGTCACAGTATTCGATCTTCTATGTACACTAGTCAAGCAATAAGACCGGCTGGAAGACCGAATGTAATCTATTTCTCCCCTGAACTTATTAGTAGTGAAGTTATTGACTACAAATTCGTTTACGATTCTGTTGACATGTCAGTAGCCGAGAATCATTTTACACCCACAGGAAAAATGGAACACTTGTGTTCGACTGAGTTTTATGAATTAGCTCATATCCTTATGGATGAGAATAATTTAACTGTGGCGACCAATCCACAGGATGGACTAATTTTGTATCAAAATCTTCAGACACTCATCTCGTCAGTTTAATTGCAGATGTATAATGTATCAACCGAAACAATTTTTCTTTAAATGAGGAAATACAGTTGTTGCTAAAACAAAGATGTCTGTCTTATTCTTTCTCTTTTCAAACAAATATCAAATACAATATACCTAGAAAATACTGGGTAAAAACTATAATAGAAAACATAATTCTGGCTAAAAACATAATGTGAAGGAGGATTCACACCGAGTTATACATAACAAAACAATCAGAAACGTCTACGTTCAGTCTACGGCTTAAACTCGTTTCCAGTGCCTGTTAAGACAAAAAAGCCCGGGAACAACAAAGATCGATCTTAAGACGTAAAAAGACATGGAAACTAGTTTGGTTGATACAAGTCAATCATAAACAAAATAACCAAAATAGAAAATCTTGTTGTAAAGAAATGCGAATTTTAAGAACTAATATTGATATTTTCTGCAGAGTTATATGCGACAAGAAAATGCGAACTGAATGTAACGAAAGTGAAATAACCAATAATACACAAGAAAGAACTTCACAAAAAATATTGTGTTTCTGAAAATTACAATATTTTGAACTTTTCTCATTTAGTAACTTTCCTATTCATTTGAATACTCAGGCAGAAAAAAAGTAATCTTACGGTCAGAAAAAATAAAAGTAGATTTTTCACAAAATATAATCATGCAAAGCTTCGATAAAACAGAAAATCATGCAAAGCTTCGATAAAACAGAACATTTCATAATACTTAAATTAACTTACTTAAAATTAACAGAAAATCGTATAATAATACTTCATAGAAAAGCAGACAAACAAGAACATGCTTGAAAAGCACAAGAAAATGACATGGTTTTCACATGATTTGAATACAAATCAAACTTTTATATACACAAGCATGTATATAGTAAAGTGTCAGCATATAAAGTACTGAATGCATACAAACAAAATTTTCTAAAACAAAAGAGGACATGTGTGCATATGAATAAAATTAAGTGGCTATTAATATCAAATACATCTTTTAAAAACTTTCAGGCATCATGAACTTCCCAACTACCAGAGTTTAAGTGAAAGTTCAAGTTATCAGTCATGTTAGAAAACGACAAGTATTGCCTGGGCAACATGAGTATCTTGAAGCAAGTGGCAGACTGTGGTCGTAGATAATCAATTGGCTGGTTAACGTACTCAACTTTGATGCACTCGGAAGATAATAGTGTTGCTTTTCCAGTAACAAATCTGCAGAAGTTTGCAAGTTCTTTCTCTGTACAAGATCGAATATAACGTTGCAACCACGTCGTTATTTTCCCATCACATTGCTTGAGTTCATTCGGCTGTAAGCACTTGATAACTTTCTCTGGTGTCAAAGATAAACTCTCAAAAATTGATAAAAACATATTCTTTGACACGTCTTTCCAAAATGATCCCATGCCAGTATATAACTTCTGCATGCAAAAACATGGTGACCTGATGAGGCATATATTTGCTGCTTTCTTGCACAGGTCATAAATGTTTTCTTTGGTGGGCGTGGTGAAAACCCTATATTCATTCAATATATCCATTACTGCCTGGACATTACCATTCTTGCCCTCAGCAAAGCTTTCTATTAACATCGCTTCACGCATTGGAATAAAACCAAGAAATGAATTTAACAATATTCCATCATCAATTTCACCATATATCACATACATTAACGAGGCTTTGCAAATTTCCACTGGAAAAATACCATGAGTAATAAAGGCGTGTGTGATAATTTTACCAATCAGCTCTAAATGTTTCAGTTCTATTGTCGTTAGTGGTATCCGCACACTGTTTCCTTCAAACTTTTTATATGTCTCCACGAAAAATGCAGAAAAAGCATCTCTTGTCACACCGTCTCCCACTGCTTCTTCATCTTTGAACTTAAAAGATATGTTTTTCGAACAGACGCTTGAGTCTTCATAGATGAGAAGAAAGTCTTCATAAATATTGTCTCTGCTAATTTCTTGGTCAGTCTCATTAACTAATAACGTTTGTGCACTTTTTCTTAAGCTTTCCAATGAATCGAAATCACTTGACGTGTCAAGCACTTTAACAATGCTATGATTAGTTTGTTCTGCATGCACATGCATGGATGCATCATTTGTTGTCTCATTACTACTGTTAACAGCAAAACCTTGAAAGGCAACATTGCCTTCAACAGACATCATCAAGGGGGAATCACATTCTGCCATATTCAAAGCACAAGAAAATACCATCTGATCTGGTAAAACCACTGAGCCATAATCAAACAACTTAAAATACTCAGGCTCATGGTGCATTCCACCTACCCAATCATATACCTGAGTCATTGTTGCCTCTAATGAGAACAATCTTGATTTATTCCCCAGGATTATGTGCCGAACAGATATTACAACATGGCCCTCATCTAAATTCGGTTCCGGTTCAACTCTTAACCGTCGTGCATTCATGAGATTTGACAACCTTGCATCCCGTATCTCTTTTTCTCTTTCTCTCACCAATTCTAATTCACGTTCCCTTGCCAACTCCATTTCCCTTTCCTGATCTTTAGCTATATCAGCCTGAAGCGATTGCTGGTAATTCTGATCGATTTCCCTTCTCAACTCATTACGCTCTGTTGATGTACCCATTAATGTTGAGATTGACGGTGATGATAGTGTTGATCTTTGATTTGGAGTTGATGTCATAATTTTTGAGGTATCCCTTGGTGTTTCAAATACTTCTGGTAAGTCAAAGTCACTATCATCTGAAGATATATCAAGTAACTGCGTTGTAGTCTTCAACTGTGTTAGAAAATAAATTCGAGGCCTCACCATTTTTTGAGTATCACAGTATTCACCAACGGAAAAAGTACTGGTAATCACATTTTTCTTACAGTCAGCTAACTTGAAATTATAAAAATGTTCATCTTTAAATTCAGATTTCTTCCTGTTCTTCCAAAAAATGTCTATGCATGATTTCAAAAGTTCCTCTTCATTCACATCTGCTGAATATGTCATCTTTCGAGAACCACCTCCTTTTGAAGCCTTCACACAGCATACTTATGTTTCTTGCTATCATAATTTTCCCAGCTTAGATATATTGTTTTGCTTTTCCTTCTTTGTTTAACGGGTTCAGGCTTTGACCTATTACTTTGGCCTTGAAACTTGACATTCGACCTATCCTTATCAAGAATAATGTTTTTTAGGTCTTTCTTTTTGTTTTCGAGGGACTGATTTTGACACATGACTTTCAATCGTATGATTGCACCATCGGTAGCTAATCCGTTTTTTCGCAAAACATTGTCATCCGCATTTATCACAGCAACTTCATCCATCTATGATAATATAAATATAAATTATAAATTATAAGAGACAGTGTTCCATGTGTTGATGTATGATTTATCATACTCATTTCCTCTGAATAAACAATTTTGATGTGAATGATTTAGATAAAAAGTTCTTTGAATGTCAAAAAGTTGAATAATAATAACCATGAAAGTAACTGACCTGTTCCTTTAAAAATGCATTCACAGTTTCCTCTGACTGATGGAGTTCTCTCAAGAAATAAGAAACCTGAAAATAATAAGCAATTTCTGTAAGTCCGGAGAGAAACGTTGTCAATCGTGGTGTGTGAACTATACTACTACTTTGATTTGTACATAAAAATTATATCATGAAAGTACGTTACTGACAGTATTACGATATACTGGGACACAGTAGAAAGGTTTTTTTTTACTGTGTTTCGAAGGAACGTAGAAACTTCCATACCCTTTTTAAGCTTTCTTCCATCGTGTTACTTGTTGTTGCCGCCATATTTTTTTCGCTTTTGATACTAAAAGTCATTACTCTAAACAACATATCTATTCTGAAAGTGCGTTGTGTGAGGGAGATTCTTTATCATGCAGAATATTGCACGGTAGCATGTTCTATCGTGCAGAATTGCACGGTAGCATGTTCTATCGTGCAAAATTGCACAATAAGTTGTTCTATCGTGCAAAATTGCACAATAAGTTGTTCTATCGTGCAGAATTGCACGGTAGGTTGTTCTATCGTGCAGAATTGCACGGTAGGTTGTTCTATCGTGCAGAATTGCACGATAGCTCGTTCTATCGTGCAAAATTGCATGGTACGAGTTTACATTTAATTTTGGTGCGTGGAAATATTGTTTCGGTGCGTGCAACTTTCTTTTTTGGTGCGTGCAAATTATGATGGCAGATAGGAACCACCGTATCCTCCCTTTCCTTTTGAGCGTGATTTACTGATAAAAGTATAACCCTCGACTCGTGCAAGTTATCCACTTCGGATAATTGTTCGCGGACCAGACACCGGAACGCGCATCGTTAAACAATAGACCACGTGAAAATATTACATAAAATTTTCACGTGGTCTATTGTTTTGCGAACCGATCCGCTCCAGTCTTCAGCGGATAATTATCTTTTGCGTAGCATGGACGGCGGTATGACTAATCTATGTCGGCGTAAAACAAGAGAATTATCTTCATTTAGTGAAGTAATATAAAATCCTGTCACACTATAAAATTCTGTCATACCGTAGTTTAAGGGAATAGGTTGTTACGGGCGAATATAAAATCAGGGACGCCAAGATGCGGATGGATACAAAAATGGTGTTTATACCGCCGCCATGGAAGTAGTCGGTACGTCATTTATCAAATTTAACGTCAACGTCGATTTACACTTGGCTCACACATTATTTGCTAGAGTTCGTTGGAGACCTTCAAATTTTACGAGCATGTTTGATAATAAAAATTCAATATGTCTTATTCAATATCGAACGTTTTTGGTTTCAAACTTTTTTTAAAAAAAAACACTGTAGATTTTGTGTGATGCACAAGCTACAAAAAAATGAAATTTCACCCTGACATTGTTGTCTAATAACCCTGCTATTTTTATGACGAATGTAATGTTTTAACATTAGGGCTTCTAATGCTCCCCAGGGCTTCTTGCCTTTCGATATATACGGATGGCGGCGAAGAAAGTGTTTTATCGGGTTTGTCGTTCATACTGTAGTAACCAAGTAACTTTTCAAGCATGCGCAGTAAAAAACTGTTAACTCAGGCTATACTTAGGCAAAATGCATAAAGCTCATCAGATAAGTTTTCAAGTGTTATCAAGTGGCCGTATAATAGAACTTAAGTTCACGCATGCGCAGTACTAAATGCAAGCTAAATGAGCGATACATTAATCTTGTTAAAGATATGTCTATTTGTCGCGTCTCCTCTACTATCGAATTTAAGTAAAACAAAGGTTTCACACTATTTAAAGCGTTTAATACATGACACATAATAAAAATTCAATATGAATGGAAACATTTTGGTTTCAAATTTTACAAAATAACTGAAAATTTTGCGCTTCATTAAAATTCTTAAGTGATAAAAACTTAATAAAGAGTGAAATGCTGGTCCTGAAATTGTCGTCAGAAACTTCTTTGCTGACTTTTCTGTCAGAACTGACGAGGGTTTTCTCAGGCAAATATAACAGAAATGAATTATAACACGATGTTACCACACAGCTTGATTATAAGGTGAACAGGTACAGTATTCCTAATAATAACTTTGTATATTGTGAGACCGCAATTTTGACGAAAACGTCAAAATATTCATTATTTCAATGACACTTTAGTATCATATATAAAACTTATAATAAATAATATAATAATTACATAATATGATAAATAACATCGTATAATATGATATAATATTATCATACAATATTAACTAATCAGAGACAAACCCTTTCGCTTTCTTGACCAACTGAAGAAAGATCGATAGTGACCTCTCCGCCAAGGTGAGTATACCTCTATTTGAGTCTGTTTTTTTATTCAGTTAATTGTCAGACGAAAATCGATACTTTAAACGCTCGAAAAAAAACTTTAGAGGAACAACTGTGGTATTTTTAAATGTTGATTAGCTGGAATGGACCTAACTTCTTCCAAAACAAATAAAAATGAGATCGAAAAAGTTTTTTCTTTTATAATATCACAAGGAAAAGTAAATTGTCGGACGGAATCGATAGAAATTGAGATTGAACAAGACTAAAGGTTTTTTTAGCTGTTCTATCGAAAATAACAAGAAGTTCCATACGAGATATGCCTAAAATAATAACTTAGTACATACTTAACGATGTAAACAAAGTTTTTAACATGTTCATGATCAACACCTAACGATATAAGCCGAAATTCACCATAATGGAAGTTTTGTCGGACGGAATTGTCGGACGAAAGCGATGTTGACTCAGAAATGTATAAAGTTTTTTTGGAAAAAATGACATAATTCTTATTTTTAGGCAATGCTCTGGGGACAATTTCCCGCGGGGCAATTCTCCAGGAGGGGGATTATCGTGACACCTTCTAGATTAAGTAAGTTGGTAAGAGTTTTGGAGAAAGAAATAAGAACTTTTTTTGATGTTCTGGAGGTGGTTGGAGGTGAAGAATTTTTTCGTCTATTTTTGTCGGACGGAATCATTCAAAATAAATCGCAATTGCAGACAATTACAACCAACATTAGGTATTTCAAGTTAAAATGAATATCTTTCTTATAAACATCGCTACTTTAGAAACATAAACATTTGGTAGTTGTCCTTTATTTTTCTATGAAGAACTTTTTTGATTCGACTTTATTGTCGGGCGGGAAAAAAATAGGGAGCACTGACTTAAACGATTTTTTGAACCATAATTCTTTGCGGGAAGGTTTTATGCCTTACTTTTCCAATTAAGTTGTTTTATAAGCTTTGAATTGTCATAAAACAATAGCTTAGCAAAATCTATGTGATCTTTTGAAGATCCATAAACTTAAATAGAAAAAATTCCGTCCGACAAAACAAATTTGCTACCAGCATTAAGTAAAGTCTCGATTTTTGAAAATTTCGAGACACAGTCATCAAAAAGTTATGTTTTTCTGAAAATATAAGACCTGAAGAATCGGAAAAACATAATAAAAACCTATTTGAAGCAATTTTTCGTGTCAGCGAGACCTTTTTTATAACAGAGTCATTTAGGGCGAATGATCATTCTTATACACGAGGTAGAAATAATGTTGTTTTTTTTGTTCAGCAAGGCACAATTTACAAGACCAGTGTCGGAAATGTTGATAAAGAATAAAATGATATTCGCGAATTATCGGTGAACTTCGAGTGAAAAGTTTCTTGCAAATCTTTGAGACTTACTGAAAGAAACTTTGAATAGTTAAAAAATGGCATCAACCTTATTCTCCAGCTTATGCTCCTTAGGTTTTCATTAATTGCGTGCCACCAAATACCACTTCTTAAGTTTGTATCTTAGGTAAGTTACAATGTGTTGATCTTTGCATAAGTTATGAATTGGTAATGCATAAAATTACTAAAAAATTCACAGTTGATCATGTATATAGCTAAAAAGCTCTAGTTCAAAACAGCTTGATAATCCGTAGATTTTTGAGAACCGAATTTTCAATGATTATGAGATTAAAAAAGTCGAAAAATAAAAACGTCATAAGAAATAGAGTGTTAAAAAGAATGATAGGTAGTTCAAACATTACGTGACCTTCACCTGACCTTACAATTACAAGCTGACTTGTTGAAACAGTCGAGAACATTTTCAGATTAAACATCAACATCTATCACCGCCTCGTTTACATTTAGGTTATAATTTTAAATTTGTTTAACAATATATACGAGTGCAACATTATAAAAACTGAGACGGGAATATGACTTTGTCGACGACGTTTGAACTGAACCTCAAGAAATGTATTTTACGCTAGAGTTGAAAGAAACTTTAACACTGAAAGACGAAAGATGGGAGAATAAATTATTTTTTTAACCCATCTGCGCCTCATGGAAGTTTCTAATTAAGAAATTGGAACATACATACGCAGTATAACAAAATGCGCCTATTCTTCAATTATGTCAACTTTCTTTTATTGCTATTAACAAAACTGTTCACGAATAATAGATGTTTTTAAGATGATGTGAGGTGAATGGTATTGAATCGCCCAACAGTGTTTGAAATCATGTGAAAGACGCCCCTGTACGATTTTTATAACAAATAAATGGCTCTCAAAGCAAACTTCATGAACATTTCCAAAACATGGGATAGCACATAAAAGAATTAGTGTAAATTAAAATTCAGGGAACCTTCTCAGACAAGGAGTGGTTTTTTAAAGAGTGAGATAACGAATTGAGAGTAAAACGAGTAGCTTTGGTACCTCTTTAACATCAGTACTGGAAAACTATTTAAACAAACAGTTTCAAAGATTGAATAAATCTGTGTTTACACGGTAGAAGTGATAAAACAAGTAGGGAAAAACGATTTTCAGGTGAGATTATTTATTTATGATAATGTTATATCCAAACTTCAACCAATGGAGCTGCTCAAACTGACAATAGAAATTTCAAAGGTAGAAATTTTAAAAATAAAATAAAGTCGAGTTTGAATGTAGTTTTTTTAAAAACATTTTTAGTCCCAAATGTTTCCCAAGCAGATGTTCAGAAGCGGATACAGACATAAAAAACTTTGTGGAGCAGTACACTTTTGTTTCCAGTTTCAATCACTGTTTAGTCACTGCACCTTTTTCTTAACTTAACTCTCCTCCAGAACGTTTGACTATGTTCTAAGTTCGCCTATGATGTTTATGTAATATTTATTATCTATGCAATCACGACTTCATGTTTATATGTTGTTCACTTATTCACGTCTGATGTTCAGTGAAGTAGTTTATAGCATTGCATTGTGGTAGTTGCATTCATGTATAAGGGAGATAATGATTAAAAAACCCAACAACTTTTGCATAATACATTTAAGTTTGGACGGCCAACACGGTTTTGATTTAGCCTTTAACACAATTATGTCAATAATCTTGTGTCGTCACGAAATGGACGTTCAAAAAGTCGATGTTATTGGATCTATTTCGTTACAAAATATAAAGCTGATAACTTTAATCAATGAAAAGTTCTGTTTGTTTTGGCAAACTTTGTTGTTGAACCTCTTTAGTTCTTGTTGGTTTTATAACCAATACCATCATTCATTCAAAAATCCTACTTGAATAGTTAATCTATAACAAGAAAACTAATAGTGTTGTACAGGATACATAATCTTATTGATTACATCATCCTCCACATTTTATCATCCCCTTTTTAAGTCATTTTCTCAGAATCATAGGAACGTTTGGGCGAGGCTTTTTGTTTTACCGTGAATAGAAGGGTTTTTTCGAAAACCCCAATAAAAAATGCATTTTTTGTTGTAAATATTGGAAGAACGTTAAAGATGGCCTGTTAGACCGAACTTTATATATGGCATTATGATAATGCATATGAAAGTCCTAATAATTTGAATTTTGTACTGAAATGACATTAAGAAAATAGCATTTGAAAGTTTTAAGTATTTAGTTGACATCTTTCTGTTGTAAGTGCTTAGCAATAGTCAAAACTTTAAAACCATTCAGCAACGAAGCGGTGATATGCTTCCCTGCCATCTATAACCGAAATTCAGAAATACAGTTCATAAAGGCTGAATAATGATAGTTGGTCTGTTGAAATGATTTCATGAAATGTTTCGGCGTGATTAGTTTTGCAAAATCACTTTCGTTTTCATTTTATTTCACTATGTTTGAGATTTTTTTTTTTTTTTTTCAGTCCTTTTGTAAAGTTGTTCTGGAAATGATTATAAAGTCATCTCCGTGACATGGTCCTCGAAAAGTGGTCAAATTTGTATTATTCTACTGACAATAAAACATCAAGTTTTGCGACGGAGTAGTTTGTACATTAACAAGAAAGGCTGGCCGTGGTTGGGTTACGTGTCAACGCTAAAAATGTTATGAAGAGAGAATTATATCTTTTTATCTTGAAGAGCAGTTGGCTTCCATTGAATACACGAGAGTTAACTATAGACAAGCTAGCTAACAAATAGGCTTTTTTTTTATTTCTGTTGAGTCATATGAGGATTCTTATTTTTGAATGTTTAGTATTTGCATGGTAGTGAAATTTGCAAACACATTTTCTGCACATTTTACTAAATAGTCTTTTTGATTTATTTATTCAAATACTTATTCCAAACGAATGCTCTATAATTGATTTCCTCCTTTTCTTTCTCAATAATTCTTTTGTAGCCTTTGTTGTTGTTGTTTACAATCTAAGTATTTTATTTTTCATTTTGAATCTGTTGTGTCCCTTTTCATAGGCCTATTCTATTCATTCATCTAACAACAACCTCAGTAAATCACAATCGATATATACAAATTTTTTCTACCACAGTTTTTCGTTTTTATTTTTCTACTTAGCTAATTATGAAGAATTATACAAAGTCAAAAGAAAACAATTAAAGGAAAGGCAAAAATGAAGTCGGTGTTCCTAATACCTTTGAAGAGGAGTAAAAAGAAAAACAGACAGAACAGTGATAAACGTAAATCATACATCGGTAATTCCATTTTCTCCTTATTCTACTATTCTGTTTAGATAATCCGTAAATATTTGAACTTCATTCTTTTATTGGGAAATATACCAGCAGCAGCAAAATACCTCTAGTTGGTATACCTAATCTCTATATACTTGTTTAACGTGGCAGGGATTGCGGAGCAGAATTTTGTTTGGGGAGCTGACTAGACTAAAACTTATGCAAAATTAAAAATCACTATTTTCGACAAAATTATTTGGGAGAGGCTAAAGCCCCCTTAGCCACCCTGCTCCGCGGTCCCTGCGTCGGTTGCATTAATGTATCTAATTTTACCTTCACAATCATTTAATCGTCCCCCTCTTGAGTAAGCATACAACCGAATGACATTCTTCAATGATTTAAATGAAAAGGATCAGTGTACTTAATTTGAAGCACGATTGAAGTAACACGGTATATAGTGGTTTACGGTGCTGCTTGGTATAACTATTTGGCTTATATCTTATTTCAACACTATAGATGCGAATTTATGTAAATACAGCTTGGACTTTTGATCCATTTGGACCAAAAGGCAAGGCTTCCATCATGAACGCAATGCAAGGATTTGGACCCCATGATCTACCTGTAGACTTAAATGTTTAGAAGAAGCCTCTTTATTTTACAGATCAGCACAATTAAAAGAGAGAAGAAAGTTTATTTGTTAAACTAAATCTGTTACAAATAGTCGTGACTAATACGTCAAATACTCATCCATCTGTCTAGTTTACTCATAACAGTTCATGGAACAAGATACTACCAACTAACTCTAAGAGGAGAAAGACGTAAAACTGATTCTCAAGTAACACCTACCATGACTTAGAATTGTATTTTTAAAAAAGAAAAAGGGTATGGGTGGAAAAACCCAATTTATGAACTTTCCTTCGGTTCTTTTCTTTAGCTTTTTTTATTTCGTATTTATTTTCAATGTTCAATATACTTTCTTCAAAATTGAAAAGGGAAAAAATAGAAAATATTTGAAAACTTGTAGATGATATAGAAGCCCTGTGATGCTCTCTTCTTAAAATTTATAATACTGATCTATTGCGCTTTTAGAAATTGTTCAGCAATTTCTTCTTTTTTCTTCTTCTTTTTTTTTTTTTTTTCGCCTTTTCTAATTTTATTCCATTATGAATTCCATCTGTTGAAGAGTTTGTCTGAGCGAACTTTCGTATAACAGATGAAAACAATTTTTATAAGAAAAAAATCTTTATCAACAAAATTACTTTTTCAAAATAAAAAAATAAAAAAAAAAGAAAAAGAAAAAAAGGAAATAGGAGATGAGAAGGGAAACTTTAAAAATTAAAAGATATGAAATACAAGAATCTAGCATAGAGAAAATGATAACAAGTAGTAATACAAAGAAAATCCAAATGTAATTTCTAGAAGGAAGACAAACTACGAAGAAGGTTGTATGCTACTTTAGAATTGCAAGTTGTAATAATTCCAAATGTAGACAAAAAATAAGTATTGTTTTTTCAGCGAAGTCACGAAATCAAACGACTTTCGTGAAAAAGTTTGTTTGACTTTTAGATCTGGTGTTTTGAGCTTTATTTATAACACTGTTATTCTTATCTCCAATTTTGAATATTATTTTTGTTAATCTATATTTATTTGTTATTAATATTTTTTTATTTATATTTAGCAGTCTTATTATTTGTTTATTGTTTGCTTATTGTTATCACCGTATCGGCTGTTAATCTTGAGTGCTTCGAATTCACTCTATGTTCAATTATCAAAACAAAAATGGAATGTAGACGAAAAAAAAAAAAAATTAAAATGATGAATTAATAAAACATAATAAACTAAATTGATAAATAAATGTTTCACAACAACGTTTTCTTCACATGATAGCGTTTTTAAAAAAAAACACGAAACAAATAAAAACAAACAAACAAATTGAACAACAAATTCAAAACAAACGTCTCAACCATAATCTGGATTAAATAATTAGGGTTACGGAAAATTTCAATTTTGGATTTTCTGTGAAGTATCTTCCAACTGTTCGTTGTTGTTCTCATTTTTCATCCGGTCAGTAGATTATGTACCGGCTTGTTGTAATAGCTGCCCGGCTTATTTTCCAACAAATAAATAAACAATCCTATTAAAGAGGTATTGTAGGGCTAAAAATGTAATCGAACATGATTGGTCAGCAGGTTTTTTTTTTGGTCATTCAAGTCTCACTGTCAGGAATGTTTTCATTATTGTCAATGCTTTTTATCAAAAAAGGAATTCCTTCTTCCATGACCACAACCTACTTTCTTTCCACAACTTAAATACACTTGCATTTTAAAGCCACATCATAGGATTTACTTATTGATGTTTTTATTATGTGATAATATAAAAAGAAAACGTAATACGGTAAATGTAATCTCTCATCGAATATCTCATAAAAGTATCGTCAGCAGAGCATATTCGTATTTAAGTGTCATAACCCATATCTTTTGAGCAGCATGATACAGTCAAGTTTAAGCACGAAAAAGAAGTTAAATGTCATCCACTTATACCTCAAAATGATTATCACACAAAACCCATGCAGGTTATTTTTTGTAAAACTCGTGTTATCAACTGGTGCTTTCATTTTCTTTGTATCTTGGTAGATTGATTGCAAAAGAAAGCAATTTCAATATTAACATTTGGTAATCTTCTCCGGCAAACTTCTTGTTTTGATTTCCACAATAACCCAAACGCAGATACGGTAATTTCGTAACGAACAGCTGGGACATCAAGGTCACAACGACCGTCTGCTTTGACAGCCCTATTATTCTTATTTTTAGCCGTACAATGCCTCTTAAAACCAACAAACTAAAGCTGACTACCGTCATTAGTTAACTGTTGAGACTATTCTAATTTTGCTTACTTTTTCTAATCATCTACCAAAATAATACTCAGTCTTCCATTCATTCCTAACAATTCATAGTTTACAAGTTATTCTGCATTTCCTTGGATATTTTCGTCTAACCTTAAACCAACCTGGAACCCAGGGTCTCTTGCTTTTTCGATATAAGGATAGCGGCGAAGAAGTATATCGAAAAGGCAAGAGACCCTGCGTTCGAGGTTGACCTTTAAATATAAAAATTACCTTAAAAGATCTCGAAAAGGAAAATAGCTCTGAAAAGATGCACTACATCAGTCACATCACACATGTTACGTCACACTACGTTACTATGTTACTAAGATTATGAATGAAGGAAGTAATTTGATTATTATTACTATTTTGAATTTATAATCCATCCAATATGGGGGTCAGCTTTGTACAACATAATAGTGAAAATAGTGATTTGAAGCTGTTCTGGCATTTTTGTTGTTACAAGAGTGTGGATGTCACCAACTTTCCATTTGAATTCTGAGAAACTACAAATAAAATAATACGACGAATGAGTAAGTATTAAAGTTTGACGTCATAAACCTGCTAGTAAATAAAGTAAGATTGGAAGTAATAAATTTTTATCCAATCGATGAACAGAAAAAGATGTATTTCAAAGTTTTATGAGAGCCTATTTGAATTTTGCTTTTGATGAGTGTCTCATACCTTTTAGCCAAACGTAGTACATTAACGCAACTACGTTCAACTACGGTGAATATTATAGTTCATTTTATCGGCGTCACTGCTCGTAGGAAGTTTTTGAAATTTGTACATAATACAGATGTAAATGCATCTTTAATTTGTCTCCAGATTCCCTCTGTTCTCCCAATGTGTGGCGTTATTATTCGAGATTCTCGCTGACTTGTATGTCTATGAAAGATGTGTTATGAAATTCCAATCCAAATTGATAAATGACATTACATAAGAGCCATTACACTTTTGAGAAATTCTTTTTTTTTCCTTAATATTGAGCTTGATATACTGACTTCAAGCATCATTTTTAAAAAAACAAAAAATATCTTGCGATTTAGAGAAAATATTAGAACTTTTGCTTTAAGTGTTCGGTGAGGAAATTTACACGATTTTGATTTTGATGTCTTAAATGAGATAGCCTCAAGAAATGCATAGCAACGCTTTGAAATTCCCTAACTATTCGAAATTGGTCCCCCTTCAATCACTGACCTTCTACGCCATTTACATTTACATAAATACATAAATATTCAAACGGCTTTAGTAATTATTTGTAACTCTAGAGATGGTATTTCACCAGTAGCTTCATAAGAAAACGAAAGAGGAAAATAAAGAAGAAGAAAGTAAAACTAAATATAAAAGAATTTACTCATAAAAGGATGAAAGGAAGAAAACTATTTTCGTCAGAACTTTAAAGCTTGGTTCCCACTGGGCGATAAAACCAATTTTATCGCCAAATTGGCGAAAGCGAGGTTCTGATGTAAATGCTCAGGCGACAGAAAATTATCGCTGAGTTAAGGCGATACAATCGACTCTCGATATCTCGAATACTCGATATCTCGAACTTTTCGGTATCTCGAACTTTTTTCTTGGTCCCCTTGGACACTAGGCACTTTTTTGGGCCAAAATGCTCTCGATATCTTGAACTTCGATGTCTCAAACTTTTCGATATCTCGAACAATATTTCCGACCCCCTGGCTGATTTTCTCTCGTTATCTCGAAAACTTTCAGAAATTCGGAGCGTGATTTTCGCATTTTTTAATGTTTTGATAAAATTCCTTTTTTCTAAATTTTCTAAGTCCCCTCTTTTTAGCGCTCCACTCTAATAACCGCCCCCTTTTAATCCGAAAATAATTTTATAAGCGCACCCTCTTTTAAACGCCCCCTCCAATAAGCGCTCCTCCATTTTTCGAAAAAATCTTATAAGCGCCCGGCGCTTAATATAGGAAATACGGTGTATGAATCTAGTTTTTTTTTAAAGATTATTTGATTGTCTCTACTAAAGGCGAAAACATGAAGCTCTTTAAGCAAAGGCTTACAAACAGAAGAAAAATGTGAAGCATTGAAAGACTTGCAGAAAAGAAGGATGCCTAAAAAGGTTAGCCCAAAGGTATGGCGTCCCAAAGAACACTATATCAACCTGGGTTAAGAATAAAAACAAATTATTAACCTCGCTGGAAAACAATGGCACAAAATCTAAGCGAAAAAGTCTTCCTATTTTTTTTTCTATCGCCAAAATCTGGCGATAATAATTTAGTATGAATGAAATTTGGAAAGAAAAAAATTCAGAGTTAAAACTTACCGTAAATATCCGATTAAGCGCCCAGCATTTATTAAGCGCCCCCATCTAATAAGCGCCCAGGTAATTTCCATAAAGTTCAATAAGCGCCCAGTATTTATTAAGCGCCCCCTCTTGAATAAGCGCCCACCTTGTAAAAGAGGGCGGTTAATCGAAAGCTGCCTTGAGAAACTGGGTGCTTATTTGAAATTTTTACTTTCTTATATCGGTAAATAAATAAAATACGTAGTTTATGTTGTGGGCATCTATAAATTTTTTTTCCTATGTTTCAACTCTAAGGTTGGAAACTGTTCTTTGATCTTCAACAATTGTTCATCAGGGACTCTTACTGTTCGATTACATTTTGTGCGGGCACCACAAGTCCAACTTCCCATTTTTCGTTTCCCAATGACTGTAACGTAGATGTAATTTCTTGTATTTGCGTTCAAAATCTGATGAAGTAGTTTTGAAATGAGAAAAGATGATGTTGATCTTGTTTGAATTAAAACTAAAAAATCTAGTAAGATTCTAGTAAAACTAAGAAAACAGTAGTAAGACGAAACCTCACTTTGTTAATGTTTTTTTCAGTTTTATTTTTCAGGAAAAATAATAAAAATCAAAATTATTGTTGTCTTTATTTAGTGCAAAATTAGAAAAATTTTATTAACGCCCAGCATTTATTAAGCGCCCCCTTGATTAAGCGCCCATGCAAAAAATCCAAAAATTTAATAAGCGCCCAGGGCGCTTGTTCGGATATTTACGGTATCCTTGCTTGCATAATAAGCAGGACAGAGAATATAAAAAAGAAGATGTAAAACAAAGAAGATGTAAAACAAAGGGCCTGGAGAGAAATTGTGAAGGAGTTACAACTTGAAAATGGAAAAATAGCCGAGCAGCTATGGAATAATTTAAGAAATACTTTCAAAACGACGCAGTCGGCTGAAAGAAGTTGACGTGTCTGGTAATGCGATTGCGGTTTTTGCTTTTGGTTTTGTTGGCACCTTCTACAACGGCGAATAGCCAATGTCAAAGATCCAAGAAGAAGAACACGACGAGCATGCCATCGTTTGTTTATATGAGTGAATTTTAATTTGACGATAAAATCATTTTTGGTGAGAACGGGTTGGCGATATATTTTGTCAAGGCGATTCGTGAATTTATCGGGCGAAAAGAAAATATCACTTGACAATTATCGTGACGAGGTACCAATATCTGTCGCCAAAAATATATCGCCCGGTGGGAACCAAGCTTAAGTTTCTTCACGGATTCAGCAGCTTCAAATTTCATTCTTTTAGAAGTACTATTGCTCCTGATTGTCGAACACTTTTAGAGAAGAGATACTCATCTGTATGCTATAAAATAAATAATGTAAATGGCTAGATGGATTATCGCAAACAAGAGGATATTCCTGAAGAACATAGGTTAGTTAAGAAAGCTTTTTCATACATAGGCTGACCTAAAACCTGTTGAATATGCACGTGAGTACGTTTTTAACGGGAAAAATACCTGAAAAACGTTGTATGCGTGTTGATTACTATATCTAAATAGATTTGAAACGTAGATTTTCTATTCATCATTAAGCGTGAAGGTTAAACGAAATATTCATCATTAAGCGTGAAGGTTAAACGAAATATTCATCATTAAGCGTGAAGGTTAAACGAAATATCGAACTGAAAAATATGAGGCAAGAGAAAGTTTTGTTTTCCACTGATTCGAGACTGAAAGCAGGAATTTTGAAAAATGAAGACGCTCAAAAACACATTTAGCTAGTATTTCAACAACTATTTAATGTAGGGTAGATAAAAACATACTTTGTGTCAATTATAAAAAGTCATAAAAAAGACAGGACTAAACATAGTTAATTACCCAAAAATCTGTTTTTAAAGATCAATGACGTCACAGAAAGGAATCTATACAGACAGAAACTGAAATAAATTTCTGTCTTTCTTTTCTGATAAAAGTTATGAAAATGCCTAAAAGGTTAGAATATACAATGAGAAAATAAGTCTCTGCGTGAAGAACATGGTCCGTGTTCCGTCCGATCACTTGTCCGTGTTGTTACTAAGCAACCATCAGTATAAAGCGAAATAACATTATCTCAACCACAAATTGTTTCTTCAACTCAAAACAAAACTGAATGCTACGTAATTTCATTGACATGTACTTATTCTATCCACCATCAAGAAAAACATTTTTAACTGATTACACATCATGACAGCTTGAAGAACTTATTGTTATATAAATGTTTGTTACTCAATATCAATCCTGACAAAGTACATGACGTAATGCCAAAGCAAACGGACATTCTAATGATTACGGTTTTTTATTTTTAGTATTTTCAAATGTATATGAAATACTAAACCTGTGGGAAGCTTGTCATTATGACAAAGTAGTTTCCTTTTAACCAAGGTCAGCGATTGTGTTGTTTTGCATATGATAGTTTTACCTCACAATAGGGCACTCTAAGTTATTATCTATTTGTGCTTACACCCATGGTAAGATAATAACACATTTTAACCAAAATATATTTTCAACAAAGATATTTTTGGCGTTTCGGGAAAAAAAAAAATACGCGACAAGTTGTAAACTGTTGAGTCAAAGGGGGTAATTCACCGAACAGTGTGGCAGCAAGAAAATGAATCGTTCCACAATTCTTCGACACGACTTTTTTTAACTGAGTCGAATTTCTTGAAAATGATGTCCGTTCATGTGGGCTGCTGATTTTGATGTACAGTATTTTCAGCTAATTTAAATTTGCACAAAATGTTCCTTTTTTAATTTCATATCTGGTGCATGACCTATTGATATCTTTTTATCATCACTTAGACATCACATTTCAAAAAGGGTAATTTGTACATGGCATTTATGCTTCGATGAATGTCTTTAACCTTGTGTAAATAAATTCAATAGATGTGTGATAAGACATAAACAGCGTCACAGAAGGGTTTTAGAAGGCCTGTTTAGCTTTATTACTCAACCCATTTTCTATTTTTCAATGTAGTAAGCCACACTACCCCAAAGACTCGATTAAGCGCCCCGGCCCTTATTTATTTCAGATATTCGAGGGCGGCGCTTATTAAATTATTTTCACTTGGGGTATATATTTTTCCGAATATCTAAAAATGTTAAATACATAATATTCCTTTTTTTTTTTTAAATATTTTTGTTTTTTGTTACTTCTAACAGAACTCACGTTGTTAACTAAAGTGTTTTACAATGTATAAATATTTATTAATAACTAAAATAAATAAAGCACATTTGCTCCATAATTTTAAGGACTTCATAAATGTAAGACTTCAGATTAAATTCATCCAAGTTATTTACACCTAATTGCCCCCGCAGCGAGCGTAAGCGAGCGAGGAGGCATAGTAGTTTCACGAGATAGGCGAAAGTCAGTTTTCGATTTTGTTCATCATCATCTTCCAACTTTTCGTGTTGCTGTTACACGATGGTATACAATTATTAGCTGATTTTGCTTTTTTCCCGTTTCAAAGCATGGTAACTGTAGGTGGGAGACAGAATGTTTTTTCGTATCTTTTTCCTAATTTATTATTATATTATACTATGTTATTTAGGAAGGTCGTACACTAAATTTGTTTAGACATTTTTCATATTACTTTTGTGTGGTTTTTGTGAAGGATTTTGAAGCACAGCTTGAAATCTGAAACTGTGCCAACCATGCATTTTATTTTTGTATATATGATGTTTTAGCTCTAAATCTTGACTATTTTTTATTTTGAATCAAAGCTTAAAACACTTGAAATGATTTCTAGTGGATATTTCGGTTTAATTTTTTTTCGAAATAGTTTGTTTTTTTCTTTTGGCTCTTACATATATAATTCTTTAACAAATCTAATTTTAATTGTAAAATACGTATCCATGGTTGCAGTTCACACATTTATTTTGTTTGTAGCAATGCTTTCTGATATTACTTGTTAAGCCTTATTTACACTTTTAAAATGTATATTAGCATTAGTGTGACTTATGCCTAAGAGATAACAAAAAGTAACAAAAAAGTTTTATGCAGATTTTCAACTACGTAAGTAGATCTATTTGGTTTGCATATTCAAAGTTAGTGTAGCCACCACTACACTATGCCACAAGATTACACTACTCATTAAATAATTCGTTGTATTGTGAAACTTAAATATTTTCACTTAAATATGTGATTTTCCGCACACACTTTCTTCACTGCATACAGACACTTTCATCTCGATTGTATTTGAAATATTGTGTATCTTGCCATACATAAAAGACTGGCTTTGTCGAAATATTTATAGTATGCCACTTATCAGGCCCCAGATCAATCAAAAACATTTTACAAAAATCCTTAAAATACAAAATGTTTGGGCGGAGAGTTTTGTTTTCTAATGTATAGCTTGCTATGTGTACAAATTGGAAAGCTTGAGCGCGGGGGCATTTTTAGCTAAAGCTACATGCTAGTAATACTTCATAAAGTCAAACCTGTCGCTCACCCACTAAATATCATTAAGGCTAGCATCAAAGTAAGTGTTTCAAGAAGACGTTATCCATACAACAGATTTTGTCTATACAGTCTACTCTCGATAAGTGGAACTCCGGGTAAGTGGAACTTTCGTTTAGTGGAACCAATTTCTCCGGGCCCTGCATTAACAAACCTCTCTTATTTTATTCGGATAAGTGGAACATTCGATAAGTGGAACCATTTTTTTCGGTCCCGTGGAGGTTCCACTTATCCAGAGTAGACTGTACTTTCACCGACACTCTTTAAACTTTAGGTGATGAATTAAATAAGACAATGAAAGGGCGCATCCTATAAAGTTATTTTGTATATCAGATTAATGGTAAAATACTGTTGACGCATGCTATAGAAGTGCCTTTCCTTGAAATAAACGTGCATTAAATGTGATATCTTTACTTCAAATAACATTAACGCGATAAATTAATAAACTTCAGCATCAATTAGATAACACGATTCGTTTCACTATTTAGTATGAGTGAGTTGATGATAATGCAAAAAAAAATTATATAGGGTGATAGATAGACAACAAAACCTGACGTGAGTATATACCTTATTGGTAAAAAAAAAGTCGGCAAAATTTTGGCTAGGTGACTAATATTTTTTGCCGACTAAAATTTTTGCCGACTTTTTTTTTTTTTAACGACTTACTCTTTTGTCGATTTTTTTTTTTTTTTTATTTTTTTATTTTTTTGTTTGCCAAAAACTACTTGTCAAACTACTTTTTGCCGATTTTTCTTCTCTGTGATGCCAATTCTTATCAGGTGTTTTTTGCGGATGTATGAATTTTCAGTAAAAGTAAAAAAACATTTAAGAATAGAATAACGAAAATACACAAATGATGAAGAAAAAAACTGTTATTGAAATTGACTAATTAACCTAATTTACCTAACCTTTCTTTTTTCTTAAAAAAACTTTCAGATTATCCAAACATTATTCGTCATTTTTTGTCTTGGAAATTGGTCGGCAAAAAGTGACTAAACTCGAAAATTTAGTCGGCAAAAAGTGACTAAATTTTGTCCAAGTGACTAATTTTTTTGCCGACTTTTTATTTTTGCCGACTAACATTTTTGCCGACTTTTTTTTACCGATAAGGTAAGCCATGTTGCTTTGCAAAGCATTTTTTAAAATTACTTTCAAATTTACTTAATTTGGAGGACGTCATTAAAAGTAAATAAATGAGTATGTGACCAGAACTTGCCTTGCTCTGTTGACTCAGATACCAATGACAATGGGTTTTTGCCTTATTTGGGCAAGTAATTACTGATCTTGTTCCTATTGGAGCAATTAGTTGTCGAGTCATCGTTTTTGACTCGCTTATATTCGACTTCGAAATATTCTTTTCAAAACAATCTTGGGCTTTTTTCGAATAGATACCTGAACAATCGAAGCATAACCAAACAATGCATAGGTGAAATACAATGATAAAAAATGTTTCTATCAAATATAACTAACGATAATGTGAAAAGTTCAACCTCTATCCAAGTGTTTTGTCAATATAAATTTCCAAAAGTTCTCACGCATCAATAAATCAATCAAATAGTAAAAAAAAATATAAAAATAAAAAATTAATCCAAAAATATGAAAAAGCTATGTAATAAAAAAAAAAGATGATGACCCAGAATTCTTAACAACAACTTGATTGAGCCAATAAAATATCCAGGGAGTAGTACCCATAATTCCAATGGTACACATAAGCTGATAAAACCTATTTTATGACGTTTAATAATGTTTTAGTGAAACGCTGATTCTGTCCAAGGTTAACATTATAAACTATTCTTCTTTCACTCTTAAGAAAAGAGCAATACATGACAGTGCACTGTCTTTGTGAACCAATTTTTTATGCAAATCCTTCACAACCGATGAATATTTTATGGAAGTTGTTGTAGCTTTAGGGGGTACAACCCTTTTCGTTTCGACTAAAGCTAAAAGTAATAATAATAATAAAAAACAACACGAGAAAAACAAAACAATTAACATGGGAAAAAAATATGAAAAATAAAGAGAAACCAGAAAAATAAGTTTCCTAATGTTTTAATCAAATCCGATTTCCATAACTTCACATACAGAGTACATTTGATGTTGAGTATAGTGAATCATTTTAGAGCAAGGTTTTCGGTGAAGTTGAAATTGACGGAATAAAACGGAATCGAATGAATTCTGTGATGAGTTATTCAATATTTATTTAATTTTATATTTATTTATTAATATACTTGCATTTCACATCTTATCTATATATTAATAGCCGATTCTCTGTTTGTTTGTTTGTTTGTTTGTTTGTAAGTCACGCAAAATGGTAGATTGAGTTGTGAGCGAAATTATTTCTTTTTTTGTGTGCGACGTGAGTTCGAAGCAAATACATTGCAACCCCAATCGAACGTGACTTTTTTTTGGCTGATGAACTAATAGGAATAACGTTTTGTTTTTATCATTACTGTTAGTTTTATATTCCACGTTGACTTGGCTTTGAAAAAAGTACATCAACTAAATACAAAGAAACTAACTGATTAAACATTTTGGACAAAAAGCAGCAGTGGCAGAACGTGGCAGCATATGTTCGGTTTGCCACTAACTCTTGCCTGACTGTCTGAGACGGGTGAACTTTTTTTTTGAGCAATCAAAATGTTTAAAAACCGATAGGTAAAAAAAGAGTATCATATCAAAACACAATGTTTTTTTGTTTTTTTTTGCTTTTCTTTTAATAAATTATTAATTTCTTTTTTTAATTGTTAAGCGTTCTGATCGAACGTTTCTTTTATTCTATTTATTCATTTAGCACGTGCCTTTTTTCTCTCCTCCGTGTGATCTTTTTAAGAAGAGAAACCATTTTCCCCCTGTTTGATAGCACCCATGTTAGAGCGCGTAACGTTTTTAAAACAAAAGCTAATAAAAAGTTTTTTTCTCTCTACGTTTTGAGTGCATTGTTGTACTGATCAACGATTGTTTCAAAAAATAAATAACACATGAAATTTGGGTTTTTTTGGAACCATTGTTTAAACTGATATTTGATATTTGATTTCGAATCTGCTTCTAGGATAACTGACGTTTTTTCGGGTCCGCGATACAGGCGATGGGGTGACAAAAAATTTGGGTCTAATTTTTTTGGGAGGGGTCTGTGACGTCATCAAAATCTTTGAAGAATGATATCTCTGTAACGGTTGATCGTAGCGGAACGATCCCATACATTTTTTTAATCAGTTTTTCGAGCTCTACAACATGGTAACGCTTTCGGTTGTCAATTCCTTAATTTTATTTTTCGTGAAGTCAACGCATGCTGAACATGGGCGGCGAGCGACGCCGCCTTGGCGGCTAGTTTATATTATTATGTATCCTTTTTCACGATTTTAACCTTTATTATTATTTTTGTCTTCTTTCTTAATATGCATTTGTGAAAAGAAGCTTCCACGTGATTATCATGTCATTGTCTTGTTTTTTCCGAATGTGTTACTCAAATGATATTGCTAAGGCTAGTGAAATAGCATATGAGAAAACTAGATTCTATAGTTAGCTTAATCTAGTTTGTTTATGTAACTAATTACAGCATGTATGTTTATTTATGTTCTAGGACAATTCCTCCCTAGAACATTGCCCCCGGATGATTGCCAATGTAGGTAGCCTAAAATCTAACCCTTACCCTTAACTTACATTTACTGGGGGAAATCATCCGGGGGTAATTTATTTATGATGACAGTCTGTGAAGACTTTTATGAAAATTCCAAGCGGTAAAATCTATTTGAATTTGCATTAATTAAAATCAACGCTATAATAAGAAATTCCAAGTTTTTACCAGAATCACTACCAAAAACTGAATAAAAGGAGAACAAAAAAGAAATACTAAATTTGTTTTTAAGTCCACCATTTTTGCTCAAACGACCTTGATTTTCTAAAACCGGTGAAACATACAAAAATGAATTAGATGCAAAAAGATCAGTTGAAACAAAGAGAAATAGATAACATCGAGACAGTAAGACTTTTAAAGAAGGGCACATTGACATTCCTTTCTTTTTGGTATCTTTAAGTGAACATCAACGGATAAAATAAAATGAATACAACTTAATTGGCTGTTCCCATAGTTCCTTTACCATTCTCTTTACTATACAACTTGAACTACCACAATGCAAGCCTGGTTTTAATCCGTTGAACTTTTCTATTTTAATTATTTAGTGAGTAAAAGGTGCTTAAGTTTAATTCATAAGGGGACAAGTTCAAGTAATGATTAGCATAGGAACGAGATGAGTATGGACAGCTGTGCACGAATGAGACATATATACATGAACATTCTCGTATAATTAAGATTCTAGATGTTAACGTAAAGATCTTTATCTGATACTGAATTATAAACTCCTCAATGAATTTTAAGAAAACCTTATTTATTTTAAAAATTTTAAAAACAGTGGAAAGCTTTCACATCATCAGTTGCGACAATCTGCAATCCGTACAAGATCTCAACTGATAATCATCGACATCAAATTATGGTCAACCAGAGAGATTTTAAAGTCGTTGTCTTTTTTCAGTGTTGATTTAATGCGAAACAAAATTAAACCAACAAACGCTAAGGGCAAATATTAAGGCATTAATTAAGTAAATAACTTCTATAGGTGAGGTCCTAACATATATATATTTTTCATTTTTTTAAAACCAAAAGATTTACCACTATAGCATTTAACAAAAGTATCACATCAGAAGGACAAAGAATTAAACCACTCATCCAGCACCCTCAACTAAACATTTTGTTTGAAAAATGTTAGCAGTCCTTAACAAGTATGCATGGGTATAACAGGTCTCAAAATCGATAGAAGGTCTTCTTATCATAGGCTTGTTCCTCTTTTGTGAAGGATTATTATTGGAAATAGTTTAGATTGTTATTATTATTCATATGCATTTGAATAGTTGAAAACTACAGGTTGAACTAAAATTTAAATGGAATTGTGTAAAACACATTCAGAAAATACTTTTTAGTGAGACCCTTGTGATTGTAGTAATATGAGAACTGGATGGAAATTTAGGTCAAGTTGGTACATCATAACGACAGATGCTTAATGGGAAAAGGTGTGTTGCTTCACTCATATTAAAAAATTTCCAAAGAAAAATCTTCCCAGATATGTTTTGATTTTCACTGAGTGTTTCTCTTAACAAACATGAGTGCATTATTGAAATTAGCTATTTGGGTAGAACAGAGGAAAATTTTTTAAATCTTGTTCTTCAAGGAAACTTAAGTCCATAATGTTTTTGTCTCTCTCTCTCTCTATTCTTTTGTTGTGCATAAATATTTATAAAATTCTCTTATTCTCTTATTACAAAAGGAAATATGCACTGATAAGAGAAAAACCAAAATGTAAAAATGAACAAACTTTACATAGAAGCCTTCAAGAGCATTCATTCACACGGAGCTTTTTATATACTAGTGGCATATAATGCGTGTGAATCTGTTGATTTGTTTATTTTTTTTTTTGAAGTGAGCTAATTATATATTTTACGCAAAGTTTAATTATCTTTTCCAACAACTTGTGTAACATTGAATAAAGCAATTGAGTCCTCAAGAATAAATCAATCTCACATATTTCCAACGACATCTGAACGCTATCAGTGATCATGAAAGACATGAGATTTATATCTTCAAGCATGGTTAGTACTAACATTTTTTTCTATGTTCCATGCAAGCATACCAAGTTTCTATTACTCTGTATAAATAGTATTCTGTGCTATTCTGAAAGTAGTTATGTTATGTTTCATTGTCTCTATGGGGTGTATACATAAACCATAGCAAATATAACAAGTGGGATAATTAAAGATATAATGTGTTTCCGAGTTGGCTCACAAGAGAAAATTTCACGATCTCCATAAAATGATATAGCCGCTAGCAAGTCGGTTCGTTTCAATTTCAACATTTAAAGGACAATTTGGGGTAAATTGAGCCAACCCGATTGGCCGGGTCGTTTTTTAACATGCGATCACCCCCTATGAGGTTTGATTGACACTCTGTATTGTTAAAATTCGATGTGAGGAATGAAACCAGCAAGGTTTCATCAAAATCGACGGTATAGACAACACGTAATTAAAAGTCATCTTAAAAACGGTTTAAAACTGAGAAAATCTAAAAAGTGTAAAGAAGATATAAAACAGAATAAAGGATAATCAGAATTTCCACATGACTTTTCAGTTGTTTTTTTACCATTTTGTTAACAAACTTAAAATTTCCATAAGACATATGTCTATTAAACGTTTAAAGAATTTTACTTACATTTTCTTCTCAAAGCCGACTCAAATCTCTTATGCGTTCATCGTAAATGTCTTTGTTTCAATGTCATTTGGTTTTCGATAGACTTTGTTGTCCTACCATATACTGACTCATTATGCTTCTATGTCTACAAAAGATTAAGCCTTTTTGAAGATGTTTTCTTTTTATAAGGAAATAAATCGTCAAGAATATTTCCTGCGGAAAAACTTGTTAATTTGTTTTCTTTCAATGAAATAAGTACACAACCAAAAATATGTGTACAGATGCTTATGTTTTTATGAAACCTGAATTTCTCTTTATGGTGATAAATAGATAAATCAATCAATCAATAATAAAATGGCTGAAAGCTAAAACAATGCTTTTAACGAAATCACATTCTTTCAGGAGCAACATTTCTACAGACTTTAAATAATAAAAATATAAAAATTACAAAAACATCATTGTGCGCAAGTGTTATATTTGGCAAATTTCTTTACGCTGCCTTTGCATATATTATATATAAATATAAAATATATCTATATAATACACATATATTTTTCGAAGGGAAATTTTCCATACACCTGCTTAAAACATATCGAGGAATTATTCATTCTTAAAAAGCGAGAGCTGTTTAATAAGAGTAAAAAATGTGAAAGCTTGAAAACAAAAATAAACTGTGTGTTTCCAGTATAAAGGGGAAACACTCGTAAATTTATGAAGAGCTCTTATATTACTTTAAGAACATCTTTCACTCAAAAAAAATGAAAAGAAAGATAAAAACCATTTGTTTTTCAATATCTCTTATGTATAGAAGATGTGATGTTCAGCGTAAAAGAGGAATGCTTGTTACTTTTCTAAGTGGTCGTCGGTTCGTCATTGTTATTGTTTTTCGATCATAGTTTTTACTCATTTTCTCATTTTGTTCTTTCTTTCATTCTCCTTCTGTTTTTTTCATTTCTCTCTTTTTTTGTCGTGAAAAGAAAGTTTGTAAATAAAGAAATGAAAGTTAATAATAATAATAATAATAATAATATAGGAATTTTAAAGAGAAAAAAAATTCCTTAACATTGAAGATCAACTTTAATGCTTTGTTATTCTCGAAAATCTGTAATCTGTAAAAAGTCAGTTTCTTTCACTTGAAATTGAAAGAGACAATTCACATTCTAATAACTGCTTGTTGTTATTGCATTTTTTAATGGTAACGTACATGCTGTAGTTAAGAATTCATTTAGAATAAGGTAAGGAAATTAAAAGAGAAGTACTGTGAATTAAGGATTCAAACGAAAAACATTTGATTCATGGTAGAAAAGTTTAAGAATTGCTAGTGAATGGAGAACAGAACGAACAGAGAATTTAGAGTTATCAAATATGGACAGTTGAATAAGATTTATTTAGAAAGTCAATTCAGTGTATTCACCATTGAGTAACACATTGGGAATCGATTCACGATAAACCGCCATGTTTTACAATGTTGCTAAAGCGACCAAAGAAAAAGAGAAGGAAAGATATGCTGATGAGAGAAAACCAAGACGAAAGAAGCATTCATCAGAGTCAGACATGGATCCAGGATTGTGGGGTCGAAATTTGCATTCGCGTTCAAGGAGTCGAAGCCCACGTCCACCGTCGCATAGTCGAGGTGTGTCTCGGTCTCAGTCAAGAACACGTGAACAATCTTTTGTAGAGGGTGGTGAAGGTGGTAATAAGGATATCTTAGAAGAAGAATATGATAGTGCTGATGAATACAACGAAGAAGACGATTCAAAATATGACGAAGACGAAGATGATTTTATGTATGCACCAAAATGTATGTTAGGACAACCGCTTAAAGATTTTGATAGTGGCAAGGACAATGTAAGTTTCTTGTTGTTATTGTTGTTTTGTGTATTGGATTTGTCCTTTCTACTATTTGTTCAGGGGTGTAAGTATGAATATAGATATACTTGTTGATGTAAATAAACACTAATACTGAACTGTCAACGTAAGAGAGTATATCGAAGCATATTTTAAAGTCATGCATTACTTAGTGCTTGTTCATTAATGTATTTGAAAATGTTTTTGAATTTTTCGTTTCGCTTTCTTTCGCTTTACTATGTGTTTTCAACTTTTTATTTTTTCATAATATATAAAATTTTGGGCCCACTTCATTAATTCCTTGTTGTTGTATTAAATGTCCGACTCTAACAGAAAAATTAATATATATTTTTTAATGTACGTACATATTTTTGTAAACTACTCAAAGCATCTGTTTAAAGATGGAAATCGTTGTTGAGTTTTGAATGGTTGCTATAACAGACTACCTACTTTCTAAAGCAATGAAAATAAATCCAACATCAGAAGAAAAACAATGAAAGATTTTTTCCAAAACTTTTATTACGGATTCTTTCACAAACGACGACCCGACAAGTGACGTGTTAGTATGTTTTGAAAATTGACCAAAAATATTAAATATTCTTTTTGTCACCTAGTCAAATGACTATAAGTTATTTTAATATGATTGTTAAGCATTCATGAAATTCAAGAGTCACCACTGCCGTTATATGCTCGTGAGAAAAGAGAAGCAGTTTATTAAGCATACTAAATGATACTTTGTTATCAAAACAATTCAGCTGTTATTTTTTTTGAACACGACATGAATGAAATATATTCACTCAAGAAACGGGAGGCCATAAATGAATTTCGATTTTAGACTGATAAATACCAACATCACAATACACGTTACGTTCATGAAACAGGAGTTCGTCTATTGAAAATTGCAGGATCAAAAATATTCTCATCGAGTGTATCTTAGATATGTTGATTTCTTGTCCCAATAAAATACTTACAAATTTTACAAAATTGTGGGAGATCTAAAGTTCATAGGGAGGGGCTAATAATGTTTAATGCGTTCGAGTTTGATTTCATGATTTGAGAGGAGATGTAAACAGAGGGAAATATTTGTGTAAACAAAATCATGTGGCATCTTCCAGTATAGCGTAAACAAACAAACAAACAAACGAAAATTAAATACGAAGAGGGAGAGATTGCACAAGGCAGATGAAACGTTTCAAATTCGTTTTGGATTCTTAATAAAAATTTCATGATTATGTACGTATGTTATTATTAATAATGTATGACAAAAAATGACGAATAGTATTTAGCTTTTCCATCTCCATCTTTTCAAAATAAAGCCAGTTGATTTGGAGAGGTTGATTATATAAACTTCCATGAAAAAAGAGCGAACGATTACGATCAAAACCATCAAAATTCAATCAGCATTACAAAGCCTTGTAATTAATTTTCTCAGAAACAACATGGAAAACATATTTTTCTGACTAAATCTATAAAGCCATCCTATTTCTTGAGTATTCAAATATATATAATATCAATGAGGCGATTTTATAGTCATTAGTAAATTAATAACATTTTGGACAAAAAAATTGAATATGAGTCGTTTATGTGGAAGGAAGTAAGCCAATGAAATCCACTTCGATTTGAATACAATAATATTGAAAGTCAAGAGTCTCAAATAAAAATAAAAATGTTGTACCGTCAGTAATGTCGCAGACGCCTGTAAAAGTCGCAAAATCGCCAGTAAGTGTCTCAACTATAATTCTCAGGCTTTTTGCTTCTTTTTCTTTTGACAATAAACTGGCATTTGCGACATTTACTGGCCAACTTATTCCTGCGCTTTTACACTTTCATTTACTGTTTATTATTGTTTTATAAGCTTTATTGTATATTGTATATTCTTCTTCCTTATTCCTTTTAGACTTTCGTTGTTGTAGCAAACAAATTGGGCAAACAAGTGGTTTTTAGGTTTAGCAAAGAAAAGTCACTATTTTTACTAGGAACGCAAAACCTTATTCGTAGAATAAACATCTATATATATACAAACCAGTATCCTTTTCGATGTAGAGAATTCTTGAGTATTTGTTTTTAAGTATTATTGACTTTTTAAATTCTTAAAACATCAGCCATGTAACCGAATCCTTACGACCTATGCTGAAAATCTATGCATGTCATCAAATTGTTAGCAGTGTTTCCTTAATAATGCTTGATAGATACTTTGAAATAGGGATTTTGCTGACAATTGTAACTAATTGCGTTTTCATGGCACTTAGCGATGCACCGGAGATATCAGAGTAAGTGATTCCTCTGCTTGATCGTTTTCGAAAATAAGCCCAAACTCAGACAACAAAAATTGCTAGTTAAGTAGAAAGAATATTTTGAGTTAGCATTTATTGCAAAAGCTAAGAGGAAGTGTTCTGCAAATTTACGAACAGGAGTGTTTTATGTGACTCTTTCATGTTTCTCGTTTTCTGTTTTCTTCAGATACATATTTGCTGCAATATACACAATGGAAATGATTGTTAAAATATTAGCAAAAGGATTTATTTTACACGAATATTCATATCTACGAAATGCATGGAACTGGTTAGATTTCTCAGTCGTCGTGCTGGGGTAAGCCAATCACCGATATGTATTTAACAAATTAATAAGATTACTTTATGTTCATCTAGTCTGTGGTGTAACCCAAGTTATTTATGCTTGAATCAGTGGGGCTATGATGCGTTCCTTCAAACGATTTTAGGAAGCTTTTCACCGAGAAGTTTGCCTGGTTTGAAGTCGGCAGATATGTTTCTTGACGAATAATGTTGTCAAATCTACTTTTAGGTATGTGACTATGCATCCAGACATAAACGAGCTCGGTGGTATACGAACGTTTCGAGTTTTGAGAGCATTAAAAACTATATCCACAGTCAAAGGATTAAAGGCAATGGTTAACACATTATTGAAATCCATGAAAATGATGACTGATGTCTTAATACTGACTCTATTCTTCATCTCAATATTTGCTTTAATTGGATTACAACTGTTTCCTGGTAAATTACGTTCAAGGTGTGTGAGACTCCATGTCAACCAATCTGTATTTGATAAAGAATGGTACGGTAGGGACGGAAATATCTACAAACACGAAGGCAAAGAAGTTATATGTGGTAACGCCTCCACAGCATGGTGAGCTAACTTTCATTGAACTAAAACGATGGCATCAGTAAAAATAGTAATGATTGAGGCTCTGTGAAAGTGTAGTGATTTTATGTAAAAGTTCACCTGAACATTCTCAGAAACTATGCAAAAAATAAGTACTGAATTTTAACATTTGTGGTGTTTTTAAGGAATTGTCCATCTGGTTATATGTGTACTCCTGGTATTGGCGATAATCCAGAGAACGGACATGTTAGTTACGATAACTTCTTAGACGCCATGTTGACCTCGTTGCAAGTATGTACGCTGGACTATTGGGAAAGCGTTTTCAACAGTGTAAGTTCTTATAGAAATAGATATCGGAGAAAAACTTTTGCAATTATAACGTTTAGTGGGAGTGAAAATAACCATATTCAAAACACCTTGTGCTGCTAAGCAACCACAAGCCAATCGATATCATGAATTCGATTACGAAATGAATAAATCGTTTCTCAAAAGATCTGAAAATTAGAAAAGGAGTTTTCCCAAATGCCATTTTCATGTAAGGAATACAATTGTGTAACTCCCAATGAAATCTAATTAATTTTCCTTTTGGCACAAATAACTTAGTAATTGACCTTTTGTTTAAAAATTACGATGGTCATTTGACATAATCCTTGCCAAGGTTAATTTATTTTTGATGGTTCCAAAATTTTGGCAATCAACGAGGAAAATTGGAAGCAGAACTGACGTCTCAAAACCTGATCTTGCTATTGGTTGATTTTTAGGTTTTGGCTGCAATGGGAGAACCTTACATGATTTATTTTTTATTTGCCGTTTTTCTGGGTCCATTTTATCTTTTAAATCTTGTGTTAGCTGTTGTGAGCGCTTCCTACGAAATGGAAGTGAACGGAAACCCGGATCCGGTAAGCGAACATTTATAAACGGTTCTTTGATCACTAGACTCTTTGATAAACCAGTTGATTATAAATTTCAATTATGTATTTACTCGATAATTTTTTAGGATGTTGAAAGAGAGCAGGCAGCTAACATCCGTCGCTCAGCTTCGACATATTCATTTAGTGGTGATTATTGTGTCGAGTTTCTTCATGGCATTTCTCCGGTTGAAGAAGTAAGTGACGGAGAAAAAAAATACACCGTTGAAAGTGAACCACCAAAGAAGAAGAAAAAACCACCGGAAGAAGAACGGGATTTGTTCATTCCACCGGAGCTGGGTGAAAACCCATCATGTGGCTTGCGGATGCAATGCTTCTTCTTTCGATTCGTTTCCAGTTCAATTTTTGAAGGGTTCATCATATTTTGCATCATGTTAAATACAATTCTCATGGCATCAGAGCATTATGAAATGCCAAAAGCACAGCAGGATTTGAATGAAATCATGAATTACGTAAGTTTCGAAAGTAATAGTGGAGTTTTTTCTGAGAGGAATGTATAGAACTGTACTAAATAGCATCAGTAAACCTCCGAATGGGTTTCTTTTACGTGGTCTTCTTTTATTTATGCTGCAGGGCTTCATTCACTTTCGTTCTTTAACTAACAAACAGTGTTTCGAACCGCCAA
The DNA here is from genome assembly GCA_027922465.2 of Turritopsis dohrnii. Lineage (NCBI taxonomy): Eukaryota > Metazoa > Cnidaria > Hydrozoa > Anthoathecata > Oceaniidae > Turritopsis > Turritopsis dohrnii. Next base: position 74,265 of record BQMF02000101.1, on the reverse strand, counting down.
CGCACATATTGTTTCGACTAGACTGTGGTCTGTTGAAAATAACAGCAAAGTCATGAATTTCTAGAAATTATAGAAAGTTATTTTTACCATAAGTCTTATTAGGATATCAATTTATCAAAAATTAATGAATTAACAAGTTAAGGTGTGAGTAAGGGAAAAAAACGTGTTTTTGTTTTTTAATTAATTCCTTTGACAGGAATATGTTTATATCAAGTATGATACATTTTTGGAAAGCTTATTTACATCTCTAAAAGCCCATGTTAAAAATTTTAAGGTAAACTAAAAATGTAAGATTTTAGAACGAGTCAAAGAAAATGAACCTTGTTGTAAAAACGTAGCTCCATTTACAAAACGAGTTAAGTTTAACTTATGTTTTTTACACTTTTGTAATCACAAGAGATAGAGTAAAAAACGGTTTTTTCTTTTTTTACTCAAACAAATTATTTTCAGAGTTATTTTCAATTTCTCAAAAGTATCGTTTTCTGTTTTCATTTTTTTTGCTTTCAAGACTATAACTCATATTCTGTTCAAATTAAAAAGATAAAAAAAAAACCGTTTTTAGATCTACCCTTCAGCTTTTCAGTAAGCCAAGTCTCACTGTCAGAGCTTTTTTAGTTTTGTAAATGGAACATCAAACATAAGTGGCTCTGACACGAAAAATGAACACTGAAAAAAGAGCTTCAAAGATTTTTCTTTATTGCGTGAACTAATTAATTATTTATGAAACAGAATTTTGAAACAAAAGGATCAATACGCAACATGATCAACATGTATTATATTTTCATGATCTTTAATGTACACAAATGAGCCGCTAATACAACGCTTTTGGAAAATAAACAGACTTCCCAGCCACTTCCTGACAAAATATTTTCACCATTGGAAAATTCAGAGTTCCTTTCATCCTGTTGTGCAAAAAAATTTTTTTCAGGAAAGTCATTGATTTTTTCCCTTACTCACACCTTAAATTCAACAGAAAGAGAAAATATTAAACGAAAAGAAAAAAAACCCCGAGAAAATACAAAGATGTGAAATGGAAAATACTGCATATGCATTTTTAATTTGCTTTTTCATTTGGCAGGTGTTCACAGGAACGTTTTTTATTGAGATGATGGTGAAACTAATTGCGTATACACCACGTGGGTATGTGAAGAATAAATGGAATGTTTTTGACGGTTTCCTCGTGATTGTCAGCATAGTGGACATTTTGTTATCACGGTCTGGGGCAGTGGAAGGGAACCAATTAAGTGTTTTGAAAGTTTTTCGCTTAGTAAGTTCTTGTTCACTATTTTTATATGTTTATATAATTTTCGATATGACATCTACTCGTTTACAAAATACAAAATTGGTTTGAGATGTTTATGCATTATATTTCAATTATAATTCGTGACTCGTGAAAACTATTTCAGTTTGTATTTCTTCTATTTTAAAGTACTAGAAGTATATTGACATACGCAGGATTCAATCATGATTATATTGTAGATGAGAGTCCTGAAGCTGGCCCAATCCTGGAAAACAATGGGTCAACTACTAAGTACAATCGCGAGTAGTATGGGTGCTCTCGGAAATGTCACGGTCATTCTAGCTCTTATCATCTACATATTCTCCGTGGTTGGAATGCAAATATTTGGAAGCTATTACCAACAGAAAGACTACTACCCTTACGGTGATGATGATCCAAATAACAAATTTCCGCGATACAACTTCAAGAATTTCGGCAACTCTTTCATGATGATCTTCCGTATACTGTGTGGGAAATGGATTGAACCACAGTGGACGCTTTTAGAGAAAACAAATGCTGGGTCTATATTGTTTATCTTTTTTGTCTTCGTGATTGGCCGATGGGTGGTAAGTAGAGACTAAAAGTACTTTTACTCTTTGTGTTAGCTCCGAAAGATTAGCTTTTGGATTGTGTCTATTTGTTTCTGTCAACAAATTACTACCACGAAGTAAGGAATCTTTCATCGAGAACCTCAAAGCCTGGTGAAAATTAACTCAACATGTTTGATAAAATGTTTAATACATTTTTGATGCTGTTTTTGAAACAATTTCATAATCATCCTACCCTTCCTCAAGCATTTTGCTTCGCGTTTGATGATGTTTGACGAAACATTTCTTGAATGTTTGTACGTTTCTCAGCATTTAGCTAGATTTGCTTGCTGTAGGTATAACAAGGAATCGGTAATGTAAACATGGTTTTCTCTATCATAGGTCTTGAACTTGTTTCTCGCGTTGTTGTTGAGTTCTTTTGGAGGTGACGCGTTAAACGGGAGTGATGAAGATTCTGATAAACCGAAAATGAGTCGCATTAAACGGCTTATGCTTTGGGTAAAGAAAAAACGGACAAGAAAGAAAAAATCGTTTGGTGATTCTTCTACAGAAGCACCCGGGGCAAATCCTGAAATAGTGGTATGAACATTTGTTTTGGGAGTTTATTAGGGAAACGGAAATATATTTCTCAATTAATATCATCTTTTTATCAGCATGTAGAGCTCTACAATGGAGAGACTTACGTGATTGATGACAATGGAAATGATCAGAAAAGCATTGAAGGTAAACAAATTGATTGTCCAGCTAATGACAAACTATTATTGTTGGCTACCTCGTATCTAGGCTTTCTTACCTATAAACAGTGAGTAATGATAACAATAATTTTTACTTTCTTTGTTCAGCACCAAATGGTGCAGGTTTGAAACCGACTCTCCGGAACGAATCAAATTTATCATCACTAAGAGGAAACGGCGTTACTGTAAACGGCGATATCAAGCGACGCCAATCTGTTGACACTGATATTCCATTGTCGTTAACGACGGAAAGGTACGCAGCTTCAAAGAGTGAGGGTCAGAACGAGTCATCAGTAAAAATCGAAATCCAACGCGAACGCACCTACGTTGATGATTGCTTGTGCACCATTTGCTATAAATGCGGTTGCTGCTATACAAGCTACTTAAATTCACCTCTACGAAGGAGTTGGCACAATGCACGATATCGTACCAGGCTGTTCATTGAACATAAATATTTTGAAGCAGTCATATTATTTCTAATTGCATTTAGCAGTTTGACACTGGTAAGTTTTCAGTTCCTTTTCAGGATCTATCCTTCTACCCCATTCCTGATTGGTTAATGAGATAAAACCAGAAAGCTTTTCTACATTTTCCAACTAAAGACGTTATCTACAAAAAAATCCAATCCAACAAACATCCCGTCTAGATAATAACCTCATTACTTCTTTCACTTAATAGGTTTTCGAGGACGTTCATTTAAACGAGAAACCGGGACTAAAAACGTTCTTGGAATATTGCAACTACTTCTTCGCAGTAATTTTCACCTTGGAATTTCTCATCAAATTATTTGCTCTTGGATTTGTCAAATACTTTACCAATTTCTGGAATCTTCTGGATGTTTTCATCGTTGCAGTAAGTACCAGCCTTATTGTTTCGTGCACCTATAAAAGGTTACTAAATGAAAATTTAGTAATTTAGATTAAGATCAAAATATGTGGAGGAGGATATTGACACTTCACGTAATCTCAATGTTATTGCGCCGTTCATTGTCACATGCTTAAACGCGAATGGTCCGACACAATGATTTGCATACTTGATAATGTTATTGTTTTTTCTGACTGCAGATCTCATTGTCATCGTTGTTTGGACCAAGTAATTTGAAAGCACTCCGGTCGTTAAGAGGTTTGCGACCGTTAAGAGCCATATCAAGATTTGAAGGAATGAAAGTAAGTGAAGATATTTATTCTTCAATGTTTTCATTCCATTGTTCTTCAGTTCCTCTTTTCATAGCAGTCTAAAAACAGAAGAATAGGAAATATAAAAATTTTTAAAAAATTTAAATCGTTTCTCTTTCTACTTCTACTGTGCATTCCAGGGCATTTTGATAACAAACAATAACGTTAAAAAGAACGAAACGGAAAACGTTATTATGACTCTTCCATGGTGTTATAACATCAAATTCTTTGTCCAGTAACGTTATGACTCACGTTTTTTCATCAAATCCCCTGGAAAGTCAGATATTGAGTATACTTTCTTCACTTATCTCTGTTGTTTTCAGGTCGTTGTCAATGCATTGTTATATTCTATTCCATCGATTGCTAATGTCCTTTTGGTATGCCTCGTCTTCTGGCTAATCTTCAGTATCATGGGTTTTAATTTATTTGGCGGGAAATTCTGGTATTGCGTAGACGGTAATTACACTAAAGTCGAGTATACGGTGATAGAAAACAAAGCACAATGCCAAAACACAACTGGCCACAAATGGGTAAACCAAGATATCAATTTTGATAGTTCAATCAATGGCTTTTTGGCTTTGTTTCAAACAGCAACATTGGAAGGGTGGTTTGAAGCTATGGCTAATGCTTACGATATTCGAGGGGTAGGTTTTATCGTTTTTGTCGAAAAATACCACGTCTTTTACTTTTTTCGTCTGACCACAGATTTGACTCTCTCCTTCGTGATAACATCCTTAGCTATTGATTGCTTGATCCAAAACCTGTTCGTTTATTTTGAGACATCGCCTGAAGTGGTCTTTGTACTACCTGATATTAAAGAGGGCTTGAATACTCACTTAAGTATCGTGTAAAACTTGGGTTCTTTTTCAAATCGGTTTTGCTTCCTTTTGAATACGAGTGCTGTAACAAAATTTTCCTGGAAAATCTTTTTAGCAAGACAAACAACCCGGTTACATGGAAGCATACGAAAACCAAATATTTTTTGTGGTATTCATCATACTCGGTGCATTCTTCATATTAAACTTATTTATTGGTGTCATTATTGATAATTTCAATCGCTTGAAGCAACAGTATGAGGATGGTGTTGGGATATTTCTTACACCCAGTCAGAGAAATTGGGTCAACACTTTAAAAGCAGCTTCACTAAAGAAGCCTTCACGAAGACTTACGAAACCGAAGGTAAGAACACTGAAGTCTTAAACGTTGAGGTTTTTCAGTTGCTATGCTGTGCAGCACGCCTGATTGCTTAATTTTGGCACGTAAAATCAAAAGACAAGAAAAGTGATTCGCAAGCATTATGTTACATCTTTGGTTCTAGTATAAACAGACCGTTATGCTCTTTGTTTTGATTTTATAGGAGAAATGGAGGGCAGCAGTGTTCGAATTCGTACATACAAAATATTTCGAATTCTTCATCATGTCTGTCATTCTTCTTAACATGTTGACGATGATGATTCAGCATTACGGTCAAGCTAAAGAAGTCGATCTTGCACTCGACTACCTAAACTACGTCTTCACTGGTATTTTTACCATAGAGGCCATCATCAGATTGACTGCCATGCGATTGGAATATTTCAAGAATGGGATGAACGTGTTTGACTTTATAATTGTGGTGTTTTCGATCGCAGGTAAGTTTGGGATGGTTTGTCCACGGTTTTGTTTTTTCTGCATTTCTTTCTACAGGAGTTGCAGAACAAAGAGGATTAATATGCTATTGATGTTCCTTTAAACTTAAAACTAAAATGAAACTATTTGTTTGCAATTTCTGTAATATCACCCTATACTATCTACACACACACACACACATGGTAGTGAAAAAAAGAATTTTATGCATTTTTTTAAACATGTTTCTCTTTCTATTTTTTCGTTTTCTCTGTTATTTTATGTTTACAGCATAAAGTTAGTTTATAATAGTTTAGAAGTAACGTTGTAGTTTTTTCGTTGTGCACACGCAAACACCTGTTCATATATATGAAACGCTACACTATAGAAACGTATAAGCGATAGGATTACAAAAGCATAAATGCACAATAGTACATGCACGGAAATACATACACACGACATGCACAGTAAATTCATACAGGTAGGGATAATTCTCTCCCGTACTTTATGTTTTCTTTTCGTCTGCCATATATTTATAATTATATTCTCCATCATATCGGGCATACATTGCATTATCTACGGTTTCTTTGTTCCGTTTCAGTTATCATCATGACGGAATACGACCAGGAGTTTTTTATATCGCCCGGATTGTTCCGAGTTGTGCGGGTACTCCGATTGGGGAGACTTTTGCGTTTCTTTGAGGGAGCGCGTGGAATCCGAAAGTTACTGTTTACAATTGTGAAATCGGCACCAGCATTGAGCAACATTGGAACACTGCTGTTTTTGATAACATTTATTTACGCCATTATGGCGATGAGTCTGTTTGGTCATCTAGAACACCAGGGTGCAATTAATCCCGTGGTTAACTTCGAAACTTTTGGCAGCAGCATGTGTGTGTTATTTCGAATATCTACTGCAGCCGGTTGGAATGGCGTTTTAGATGCTGCCATGGTGGAATCAGCACCTAAATGCGATCCGACTAAAAACACAGGAGCAGCAATATCGAAAGGCTCGTGTGGAAATAAATTCATCGCCATTTTGTTTTTTGTTTCTTATATCATTTTAATCGTTTTAATTATCATTAACATGTATATAGCTGTTATATTAGAGAATTTCAACCAAGCACAATCGCAAGATGAAGCTGGCATCACTGAAGATGATTTAGAGGCGTATTATTCCAAATGGGAGGAATTTGATCCAAAGGCTACACAGTTTATAAAGTATAGCCAATTGCCGGACTTTATTGACGCCCTGGATGGTCCGTTGAGGGTGCCAAAACCAAACTATTGGTTTCTTGAACAATGCGAGATCTCCATTAAAGACAGACACCGGTGTCATTGTTTAGACATCATGAAAGCTCTTATTAAACGAGCGTTAGGGGAAGATGACAGTTCAGAAAACGTGGACTTAAATATGGTTTTAAAGAAAGTGGAAGAGAAGTTTAAAGCTGTATTTCCTCAGAGAACAAAAGAGAATACAGTTGAAACGACTCGAGAACGATTGAAAACCGAAAACACTGCTGCAAGACGCATTCAAAGAGTTTTTCGGAGACATTTACTTATGGATGAAATCTCTTTGATATCCAATGCCAGAAATATGACTTTAAGAGCTCGAGAAAAAAATCTTTCCAAAATTGAACAGCTTGTGACAGTCATGTGGAAAACGCAGAGAAACTGTGAAGACAGTGAATCGGAAAGTGAATCCGAAATGGAAGAGGAGCAGGAAGAAGAGGAAGATACCACTAAACCGGGAACCGAGAATCAAGAATCAACTGAAGCGTAAAAAAGTGTAAATATGGAACGAAAGGGGAAAAAAGAAATTTTCTAAATGATTACAAAAGACTTAATTGAGAGAAGGACGAGCAGTTTATTTAAAACTAAAAACGAAAAATAATCGTCGAGCAGAAACTGATTTACTACAAAAAAAAAATATATGCATAGCAAAATACAGGATGAATATAATTGAAATTCACTTAAAACACTTCAGTCAGAACGACGATAAAATCGTCTTTCAATTGATTTTCATAATTGAAGAGAAACAGAGGAAATTGACAAGCATGTTCAAAATTGACAAGCACGTTCGAATGTGTTCTTTTCGTTGTTTTGAAACGCTTAAGAAACAAAGTAACAAATAGGAATTTCAACATCACAATCTGGAAAAAATATTCGTTTGAAGTCATGGTAAATGTTGCGCGTATTGGGACTAAGTGAGTTGCAAATCAAATCTTTGATAAATCAGTCTATTTTAGTCGAAGCTATAATGGTTTAGTTTATTTCGGATTACTGCATGAACAATTTAGAAATCAAGAAGTTGCGCACCAACCGGGGGACAACCTTACCTTATTAAAAATTCAAAGAGACTTTCTGATAATTTTTGTTTATGTGAACCCAACAAAATTGTTTCTAACGAGTATTAAACGATAATGTCGTGTGCTTTTTTATGTTGTAATTTTTTTACGATCTGTAATCCTCTTTATGTTCAAATGAAATCAAACACATTTGCAAAATGCTTTTCGTTTGTCTAAACCAATTAAATACTCTCATACGTGACTCCAATCGATCAAGTTAGTAGATGGCAGGTAAATGGAAGGGTTTATTAGGTGAAAAAGGTCAACCAGATTTAATATGTACAGTTTAACTCATGTTTTTCGAATTGTTCGAATTACATGAGTTTTCATATAAGGGTAAACTCGGACGGGACCGAAGACTTCGTTCGATTTACATGATTATTCGAATTATAGGAGTTCGAATTACATGAGTTAAACTGTTTCACGATTGGAAACAAATCGACGTTAAAAGTGAAATCTTTTGTTTTTCCTCTTGGAGATGAAACAAACGGTGTCACGATGGTTAATATAACATTGGAGTAAGGGATAAGAAGAGCTTTCAAGTCCGATCTATATATATTTGTGATGAGAAAAAGCAAAACTTGGCAAAGGAAGTTTCTGAATGTTTCCAACTCTAAATATCTTAAGAATTGTTTCAGCTACCTATTATCAAAAATAACTCGTGCTTTGTGATTTTTTGTGATTTTGTGATTTTGGGCAAAAAAAACCAGTATGGAGAGTCTCAGAATTCAATAAAGACCTCAATGAAAAAAACGATCTTAATAATCTGAAGTTAATCACAAATGTGTTATCATTTCACTTAGAGCAGCCATGTATTGCAATAGATTATAGACTATTCTGAATTCTATTGATTTTAAGATTTGCATTCAATTTCAGTAGTGACTTTAGGACCTCGATTCCTATTCTATGAAGTTAGGGCTGTGTTTTAATGGTTCATATGCTTGATGCAAATGTTTTATGGAGGGAATGAAAAACAACGCTTCAAGCATGAAAATGTTTAACTATGTTTGTAAAACCCTTAACCCTTAAACCGGAAAAAGTATTGCATTTTCAACCAAACATGTTTAATTCAATTTCACTTTTAGGGATAAAAAATACATGAAACCGTTTTACCATTGTTAATAATTTTTTGAATATCTTCGTTCTCAGAAGCGAACAGCTAAAATCATCATATACAAATTGTTACGAGATCTATAAGGGATTGTTCACAAATGACGCCAACCAATTTTTCTGTCACTTGCGTTGCCCCCTCCACCTCAGAAGAAATCTCAAATATAATATTTAAATATTAGCTAGTTTACGTCTTTTACGTCTTCATCTTCTCCCTGATCCGAGTCAATGAGATGAAGATTGGGATTGCGATATCAGGCTCGTGAACAACTCGTACAGTAACAAGATTCGCAAAAATGCGACTATATATTTCCCAAAAGTTGCAAAACTTTTATCAATTATTGTGTGTACATAGAAGACCATAAGAAAAGTGGTATAACTACCATCAACGCAAATAAAAATGCTGTCCATACTAATCAGGGTAGAATTCAATTTAATACCACAAAGGAAGTTATTTCGAACTTATTATGAAATGAAGATATTCATGGTCATGTGACATGGTTTCTCTTATAATTTTTGCTGAGGAGTTAAAAAAAAGTTATGAGTTATGAGAAGTTATTATGACAAAGCTAAAAATTGGAAGACCTAAATGCAACTAATATTTCCCCTTAAACAACTGAATATCAACAACTGCATCAATATGTATAAGGTAAATTCATCATAATAAACGTATGATCTTCATTGCTGCAGAAGCTTGACATCCTTTTACACAGTAATATCATGGCAAACAATGTAATTCGACAGAACACAGCTTTTCGTAACTCGTATTAAACTATTTTACAACATCATACAATGAAATTTGTTTACAAGTTTACAAAAGAAGAAAAGAAAATTGTCAAACCTAATTTTAATACTACAGTCTAAGTATTAAAAATACTTTGGGGTAGACAGCAAATAACTATCAAAAACAATCAAAATTTGTACTGTGTAGCATTTCAAATTAGGACAAGAGTTATTTTCCAAAAAGAGATGGTCTTAAAAGTGACAATTTATAAAACTAAATTCAAGTATTCAGAATAAACATCTCAGTCACAAAAATATGTGGACACTCATTATTTACTATGTGATAAAAATGACTTTCATAAATCTCAAATGAAAAAAACAAACAGATTTTGGTAGTGAAAATACACATCCATAACCAAATCACAACGAAGCTAAAAAAAGAAATTTGAGTTCTGGTTTGATTTAATTTACAGATTCTTATGTCGGATTGTGTTTTGATTTATGTTTGTTGTTTGTGTAAAGGAAAGTTGACAGTATAAATATTATATATATCCTTTTTACAAAATAAAATATCATAATACAGTATCAAAACAGTATGCGTGATCATGGAATTAATCCATAGTATCCAGCCTATCCAGGCCAGGGAAGCACATTCAACCAGGTTCTTTCAAGTTATTATCTGTCTCAATCCTGTGTATAAAAATATTGTACGTAATTTGTTTTCTGGAACATCTTATTGCATATACGACATCACGTTTTTACTTGCTGTTTTTGTAATGTACTCTTTGAATTAACATAATTGGTTGAACTACTTGTTCTCCACGTATAAAAGGTTTCCCTTGTGGTGGCTGTACATCATGTGCGTGCTGTGTCAGTTCAGTTTGGCTATACATTCTGTATATATATATACATTATCCTGTCAAATCAGGATGTAAAATAAAAATAAATCGTCAGCCTGTATTGATAATGAATTTTCGTCTTTGCACTGAAATCACAGCTTCAATGTTTTGCTGTTCCAAACATTTGACTACCAACCAATCATCCATAGCATTATAGACGATGTGCCGAACTACGTCACATCAATTTTATAAACATAATGCGCGCGCATACTCCCAGGCAAGAACAGCATAGCGGGAATATATTTAAACCGGATTATTCAATATTTTTCGCTTTAATCTTAGGAAATTACATGTCCAAATCAATATAGAAAAAGAAATAACAATAATTTTTGTCACTAAACATTTCTATTTGTGTTTTTTAAAAATAAGATTGGTTAAAACGCTACCGAAACACTTCAAGACGTTAGAGATTTTTGTATGTGATCTATTTCGAGAAATGAATAGATTTAAACGATACCGATAACACCTTCATTAATAGTGATTTTTTAAGGAAAAAAATCTTAAAAATGCCGCAACACTTACAACTTTTTTAGATATATAAAGCCATACTTTCACTAAAAAAAATCAGTTTAAAAATGACTGAATCAGAATATGTGAAAAGTCTTACTGACAGTGACAAAAAACAATATTTTAAGAAATTAACGTTAGAAAATGGAAATTTACCAGATCCTTATTTACTTACTGATTGGTCGAATAATATAAGCAATATTCCAGAAATATCCTGGAAAGATGTTACTACGTATTTAATAGACACGCCAAGTACATACACAAATGAATCCTTAAAGGCTTACAAATCATTACAAGCTTATGATTATTTTGTATGTGGCCATGTGCAAGATTGTTTTTACCATAAGATTACTGCTGATAGTGAATTTTGTTACATCAAATCTGAGGTAAGATTTCACTATAAATCTGATCTAAGACACTTATGGGAACTGAAACTTAACCTAGTTTGTATTCCATTTGAGGTGCTACCGAGTCAAAGACAAAGCGAATCGGTATCCTTGTATAAAGTTTGGGTATGTGTGAATAAAAGGTTGGGTTGGATATTGACAGCTAACTGTACCTGTATGGCAGGCTTGGGTTCAGCTTGCAGTCATATTGCAGCCCTTCTGTTTAAACTTGAAACAGCAGTACACTTGGAACTCCATAAGCCTGAAGCACCAACCAGTCAGTTGTGTGCATGGAAAAAATCAAAAAGACATGTAACACCAGCAACGATTAAAAATATAAATTTCAAGAGAACAAAAAAACATCAATTACCATCTATTGCAGTATCATCAAATAACACAAAAAATTTTTCTTACAAGAATCCATGTACAGGGGAATTTTCTTTAAATTCCAAAGAGATACTTGAATTACATAAAATCAAACCAGATGCCGTCATATTCACAAGCCTAGACATAAGCGACTTTCAGCCAAAGCAGAAATCAACTGGCCATAGTGACACTGACACGGCTTCAGAAAATGAAGATACTTGTATTCCCGACACACTTACAAGTTTGTACGATCCAAGTTCAATAAATCTGGGTGATGAAGATTTGAAAAGTCTGTGCATACAACGTTATGACAATTTCAAAAACACTTATTCACAGAAACACTACGACAACTTAGCAGAAATTACAAAAACTCAATCACTTAACAAGTCCTGGATGCTTCACAGAGCAGGTAGAATAACAGCATCAATTGCTAAGCAGGTATACAGCATGACTGATAAAAACACTTCATTGTTAAAAATAATTATGCAATATAATGATCAAATCGACAATAAATACACTAAGTATGGAATAGAAAATGAACCAAAAGCTCTCAAGTTTTACAGTCAAACTATTGCACTACAACACACTGACTCGGTAGTTACAAAAACAGGATTTCATGTGAAAAGTGAATATCCATATCTTGGTGCATCACCAGATGGCTTAGTTCATTGTTCCTGTCATGAACCAAAAGTGCTGGAAATTAAATGTCCCTACAAATATCAAGAAGGTATCACTGATTGGACAAATGATAAGAATTTTGTGCTAGATGAAAATTCTGATGTTAAACAAAACCATCCATATTATTTTCAAATGCAATTGCAAATGCTGTTGACAGGCTTTAAAAAAGCTGACTTGTTGATTTACTCTCCAGCCCAAAATGAAAGTACAAATATAATCAAAACAATAAGTTTCAATGAGGAATTAATGAAAAAGTTCATGGAAAAGGCAGAAGTTGTTTTTATTTCCACAATTCTTCCAGAAATCGTTACACGGAAAGGTGATGTAGAGAACGATAGAAAGCTATACTGTATTTGCAGAAGGCCTAGCTTTGGGAACATGATAGCTTGTGACAATCACATTTGTAAACATGAATGGTTTCATTATACATGCGTTTCCATAACTCGTGCACCAAAGGGAAAATGGTTTTGTGAAAATTGCAAGACAAATTTAAAAAACAGTGAAAAACAGTGAAAAATCTAAAAAAGAACTAAAGAAAAAACTAAAGACACCATTATGAAACAACAGACACTTAAGTCTAAGTCAAAATGAGTGACACAAAATGAAGCAGAACAGCTTGGATTTCTGATTTATGGATGTTTGTTGCTGTCTTACCACACTTAGTCATCCATTTTGATATAGACTATAGATCATGTTCCAATATAACAGACAATATATAAATAAATATATAATATATATATTTGTACATAAAATATATATATTGTGATAGAGCTATTTTACAACACTTGAGTTAATATTAACTAGTGCACATATAGTAACCACCATTTCGTCAATTATATCAACTTGTGTTACCGGAATATACGAATTTAGTATCCTGAATTTCTTAATGCGACCAATAACTCTTTCCACATGAATACGGACATTAGACAATTGTCTAGACATGTCCACCTCAGAACCAGACAATTGCTTTTTTCCTTTTGTAAAACTTGGAATTTTCAATACTGCTCCTTTCGATGCAACTTCTCTGTTAATGTTGAATCCACGGTCAGCTAAAATGCAGTCACCCATTTCAAGCTTATCCAGAAAGCCGGATTCAATCGTTATCTGCTTATCAGACACTCTGCCACCCCAACCACTAGATAAAAACATGACTGCTCCTGCTGGAGAGATTCCAATCAAATACTTTACAGTATTATTATGTTTATAATTAGACCAACACTGAGCTCGTGCAGTCAAGTTGGTTGGTCTTTGCAAAAAAATTTCACTGCAGTCAATAATACAAACTGCATCTCTGTATTTCTTTTTAAAACAATTAGGAAGATTATATCGAATAGCTCCTCTTTCTGGCCACACAATCAGATACTTTAATTGATTATGGAGTACTGCTATCCAAGAACGAAATATCTTTGAGATTGTGGTAGTGGTCACGCCAAATCATATAGCGATGTCTTTGTTGTACAGACCTAGTTTCAATTTCATTAGTACAATCAGCAGATGGTCTTCTAAAGATAGTTTTTTGTGAAGTGATTGTACATGTGACTTCACTTTCCCTAAAATCCACCTAAAAACAGCTGCACTTTCCACACCAGTAAAGAAGTTTATTTTGTCATTTGAACTTTTGATGGCCTCAAAGCCAAACATACTTTGTTTTACTGTTTTTACTGTCTCTCGAAGGGTATGTACTTCAATGTTTCTCTGAATAAGCTCTTGTTCAGTACTTAAAAGCTTAGCTTTGACCTTAGAAAGCTCAGTTTTAAGATTTTCTAGATCTAACATTAGTGCCTGATTTTCTTCTTTGCTACAAGATGGACCAGAAGCATCTGCAGTAAAATCAACAAACCAACTATGTGCTTCTTGATCATCATCCTTTTCCTCAGCAGCTTCTCCATCTATTGTGGTTATGTTACATTTTTGTTGGGATGCTAACAATCTTTTCTTGCTAATAGCTTTATATCTTTTTTTCCGTTGATCAATTTTCACTAACTTTCCGATATCTCTCTTCTTAGAATGAGTGAATACAGTTGGTATCCAGTCAATATCATCAGGATCATCTGATCTTTTACCTAAAAAATAAACCATACATTACTTTACTTTCCTGGATGAATGGCATAAGTAATAGATATGTAAATAAAGTAATACCTGATACAAAATGTGCACTACATATCAATGCTTTAGATATCTTTTCATAACTCCACTTTTCCCAATCTTTTCTACCAACTGCCTTAATCCATTCCTCTCGTCTTCGCTTTTCTATCGGTGTTTTCCCCTTTGGAATACTGTAAAATGACAACGAACTATTCTTTTTTTCTCTCCTATTTGTACAATTAACAATGCAGCAACTATCCGGCATGATTTAGTGAAGATAACGTTTAGTTTACTGCCTATCTTCCTTCACTGTTTATGATATTCTGCCTGGGAGGATGCGCGCGCATCATTTTCGACCGGTCGCCGAATGTAAACATTGCAACTCGTCTATATTGTTATCAACAAAAACAAAACAATTTTTTCTGTATTTTACACATTCATTAAAAAGTTTTTGCAAAACCTTTCATAACAACACTGAACTAAATCGATTATTTCCATCATTTAACAACCTTTTATCTTTTGAATCATTTTAAAAGCTGGCAGGAAAAGCAAAGTCTTCTACTGACAATCTGCACTGACTGAAAAGAAATGGCGCACTACTTCACTGTAGACTAGCCTCTATTCTTATCTACTTTGGCGGCTAGGTGAAAATTCAATACTGAACCGCGGCTATAAAAGTGAACGAAAAGGAGAAGAAGGCAAGGAGAAGGAAATGCCGGTTTTAACATACCGTAATGCTTCGATTAGACGCCCGGGGCGTTTATTAATTTTTTTGAATTTTTAGGGGGGCGTTTAAAAGAGGGGGGCGTCTATTGAATTTTTGTGAAACTCTTCATTTTCGTAAATATAAATTAAATATAAACATCGATAAAAAATATACAAAATTAAACTTCAAGATCATCGTCAAAGACAAAGTTTCCAACTGTTAGTTTAAAATTTAAAAAGAAAGGCGTCTATCGCAAATTTCCATATTTTTATACAAAATGAAAACATTGAGGCTGAAACAATGCAATGTAGTAGTTCTACATGCCTTAATTAGTGTGTCTCTAATAAACGCCCCTCTCTAGAGAGGGGCGTCTATTCGAGGGGGGCGTCTAATAGAGGGGGCGTTTATTTAAAAATCTCCTGAAAAGGGGGGCGTCTATTCGAGGGGGGCGTCTAATAGAGGGGGCGTTTATTTAAAAATCTCCTGAAAAGGGGGGGCGTCTATTCGAGGGGGGCGTTTAAAAGAAGGGGGGCGTTTAATCGATGCATTACGGTATATTTCGCCCGGGGAAATATATAATAATTAATCCTTTATCAGTGAAAAACTAGACTAGGTCACTAGCCTCTCCTTCCCGTGCTAAAAAAGGGGGAATTCCGATTTACCGATATTACCGGAGTGACATTGGATCTAGGCTGAGGAAAATTTGTTATTTTCTAATAACCGCCCGGGATTAAAGATTTCCACAAGCATTTATAAATTGGCAGTAGGTTAAGACTTAACTTAGCAAGATGGAACTGTCAGAAATTATTGTTTTTGCGAAGTCCATCAGCGCCTAGTTCTCGCCAAAGCTTGATGGCACTCAGGCTAAACGCTACCGTAAAATGAGGTATAATTAACGCATCCTGGTAGTTAAAAAAGGTTTCAAATGCCCTCGTGAGCATATACTTAAAAATTGAACAAACTGAACAAGAAAAAACTTGCATTTTAGGAATCACGTTGGAAGAAAAAATAGATTACAAGATATGGGAGTAGTCACCATAGCAGACAATGGTTAGAGAAGAAACTGATATGAGTGACGATGTTAGATCTTCACTTCATTCTTGGTTACTCATGCATTCATTTAAAAAGAATGCAATTGAACGGGTAGTAATATAAAAAACTGCGGTAGTACTCATCAAACTCAAATTAATAGTAACAGCTGTGAAAAAACTCTGATAATTTGGTCCAAATAAGGCATATATTTTCTTTCTTGACCAAATTATGAAAACTGATAGACAAATTCGAAATCAGCATAGTCAAATTACAAACATGTGCGAATTTAAATGAAAACTGTTTGAACATTTGATCCAAAATTCTCGTTTGATCAACCATAATGATTATCCATTAGTCTGGGCTAGTTGATAGGCTATCTTTTAAGACACTAAAAAAACATTCGCATCTAAAACACTTGTTTATAACGAGATAGAACTAGTGAACAATTTTTTTGATATACTTTACGAAGGTCTTACGGTATTTGGACTTGATGTGGATCTTTCAATTACTATTATATGTCCTCCTCTGTATGAGAATTCTGGAAGTTTTTGCGTACAGCTAAGCAGTATGCATTTTCGAAGTCGAAATGTTTTCCATACGGATTGACCGTTGTTTATCTTACCACTAAATCGACTAAGGTTTACGCTATCTTATGTGAAGCAGTAAAATTTAGCTGAAGAAAGAATTATTGACTCTTCCTTATGGATACTTTTATCAAAAAGTATTAAAGACACACTAAAGGGTTACTATTTAACTTTCCTATAAAAACAGAGAAAATGGAAGATTACAATTTAAGGTGGAGTGATCCTCTGGCAGCATTAAAAGAAAAAATTATTTGTTGATTTAAAAATATATTTTATGTTTTTTTAGATATCATCATGACCAACATGGATGTAGACATGTTCATTTCACCCGGATTGTTCCGCGTGGTCCGAATAATGCGATTGGGGCGTTTGCTTCGTTTTTTCGAGGGTGGAAAAGGAATACGCCAACTACTTTTCACGATTATCAAATCGGCGCCAGCTTTGAGCAACGTCGGTACTCTGCTTTTTTTAATCATTTTCATCTACTCTGTAATGGGAATGAATATATTCGGTAGGTTAAAACTACAAGGCGCCATTACTGAAGTGGTCAATTTCCGAACATTCGGTAGTAGCATGTGTTTACTGTTCCGAGTTTCAACTGCAGCCGGTTGGAATAACGTTTTATCCGGAGCAATGATTCAAGAACCAAAGTGTAATGCTTCATTACAGTTTGAAACTAGCAGTGGTATTCTTAAAGGTGACTGCGGCAATTCTTTGGTGGCAGTCATATTCTTTGTTAGTTATATCTTACTGATTGTGATGGTAATCGTCAACATGTATATTGCTGTCATTCTGGAGAATTTCAACCAAGCTCAATCACAGGACAACGCTGGGATCACAGAAGACGATATCGAGGGGTATTATGATGAGTGGCAAAACTTCGATCCCAAGGCCACTCAATTTATTCCATATTCGAAACTCAGCGATTTCTTAGATGCCCTTCAGCCTCCATTTCAAGTCCGAAAACCCAATTACAATACTATGGAGATTTTAGAAATTCCCATCACAGATAAAGCTTTTCTCCACTGCTTGGACATACTTCAAGCACTAATTAAGAATGTGCTCGGTCACGAAAAATGTGTGGAGAGTGAGTCCGTCAATGCAGTTATGAAAAAAGTCAACGACAAATACAAAACAATGTTTCCCCAAAGATTCAAAGAAAAAACACTGGGCACGACATACGAACGTTTAAAAATCGAAAACGAGGCTGCTCGAAGGATACAAAGAATTTTCCGCTGGCACATGTTAAATGAGCACCTTGAGCATTTTTTGAACTCCTCACATAAGACGAGCCTGCAACTCCACAGGCGGTGCCAATACATTGAAAAGTTGTTGGTCGCCATGTTTGAAGCAAAAAATAATTACAGAAAGAACAATAACATTGGGGAAGAGGAATCTGGAAGTGAGGACAAACTTAATGGAAACTATGATGATGAGTATATTTTGCCGGCTGACGAAAATCGTTTGGTTGAAACGCCATTGCTGTGAGAAAGTTCATTGACGTACTTATATCCGTTCAAATTTGAAAACTGTACAAAAACGTTCGTCAAAGCTGTTGAGGATAAATTTTACTGATGGAAAGCCAATATCAAGATTTCACTGGCGATTCAAGTTGGATGACGTTCAAGTTGGATGACGTTCTAGACAGTTTTAGTAAAGAAGTTCTTTGTTTTTCTTGAAGTATATCAATCACAAGACATTTACAATGTAAACAATATAATTGGGAACTATGTTATATTCGGCATGGCTGATGATTTGAATATCAACCGAAGTCAACTTTTTATAACAGTTACATTTCCGCTGATAAAAACCTTTTCTGCTGTAGCTTTACTTGGAAAAACGTAGTCCTTCACACAGGAGAGTAATTACAAAACTTAAATCAAACATTCCTTTGTGATAAAACAATGTGACAGAACTATGGCAAGGATAGGCGGACCTTCCCCATTATACTAATCATTGTTCGTTTTACGCAACGGAAAACCTACGCTCAACCTTGTAAAAAAACATGAGACGCACGTGTAGCACCCTCCTTCTCTTGATTCCATTAGGGAACTTATGAAGCTGCCACGGCTGTACTACAAAGACGACAACACACAGGATTATTCATTCATAATGAACCAAAAAACAATTTAACACTTGGGTTAAGGATTTTATTCATGATATTTAAGACGTTTTTTTTAAATTCATAATTCAGAAATGTTTGACTTACCTCTTTTTCCCATGTGAATTTGAATCAAGTTGTGAGATAGTAGCTAAGTCAACCCTCTTCATGGTATCAACAAGCCCAGGGTCATATTTCTCAGCTTGGTGTATGCTTCAGATATACTTACTTTCTTGGACATTTTCATTCTCCAATACGCTTACAAACTTTATGCTTATAAAAAAAAGATGTAACAGTGGCGGATAAAGCGTATGTCTAACTTGTCCACCCGACGTACTTGATTTTTGTCAAAAACGTATTTTTTATATATTTCCCCATAGGGCGAAATATATATGTTAAAACCGGCATTTTCCTTCTTCTCCTACTTCTTCTTCTCCGTTCACTTTTATAGCCGCAGTTGGAGGATGATGGAGATGATGATGAACAAAATCGAAAACTGACATTCGTCTATCTTACGCCCGCTGCGGGGGCAATAACTAATTGCGAAAACTTATATCGTGAATAGAGTGGTTATCCTAAAATTTTGTATTTATGCTATTAAAATCATTTACTTACAACCAATTTTGACTTTCTTTCGAATTTTCTATCAAATTTTATATTTTGACATGCGAATTAAATCGTTTTATTTTCAAGGTAATTCTTTTGAAAATCATGAAAAATGTGTGTACCAAAATCTATTAATTTGGATGAGTGGATGGAAGAATGCCTGAAAGAATTGATATATATTAAAGGCTAATCCATGATGATCACGTCAAGAAAGCAGCATTCTGAAATTCCTAGAGAGTTTTGAAATGGATATGATCGAACAGAAATGTAAATGTATCTGATATAAGGGCGCAGAGGTTATCTGATATAAGGGCGTAGAGGGTATTTATGTAACAATTTGAAAACAGTTGAAATTTTCGGTTAAAGCTTCTTAAAATAATCTGAAAGAACGAGGCATAGCCTGGCTGTAACCCTCACTAACCCAAACAAATTAAGGTTTACACCATGAAGTTTTGATGCTTTCAAATTGTTAGATGAACTATATGCGTAATATGAAGAGGAAAGTAAGACCTGGGTTGATCTGATAAATAAATAAATTCGGATTCGCAATTTTACAACCACCTCAGACCTTTTCATGAATTACGTCACAACAAATAACTTCTCGTTTTCAAACTGAATATTAATGACGTTTGAGACACGACACCCAAGGGAAAAATTTTTCACAAATTTTTTTTTTATTAAGGCTGAGCACGTAATAATCCACAAACTTAGAAACGAGGCGATGTGCAGTGTGTGCAGTGATGTAATTTATGAAAAGGTCTGTCAGTAAAACAATTCTGCGTGAATGGTAAATTTTTACATTCTAATTAGAAGTTTTAATAGCATAGCAATAAATCAGAGTGGCCACATAATTTTTAAAAAGAATTTCCAGGATCTTTCCAGGACATTTCTAGGAAAATCACCAACTATTCAAGGATAACTTCACATGATAGAAAATAAAAAAACAGCAAAAATTAACTTTTGAACACAAAAAAATGCACCATGGCAAAACATTCATTCATAAATCTCAAATTATTAAATGTACATCATAGAGCATCAAAATTATTAAAAGTGAGTACAAGTGATGTACTGCCAGTAAATGTCGCAAACGCCAGTAAATGTCGCAAAATTGCCAGTAAGTGTCGCAATTCAACAGTAAGTGTCGCAAAATCGCCAGTAAGTGTCGCAACTAGAATTTTCATTCGTTTTAATTTTTTTTAACAATAAATGTCGTAATGTTTTTCAAAATCAACAGCAAAGGTCGCAAACTTACACAAAGTGATTTTTGATCATATAATGTGGAGGGTATGAAAAGGAAAGACTTGTTGCTTAAATCAATCGGTCAGGAGTCACTTTGGGAAATCTTTAAGCATAGAGTAACTAGTAGTATTAGCGAAAAAAAGTAAAAGCAACTTGCTATGATAAACAATGTTACAAATCATAGCTGTCTTATTTTTATATGTTGCAATCTCTGTGACATGTCGTGTAGGTCCATCAGCGCACTGTGCGATGAATAGTACCACACCTTGATCAAAATAATCAGTATCGAGTTCAAAACAAGGATGGAGGAGATATTGGTTAGAAATCGAAATTAAAAAGTTGCGATATTTACTGTTGATTTTTTATTTTTTTGCGACATTTACTGTTGCGACAATTACTGTTGAATTGCGACACTTACTGGCAATTTTGCGACATTTACTAGCGTTTGCGACATTTACTGGCAGTACAAGTGAGACTCATTAGGGGTGTAGTTTATTAAATACCTGTAGAAGGAACATCATCCATACATACTCAGTAAATAACTTAAAATACATAACTTCAACGAAACATTAAAAATAGGAAAAATCCAAAATTTCAAGGAATTCCAGAAAATTATGAAAAAATCTGAGCAAAAAAAAGAAAGAAATGAGTCCAATTTTCCAACTTGCAAAGGAAAATGACGAAATCTAGCCAGGAAGATGTCAACCCACATTAACCCCCAACTATAAACCCTGAGAAAATTTAATGACAAAATAAGTTATCATATACCTTATGATATAGTCGAACGTGCTAACCGCACTGGCCTCAATTAACTCGAAGGCCTAATTGTAGTTGTTCAAATATACCAAAGATTTTAAAAAATGAACAAACACCCCCAGATATTCACCCAAGGAACGAGTGTGCAAAATTTCAGCCAAATCCGGCTACCTCAAAGTTTTTTCGGATAGACACACAGACTGACAGACACACAGACATTCCCAGATTCTAGCTCAACTGAAGTTGAGAGTAAAGTATTCGGTGAAGGAATGAGTAGACAAAATTAAAATTTTTTAAAGTCTCGAGGTCCAGAATGGCCATATGAATTTTGAAAGTTTTTAAACAAGATTTAGAGGGGAGTCATTTTAAACCAGGGGATTCAGGATTTCCTAGGAAATGTTGACTTTAGGGAGTCATAATTTACTAGTTTATATTAACTGGTGAGTTTTAATTAACTAGTTTATTTTGATGAGAGGATTTAAAATTTACTGTGACACCGGGACAAAAAAAAATCCATGACTTTTCCAGGAATTCAAGGACCTGTGGCCACCCTGTAAATAGTGAAATGCCAATTCATTTTTTATTCTTACAAACATACGTCACACTTTCATTTCCACTGAATACAAAGTCCTTAATAAACCGTCACGTTTGGCTTTATTCTTCATAGATTAGGTATTTTAACCTATGAGATATTGGGAATAGCATTACTCCTAGACCTAGAGTACAGTCAGTCCTTTTCAAAAACTTCTTTTTCATAGCAGTTATGTAAGAAGCAAGGCCACAAAGCTATCACTCCAAGAAATGTTTATTCATATACAAGTAAAAGATAATCCATAAATACAAGTTTGTAATTACAAAGAAATAAAGAGTTCATGTTGAAATCAGATCTAAAGAGAAATGAAAAAATTATACGTAATGAAGCATTTACAAATTATATAATTTGATAGAGGCTACTAATATAGATTTGGGATTTGGGATTGTAACCAAATAGGTGGAGTTGTAAAGAAATTACCTTAAAGCCGAAAACTCAATCTCCTAAGGAAATCACTTTCTGTCGACATCTCAGTTATTTTGGCGCGAAATTTACTTCGTCACTTCATCTATTTTATTTCGTTCACTTTATAGTATTTAAACGCCTTTATGTTCTGTAAACATATTAATCAGCTGTCTGGAAAGTAAACAGTTCAACCTACTAATGGTGCACTTAAGGGTTTTCTATCTGGCAAATGAGATGTTAAACTTAGTATCTATAAACGATGTGGGCTTTTCGATATTTTAAATTGAATGGTTGGAACATCATTATATAATTCATTCCTAGTATAACTGCTAGGCAAAGCGAGATTTTGTGTTTGGATTGTCTTTCCCCTACGAGCATCGTGATACATCCATACACAGTGAAACCTCCGACATCTTATGAGATGGACGCCTCTCTATAACGACACTTCCCCGACACCATTAAACCAACATGACAAAATCTCTACAAGACAGGCAATCTTCCTTACTTGAAAGTTGACTTTGCATAGAGTGTAAAACACCCTTGATCTACACCTTATCTACCAACGTCACACCAATAATATGGAGCCGGTTTAAACTCACAAGAATAACAGATTTGAACTTTGACCAGCATTCCTTAGTATGACTTAACTTCATCCAATCAAAGGGAGCTGATCACGTGATTTGAAAAAGTATTCTTCAGTCTACCTTGTACCAGTGGATAGTCATCTTCATTATCTTCATCGTCCATTCTAAAAATCAATCGTTACATATAAAACACAACCAAAGACATAATCGTTTCCAGCATGTTCCAAGTGATATTGATTGCAACAGCAATCAATATCAATCAGTCATTGTCTGTTAGTACAGTTCAGTTTCAACTTTTTCTTTTACCAGAAATGTAACGACATTTCTGGTAAAAGAAAAAGTTGAAACTGAACTGTACTAACAGACAATGACTGATTGAAAAAGGGCATGTTTTCAGTATGAAAACATACAGCAACATCTATCTTACTGCTTAGCAAATTCTCTTTTCAATTCACCATATCAATCGCAATATTCCATAGGCAACCGATTACATAATTGTTTCCAACATAATTAATTTTGATCGTTTTAACAGGCTCTAATAAAAGATCTTGGAACAAAATATATTCTTTTATATGGTCCTATTTACAGAATATGAGAATGAAAAATTCAGACTTACTATCCAAAAACACAAAGCTTGGTTCCAAATAACAAATAAACCAAATTATTCCAGCTGTTTTAAAAATTAGCTGCTCTCATTATTAAGGTCACATTTTCCAACTGAAACATTTTGTGTAGAAACCGTGTTCACAAAATGTTTTTATACAGAACATGCAGTACATTATGTGGCAAACATATGTTGTATAATATCGGGAAATGTGGCCAACAATTGTATTATTGGTGCAATCTCCTGTTTCCATTTCAACGACATTCCTGCATCTCTTATGCAGCAATTATTCAAAAGCTATTCAAGTAAAGAAATGATCCTCCACGTACTATTATCAGTTTCTATAGTTTATTTTCTTCAGCCTTGTAAGATTTCTTCATTTTTTTTTTGTTTAGCTGGTAAAATATCAAAAGCGGACCAAAATTAATATTTTTCTTCAGCCAAATAAAACCAAACCACTTAAGAATGCAAAAAGAAACTTTCCACAAACTTGATTCTTACGTCACAATCCCTGACTAACTGTATCTTCTGCTGTAAATCTTTCCTTAATGATTTGATTGTCTCTGCTATCGCTTCAATAGCTGGCAAAATGAAAGACCAACCATAGTACGCAAATACTATACACAGAACAAAATATGTAACGCATTGATTGATACCTACATTTGACCAAACTTTCTCGCTGGTATTTTCATTCACTTTCAAGGTTGCAGTAGTTGGCTTGTGTCGTCGTACTAAGTAGAAGAAGTTTATTCTTATGGTTAGAAGGATTTGTATTTTATTTTGTAAGCACTCACTCCCTATGATTAACAGAATATTTTCCATACTTCATGTCCAAATTGTTTCTTCTGGTTCATCTAATGTTTTTTCTATCACCATTGGAAACAAGTACACATGATATCATCATAGTTGTATTGAAACAAGCAAGGTTAATCAAATATACTGAAATTTACGAAATGTCACAAATACTATTGTTATTAACTTTGACAATAGATAAACATCTACAGACAGGCATAATAGATGGCTGCCAAATCGTGATCATGTGATAGTTATACTTCGAAAAATATCAGTATAATACCTACATTTTCCTTGATATCTCTTCTCAAACTGTTTGCTCAACCACTGGCAACTTTTCATCATGTTGTCTACACATTAAAACGTCTGAATTATAATACTACAGTTTACACTAAAGCTTTGGGGACACGGGCAACATTTGTTTTGTTGCAATCGCAAGACATTTGTTGCTCGTGTCCCCATAGTATATTTGTTTGTTGCTGCAACAAATTTTTCATGTTGCAAATGCGTTTTGTAAAATGTTGCTAGTGTCCCCACATTTGCAACATGCTTTTATACAAAACTTTTGTTTTAATCCAATGATATTCGTTTATTTTTGCTGACATGTCAAAACAAGTTTGCTTCCGTAATCATAACAACATGGCTTCCGACGAGAGCACGCAGTATTTTGTTGCAAGGAACTCAACATAGGCGACACTACGTGCGACTGCAACAAAAAATATTTTGTTGCAATCGCATGAAAAATGTTGCTCGTGTCCCCGAAGCTTAACAGTAAAAGCAAACCAGAAACCAATTAACCATACAGATTGGTATGGTGAAAATGCTGAATGCTGAAAGTGCTTTGTCATTTTACCAACTACAGTTGACGCTCTCTAATTCGATTTTCAAGGGGAATTCAAATTTCATCGAATACGGGAGCGTATCGAATAGTAGGAAGTCTCTCTAATTCGATAAATACAAGGCAAATATCGGATTATAGAGCTGGGAAAGTAAAGTATAGACGAGACTCGATTGGTTTGAACTCGAATCAGGGCAAATATCGAAGGTCTTCCTGAGAACCTAAGTTTTCCGGAAGAATTCTTCGATAGTTGCCTGTTTTTTACTTGACAATGATTCTAATTCTATTGCCTTATTTACATCTTTTAAACCGTGAAGAAGGTTGTTACCAAACTTCATAAATACACTAAGTTCTTCAAGAGTATTTAAAGCAGCGACGACATCATTCGTGGATGGTTTTCTCAGGGGGATGTCGCTCTCGTTTGGCTCCTCAGTATCAGATTCCTCATCAGTAGTGATAACGTTTGATCCAGATACTTCTGCGAGTATGTCGGCGTCAGATCTGCTTCCGCTAATTGAGGTTTGTGCATCTAGATCCACGAGTTGGTCAGCCGATAATCGGTAGTCAATGGCAAAGTTTTCCTTTAACTTTTCCAGGTCAGTTTCCAGCTCTTTCACAATATTCTCCTCAATGTCCAGACCAGCAAATGGATCGTCTTGGTCATTCAACGCTCTCTCGGCAGCTTCAGTTGACATTCCAGCTTTCTTGAAACAGTTTGTGAATGTCTGGTTCGGAATGGAGTCCCAAGACTGTCGTAGCATTGTCATTGCTGTCAAGATCGTGAATTTGGGAAGTTCTTTGTTCTTCTCCAAACTCATGATCTGTTTCTTTACGGCAAGTGAACGATATTTGGCTTTAAGTGACCTGATTTTCCATTTTCCCAACCATCCATCAGATGCTTGAAAGTTCTCAATACCAAGTTCCTTTGCAAAGAATAAAGCCTTCTCCTTGATTAGAACGCCATTCAATGGAACATTTTCAGATCGCATTTGCTTGAACCATAGGAAGACGGCTGTGTTGATTTGATCAAATTTGTCTGATTTGATCCTTTTAACTTTTGTGCCGCCTTTTTGAAAAGCTTCCACAATCTTTGCTTTATTTGCCTTCCATGTCGACACAGTATTTTGTGGAATGCCAAACGATTCTGCTACCTCTTTGTTTGTTTTGCCATTCTCGAGCTCGATTAAGGCCTCGTATTTTGTTTTGAGGCTAACATCTTTACGTTTTCGTTTGGCTGACCCTGCAGACGCCATTTTTACATTCGAAGGTCTGTTTTTGTTTTAAATTCGCTTTGGAAAATTTCAATTCGAATGTTCGAACGAAAAAATTCGAAAATTCGAAATTCGAAATCAGCCATAAAGGCCTTTTTACACGCCAGAAATCGAATTAGAGAGCGGAAAACCTTCAAGGGACTTCAAATTTTCATCGAAAACGGGAGCTTATCGAAATATAGAATGTCGAATAGTAGAGCGTCGTTTATGAGAGTTTCTTAAGGAAATTTGACGGTGACTTTCAATTTCATCGAAAACGGGAACTTATCGAATTATAGAACGTCGAATTAGAGAGCGTCAACTGTATAAAAAACACGATTACAACATTTGGAACAGCTCACTCGATTATCTCCTCTCTATCTCTCAACTTTCAGTTCTCCACTTTTTTGGGCGTGATTAATATAGATAAATAATTGGGTATCAGCCAAAACTGTAAAAATAAAACATAAATAAAATAACCTGAGAGAAACAAAATGTTGAGAAAAAAGTGTTAAGGAGTTAAAGAATATTTGTGAGCTGAAGGGGATATAATATAACGAATAATATACCAATAAATTTGGATGGACAAAAAGTAAGAAGAATGGATAAATTGGGCAAATATAATTGGATATCTCCACCATACCTCTCCTTCCATTATTAAACAAATATAATTAAACATATAATGTTAATAATTATATGATATAATTTCAATGATATGTGAACTAGTTGGGTGAAACATAAAAGAACGAGAGTAAAAAAGTGCAGGATAAAAACATACACAACAAGAGGGAAAAGAAATTGAAAAAAACCTTATGAGAAAGAAATTGTTAAATATAACTAGATGAGTATTTCTGGGTGCAACAAAAATGGGCGTATGGCATAGTGACGGAAAAGATGTATGAGAAGTGAGTGAGGTGGGATGATTAGGAAGAAGGATGTTAATATTATCAAAAAAAACTGGAGATGTATCTGTGGGTGGAATAAAAATGGGGAATATATAGCAATGGGAGACTATAGGAGGGTAGTTCAGGGCGGAAAAAAGGGTTGAAGCGAAAGGTTAGAAAAAAAGAGGGTGGAAATGAGGGAAAATAAGTGGATGGGCGCAGAATATAATAATGGATTATCAAAAAAAATTTAAGTGGTAAGTGTAGTATAAAGGAAGGGAATAAAAAATAAATAGAACAGAATGAACAGTATGAATATACATATTTATAAATAAACATAGAAATAATAAAAATAGCTGATAAAGAAATATAATTGGGTGAATAAGTCTCTTGGGATAGAAATATTAAGAAAAGAAATGGGTGAAATAGATGTATTTGAAATAATGTATTTGGGCGGAAAGGAAGGGGAGGAATGCTAAAAAAACATGAATGGAAAAATGGGAGGAAATAGAAGTGTGTAGGGAAAAAGAAGCTGAGTAAGAATAAAATGTGGGTGGAATAAAATTGGGGAACATATAGTAATAGGGGAACATACGAGGATAGTTTAGGGCGGAAGAAAGGTTGGGGAAAAGTGGGCGGATGTGAGGGAACACAGGGCGTAAAATAAATAATAAAAATGAAATGAAATATCACAGTAGTAGGCATAAAGGAATGAAATAAATGTGTGAAGAAAGAAATGAGTTAAAAATATAATTTAGTTAATAGGTCTTTTGGAATAGAATAGGAAAATGGATGAAATAGATTTATGAAAAAACCCTAGTGCATAATGAAGTTAGAATGTATTTTTGAGATAACACATTTTGGCAGAATAAAAAAGGGGTGGACTGAAAGGTGAAGAATGTAAATGTAACATCAATGGCAATAATGAGAGGGAATGAAAGTTGGTAGGAATGGCAGAGTGAAAGTGTGTAGGGAGAAAAAGGCCAGGAATGCAAATAAGTGGATTGAAATTAGGAAGGCATCGGTATAGTTTATAGGAGCAGGTGTGGCAGGATGTGGATGTAAGGGTTAAGTGAGGATCAGGTGAGGTAGGACGTAAGGTGACAAAATACTTCATCGTATTTGTTTTGTAAACTTTTGTTCATATTCCTCTTTGTACGTAAGCTGTCCTAATTGTCTTCAGGATACTCTCAGTATCGTTCATTATGTATTTGTTGAACTTTCCACAATAGGGGTATGTTTGATCGGATTCGTTGAACAAGCATCGATGTATTTTATAGTGGTTGAAATAAGCAGGATAATTGATTTGACTGGTAGTTCACAATGTTTCAAAAACGATGTTTTCAGATTTCCATGTTTGATGTATAATCAACCATTACTTTTAATTTGTTCTTCTTGCCTGCATAACTAGAACTTTAATTTTTGCCTACTCTTTAATCCCGGTTTGAAAATCACTTGGTCAAATTTTTAAACTGGCTTCAGGATTGGACAATCTTCAATTCAATGATTTTTTGAAGTTTCAGCTATTTTTTCAAGTACCCTAAGCAAATTGTCCCCAAATCTCTCAAAACAAAAACACAAATAAACAACAACAAAAAAACATAAAAACGAAAAACAAACAAACAAACAAACAAACATAAATTTACATTATCACATAACGAAGATCTTCTTTGGTTTTTGTCCATCATCACTTGTTTCTGTTCATAATGTTCGTACCATATCTCTTTGCTATAGAATCTCGTCGTTCATTATCTGTAAACAGCTTTTAAAAGTCTTCCACCATTACAAACCACGCCCTATAAACTCCTATTAACGTGATCAAACTCTACATTATCACATATAATATTATAATATAATATAACATTAATCACATAATACAACATAATGCCAAACAAAAAAAGACGACCTCTTCTTTTCCTTTTTGTCCGTCATCATTTGTTAATGCTACTGTTGTTTCAACCATATTTCCTTACTAAAATTTCATATTTCATCTAAGGATATTGGTCACATTCTCAGTGTCCCAAACTAGCAGTAATAATCTGTAAACAGTGTTGCTTACACTCTCCTCCGTTTTGTCTTCTTACGCATGCACGCTTTGCTTCCCTCGAGGATAATTATTTTGTGCTTTTTGTGTATATTTTCTGTTTGTTTTGTTTATACTGTTTGCTTTGCTTCTATATATTAATAGCCGATTCTCTGCCTGTCTGTCTGTCTGTCTGTTTGTCTGTCACGCAAAATGGTAGATGTGAACTGCGAAAGAGAGTCAGCAATGTAAGATCACACATAAATTATTTCTCTTTTTGTGCTCGACGTCAGTGTGAAACCATTGTATTGGGACCCTAATCGAACGCGACGTTTGGGGAAAATTATCTCGGTATCTCGGTTTTTTGAACATGGGCGGCGAGCGACGCCGCCTTGGCGGCTAGTCTATATATTAATAGCCGACTCTCTGTATGTCTGTCTGTTTGTTTGTTTGTTTGTAAGTCACGCAAAATGGTAGATAAAGTAGTTGTGAGAGTAATTATTTTATTTTATTTTGTGCGACGTCAGTGTGAAACCATTGTATTGAGACCCTAATATCGCCGATTGACGGTTAAAGATGGCGGACGCAAAATGTAAACAAGAAAACGAAACCAAAACTGTTTTGCAACTTCTTGCTGAAACAAGTGTTTAAAGACGCAGAAACTGTTGATAAAGAAGTCGTAGTGTTTTGTCAGTCGATTTTTAGATTCACATTTGCTGCAACAAGCCATATATTATTATAATGTCTTCAAACGAGATCGCTGGATCGCAACCTACGCCGATGAGAGTTACAGTAAACGCAAACCTTCATCTCTGTGTTGCATGTAAACGAATTTGCAAAAGCTTATCAGGATTAAAAAACCACCAGAGAACCTGCAAGTCCTTAAAAGCAGATGACGTTGCCTGCTTTGATGCACTGGTCATTGCTCCAGAAATTGTCAGCGAAAATGACTTTAGACGTGAAATACATGAAGCATATAAAAAGATGACAATATGGAGAAAAAACATCTTCCAGTTGCCGAAAGGGAGCACCGGTAAGAGCTTCGTTCAAGAACTCACTAAAGCCATTGAACTATGGAACAACAAGTCGCCGTTGAGAGATGTAGCTCTAAAAATGTTAATGATCCTTCCGAATCTTTTATTACAACGAATAAACTCTAAGAGTTCTGCATCTGACAATAGAAAAGTTCTCGAGAGAAGACTACAATTGTGGAAAGATAGAAAAATCAGTGATCTGGTGGGCGAGTGTCTTGTTATTCAGAGCCGTTTGACAAAATCACTGCCCAAAAAGAAAGATAACATTGGAGAAACTTTTGAAAAACTTATGATAAAAGGAAATGTAACTGGGGCTCTTCGCCTGCTTTCAAATGAGCAATGCAATGGCATCTTACCACTCAACGAACAAACAATGAACGAATTAAACATAAAGCATCCCGATGGTTGTCCTTTGAATGATGATCTCCTACTCAGAGGCCCAGTGAAATACGTAAATCCGGTTGTCTACGAGAATATTGATGAAAATGCAATTCTGAAGGCTGCAGTAAGAACAAAGGGTGCTTCGGGAATATCGGGTTGGGATGCTGACGATTGGCGGAGAATTTTAGGAAGTAACATTTTTGGTACAGCATCTGGCGATCTCCGAAAATCTCTTGCTAAATTTGCCAGGTTATTATGCTCTGATCGTGTTAAAGACCCGCAAAGTTTGGATGCATATATAGCCTGCAGACTTATACCCCTGGACAAAAACCCAGGGTTAAGACCTATCGGTATCGGAGAAGTAATTCGTCGATATATTGGCAAATCGGTAGTGGCGTGTCTGAAGAAGGATATCGTACAAGCAGCTGGCAATCTCCAATTATGCGCAGGAATAAAATCGGGATGTGAGATTGCTGTTCATGCTGCGGTGGATTTGTATGATGACGATAGCAACCATGGTATTTTTCAGGTAGATGCTTCAAACGCCTTTAACTCCATTAACCGAGCAGTAACCCTTAGCAACATGGAGATTTTATGCCCAGAGTTCTCCACATACATCACCAACTGTTACCAAACGCCAGCTAAGTTGTTCATCCAGGGTGGCCGTGAAATACTATCGAATGAGGGCACAACGCAGGGGGATCCAGTGGCAATGGCAATGTACGCTATTGGAATATTGCCTTTGCTTCAACAAGACTTTGATGACGGTTCTTTGAAAAAAATCGCTTTTGCCGACGACTTCACGGGAATAGGGACAGTGAAAGAACTTCATTCTTGGTTCAAAAAGATATCCCATCACGGTCCTAATATCGGATACTACCCAAAGCCTAGCAAGAGTTGGTTGATAGTTAAGGACGCCCATTTGGAGGAAGCTGTTCGTGAATTTGAAGGAACAGGTGTCAATATAACCACGGAAGGTAATCGTCATTTAGGAGCGACAGTTGGAAGTGAAACGCACAAAAAGAGATACGTGTCAGAGTTAGTGAGTCAATGGATCTGTGAATTGAGAGTTTTATCAGATATTGCAAAGTCGTATCCACATTGTGCGTATGCTGCCTACGTCTTCGGATTTCAACATAAGTTTACTTATGTGATGCGAACAATCCCTGATATCGAACATGAGTTCAAACCGTTGGAGCTGGTCATCCGTAACACTCTTCTTCCTGCTCTCCTGAACGGCTACGTATGCAACGATGATGAAAGGCTTTTATTTACACTGCCAGTCAAATTAGGAGGCCTAGCAATCCAAAACCCGGTTGAGCGCAGTTCACTTGAATATAGAAACTCAAGAGGCGCAACCACAAACATGGTGAAGAAGGTCAAACTCCAATGCAGCATTTATGACGAGACCGTTGAAACGTCGCAAGCTAAAGAGATTCGCAAGCTGAACGACGAAAAGAAAAAGCATAACGTAGAGAAACTAGCTGCTTTTAAAGTAACGATTTCCGACACGATTACAACGAGGTGTCTGGAAGCAAGCATGGAAAAGGGGGCCTCGAATTGGCTCACAACGCTACCGATAAAACAATACGGATTCCTGCTTGACAAGCAATCATTCTGGGACGGCCTGTACATCAGGTACGACATACCTTTGAAGCGACTACCTCCACATTGTGTCTGTGGCGCAAAATTCAGTGTGGACCACGCTCTTTCGTGTCCGAAGGGTGGTTTCATCGCCATAAGACACAACGAAATACGCGATGTTACTGCCGAAATGTTGTCTGAATGCTGCAAAGACGTAGCAGTCGAACCAGTCCTGCAGAAGATCACAGGAGAAGAATTGCCAGCCTCAGCCATAAAGAGTGATGAGGCGAGAGTTGATGTTGCTGCCAGAGGGTTCTGGGTGAAGGGACAAGTAGCGTACTTAGATGTTAAGGTTTTCAACCCTACTGCTAAATCGTACCTCACTCAGACACTCGAAGCTTCGCATCGTTCAAATGAAAAAGCAAAGAAACGAGCTTACAACAGACGGGTCAACACCATCGATCATGGCAGCTTCACACCCCTTGTTTTCACGTGCTTTGGTGGCATGGCGAAGGAGTGTCTCACATTCTACAATCGATTAGCCGAAATGATAGCTGAAAGAAGAGATAACGATCCCAGAACAGTGAAAAACTGGCTCCGTACAAGAATAAGTTTCAGCCTGCTTAGAAGCCAGCTCCTATGTTTACGCGGTTCCTGATCAGTAAAGAAGATCTTTGCACAGAGTGATGATGTAAATCTGATCACTGCCGAATCAATCCCTCGCGCCGATTGATCGATTTATTATTATTATTATTATTTGTAATACCATAACCGGAAACCTTTGTAATTATTTTGACGGATGTGAAAGATATATTTCACATAAGCATAAAAAATTAAAAAATCCTCAACCATTGAGACCCTAATCGAACGCGACGTTTAGGGAAAATTATCTCCGTAACCAATAGGGATAACTGACGTTTTTTGGGGTTCACGATATTGGCCATGGGGTGACGAAAAAATTTGGGCAAAATTTTTGGGGACGGGGTTCTATGACGTCATCAAAACTTTTGATCGAGGATATCTCCGAAACGATGCATCATAGACTTATGATCCTATACATTTTCTTGCTCAGAATTTCGAGCTTTACAAGATGGTAGCACTTTCCATTGTCGATTCCTTAATTTTATTTTTGTGAACTCATTGGGAGGTGACACAATGCATACTGAACATGGGCGGCGAGCGACGCCGCCTT
Source organism: Turritopsis dohrnii (assembly GCA_027922465.2). Classification (NCBI taxonomy): domain Eukaryota; kingdom Metazoa; phylum Cnidaria; class Hydrozoa; order Anthoathecata; family Oceaniidae; genus Turritopsis; species Turritopsis dohrnii. The sequence goes on along the minus strand of BQMF02000101.1, from coordinate 40,639 downwards.
GGCGGCTAGTCTATGTATTAATAGCCGATTCTCTGTTTGTCTGTTTGTTTGTTTGTAAGTCACGCAAAATGGTAGATGTGAACTGCAAAAGAAATCGGGGAGTCAGCAATGTAAGATCACACATAAATTATTTCTCTTCTTGTGCGCGACGTCAGTGTGAAACCATTGTATTGAGACCCTAATCGAATGCGACGTTTAGGGAAAATTATCTCCGTAACCAATAATTTTTCGTGACCTCTACGCAGGAGGCTGGACATGGGCGGCGAGCGACGCCGCCTTGGCAGCTAGTATGTTATTATTATAGTATATTTATTTTTCTCGGTTTTTGATTCTTTTTATGTACGTCCTTGTATCTTCGTTTTAGCGATGTTATTTGTGTAAATCATCCGTATATTCGATACTCTGCCCCAATCCGTATATCCCTCCCTATAAACCACCCCAATCAGGAAGATAGTATCAACAGACTTCTTTTTTTGAAGATTTTATGAATCCATAGGAATTACTTTGATTTGTGCTCATTTCTAATGAAATCGCTTTTTACGTCCTTGTGTTTTTCTTTAACATGCATTTCAATCATCCAGCTCCAATAAGTATGATATGATTAAGAGTCCTATCTTGAAATACGAACTCTCCGTCTTTGCTGTTTCAACTAATCCATATGAATCACTTTCCGTATGTGATCGTAAACTTTTCTTCTTCTTCCCTGTAAAATAGTCTAATTCCAAAATGTTAATTTGCTTCTTAAGCAAAAATTACATATCACTGCCTTGATTCCCTCAAAGTCCTTTGCTCAATAACTCACAAGGTCCATATGGAAAAGAAGTAGAATGTTTATTAAAGCCTTTCTCATTATCTTCTGTTGATGTTAAACTTACCTGAGTAATATACTGATCCTTTCATTGATATTTCAAGATGCTATGAGAATATAGTTAATTGGGTATACATACAAGTATAAATAAAACATTTACCTACCAATTTGAGACCAAATCAAAATAAGGACACGTTTCTTTATATAATAATGCCTTATACATTGTTCTTTGAAAGTTTTTTTATAAAATGATATGCCTCAACTTGGTAGATAAATACCTTAAGTGTACAAAATTTAGCGGTGACTAAAATTTAGTACTCGCGAAAAATCTCATAAGATGAAAATCGCTAAATTAAAAACACGCTAAAAATTTCAAAAAAACTCCAAAATCGCTAAAATTTTATAATTTTTATTATACTTTTTATATTTTTATTTGTTATTTTGTAGGACAAAAGGAAGTATAAATTTTAAACTTCTTACATTTATATTTGTTTTTTAGGGCCTATATAGATAAATAAACGTTATTGTTAGTTGTGTTCAAAGCATAATCAGTGTATTATTTCGTGTTTCAACCGTTTTGAAAAAAAAGGATTTTGCTAAAAATCGCTAAATTTAATACACGCGAAAAATCTCATAAGATTAAAATCGCTAAATTTAATACACGCTAAAAAAAGTTTTTTGAAAAAATTTAGCGATTCGGGATGGAGGATATTAGTTTTTCTTTCTTTATTAAGTTTACATAAAACAATTCCTATACAATACTTATAAAGTCCAACATAAAAAAAGTATGAACGAATATAAAAATATATGAAAAATAATTTACAAAAATATCTAAAAATTAAAGTTTCTACACTGGCAATAAATGTTTTCTGATGAATAATATAACCAACTGCAAAAACATCATCTTCTTGCATCTATGAAGTAATGGCTATCATGGTCATTAACCTAATACGACATTTTGTCTTAATTTTTTCTTTCTTCATTAAAGGTTGGATAAAATATCTGGTATACAAGAGTAATCAAATTAAAAATATAAAGGAACATAAAAAATATATGAAAACATAATTTACAAAAACATTTAAAAGTGATAGCTCCTACACTGGCAATAAATCCTTTCTGATAAAAATTTGTGACCGACTGCAGAATCATCGTCGTCTTGATCAGGACACAAAAACGTCGCTCGTGTTTTGGGTTGAGGGAATTCATGAGGAACTTGAGTGACATGTTGGTATAAAGAATCATAATTCTTAATTGATGTATATGTGCTCAAACATTTCCTGCAGAAGAGGTGGGGTAGGGTGGTCAAGGGCCCCCCAAACCATCGCAAATACGCGCCAAACAACAAACTCCTAAAACTTACGAGCAATCCCAATACCAGTTAATGATAAATAGCAATTAACTCTAGTACATTTTGTTGATTTTGATTTTTATCTTCTCATTCCTCTTTTAGATAGATGTCTCCGCAATTTTACGAGCAATTCCACAGCCGACAATCGTGCTTAGTACGACGTGGATATTTTGTTAGTTATTTACGTAGTTTTGATGATATCATCGAAACTTCTTTAAATATCTGGATAAAAATGAAGTCCATCAATATCTTTCCGTGTTTTGCATTTTGTATTTTGATCTGATTTGCGCTTGTCATAGAGATCACGTTTCACGAAGTTTAAGGTTTGGTAATGTTTCTATGACAAGCTATGACAGTATTATTGCTATATTCATCGTGCGTATAATCATCACAAAGCAGATATCAATGGAGCTTGGTAAACATCAGTTGTATCTCATTTTCGTCATAATCGTATTAAAAACTCAATTCGTTAATTTTCTTCTTTCTTCTCATTCCTCTTTTCGATAAATGTCTTCGTTAATAGCAGCCAAAGAGTTTGTAAGACAGCAACTGAGATTTTTGTACGTTAAAATAAACAACAAACTAAACCTCCTTCACAGTCTCACAAAAAAGAGTTCTGTGAAGAAGGTTATGACTGTATAATCGGAATGTTTGAAATAACCTGCCTATCCTGCCCTAGTCCTAGGCTAACCTACGCGCAAGCATTTTGCGTCCGAACACACAGCCACATGGGAAAGGGAAAGGGTACTCAGTTGCAACAAGGTCTGATTGACAGCACAGAAAAAGACCCAATAAAAAAACTGTTTCAGTTATCACACAAAGTTAAAGTTTCCATACCATCAAATAGACCTTGCTTTCAAAGGGAAATTGCATACAACCTTTCTAATCATAATACGATACCACCTTTCCCGACCTAATTAAGACTACCAATCCTGCAACGCGCTTCGCAAGGTATCATTATTATGAGAAGTTAAGGAAGATGCATATGATACCATCAACCAACTTTCACTCCATATATGACCTGTTAGTCTTTTAAAAGGCACATTATTGTGCCACTAAATTATATTTGAACGCGCTCTTTACAAGGGTACTTAATTATTTAACGCAGAAAACAAACCTGGATTTCGTATTCAGTTTAATGGTTATAGTTTAAGTTATAAAAGTGGTTTATTTCCTTATGCGCGAATGAATAAACTCACGATTTCCTATTGTTCCCATGTGTTGTGATGATGTCTGTAACATCAGCGATTTCGTTTCTAGCATCCCAAAATTTCTTTATCTTCATCTTCGTGTGACTCACTTTTTCATCGATTCTTTATTTATGGAACATATTCGCAATATTGACGCATCTGAGATGCACCTGAATAAATTAAGAGGTGTCAATATAATACATATTATGGTTACTATACCGAAAAGCTTCACGTAGATATCAAAATGTAATTTCTTGGTTTTTATATATTATTTTAACACACGTAATCCAGATGGCTTTTAGTTCGTATACTACTATATTACTTATTATATATATATATAGCTTATTAATAAGCTACAATAAAGTCTATAATGAAATGATTAATTAATTTCAAATTAATAGCTACGTCACTGTCGACGTAGCATTGATGACACAAAAACATCGACGTCAGTGGTTACTGCGTGATGTTGTCAAGAACGTTTTTTAGCCATCAGAGTTTGGACTGATATTACTTTGCTCTATGAAGTAAAACAGTAAATCATAGATTTCATGCTCTATCTGGTAGTTGAGGAAAGCGATTTTTATTTAGAGGGAAGAAATTTAAGGCAAAAAAAAGTCTTATGTATACGACAGGGATTTTTCCAAGCACTTTCCAACTACCGTTTACCGGTAGTTAAAACTCAATCTTGAATTGAGTTTAGAAACTGAATCATTCATTGTCAATTAAACATTTTTTAGCTCTTTAATGCGTAGTATTTAAAAACATGTTTTGAAAGAGTAATTAGGCTATTATTCACCAAATATTCTGTTGCTAGGGAGAAGGATCACCGTTGCTAAGGTAATTTTGAAATTTCCTTTGTTATACGCATTCATTTCTTCACCTTACGAAAGAATATGAAAACGAAAGTGGCACCAGTAGGACTCGTTTTCATGTTATTCAATGAAATTAAAAAACATCTTAGTTTCCAACTCCCTACGCATGCCTGTCATGGCAAGGCCTGTTTGTGGAGATTGAAATCTCTAAAATTGCGGAGCTTCCTGGACTGTTAAACTCAGTCTTCTCTACGAAAAACGGTAGTAACCAAAAGTGCTTGGAAAAATCCCTGAACGAGGTGCGGATTGGGGAGAATTAATCTTAGTGCATTGCTAAAAATAAAAATAAAATGAAATGAAAAAATTGCGAAAGCTCAAAATTCCAAAGCGGCAAAAACTTATTTAACAATGAGAAATGGAGTCAAATTTGATCAGGTGATCCTAACTTTCGCCATATAATAGCGACATAAACGAACTGACTGTACAGTCAAGTCATATTTTCGCATAAATGAACTTTGAAAACCTTGAAGCTCTTACTAGTCTACTTCTTATAGACGTGTTTCTAATAAAAATCGTGCAAATAAAGAAAAAAGATAATAGTTAATGATAATTACCAAAATGCCACAGCATATAACAGGCACAGCATATAACAGAGTCTTTCATGTCTTCAGGTTTTTCATATATTTATGATTTCTACGTGAAAGCATTCATATTGATTTCAGCAAATCTTGAATACGTTCGTGTCTTAAAAAAATATTCATCAGGATGCGTCGACATTTCTTTCTACATCGACTTCTTCATATAGTTGTTTCTTCAAACTTTGAGATTGGCAAAAGCTTTGAAACAGCAACATCTATAAATGGTTTTTATCATCAAATGTTCTTCTTTTAAGAATTTTAACAAAAAGAATTTCTATCCATAGAAACCAGGTATCCAATGAAAAGCGTGCAAAATATAAATGACAATAGTGAAATTGACGCAACATTGGCATTGTGTTTTCAAATACAATAAATGGAACGTGAAGTAACTTTTTCCGGGGGAGATTAAATAAAAATTTTATAATTACTTTCATGTAGGCAACAAGAAGTTGTAAAGTCGTGTCTTGGATCTAACTTAGGCGCCATACATTTATTTTTAAAAACAATCGAAAATTCTGTTGATATCTGTTTCATAACATTTTTTTTTTAAGTCCTCTAATGAAGCCTCCCCTGACGCTTGATGCACCTAACCCATACCAACACAATGACTTATTCGAAACTGGGTGTATGTTTTAAACAGTCAGGAAGCTGAGAGCCAAAAATCAAAAAAAATTTGCCGGACAAATTGAAACTTTCTGAGTGTGTTCTCATACATAAGAAAGTGCAAAAAATGTTTGCTGGACATTCTGAATTTTCTTGTGGGCCTTTCACAACAGCAAAATGTGTTTTGATGACGTCACAACAGTACATTACTACTAAAATCGTTGGGGTTTTTTATCAGAAAAGAAAAATGCAAAAACTAATGAATAGTACTAACAAAAATACATCAAACAAGTATTTTAGGTCCCATCATAATATTAACTGTATCGAGAAATATTCAATTTTCGACGTCAAACGCATTTTTCTAGTAAGTCACCTTCCTTACAGTCCGTAGTTTGAATCTTTGTCGCTAAAATACCCGAATAAAGTTAATACGGCAAACTTCCTGATTACTTCTTGACATTGTAATTAACAGGACCAGAAAAACAAAGAAAAATTAGATATTACTACTTAAAACCAGTCAACGTATACCTAAAATCTGTAAATATACTTATACCTATAAGTTAGTATATGTTATAAAACAACAATACAAAGTTCTAGTACAGTTCTTCCTCTTCGTCAGCAGATAAACCAATGTTATCATCATCATGGTAGTGATTGAATGCATCCTCTCCCTCATGATTCTCTTTATCACCATTTTCGTCATCATCATTATCATCATCGTCGTTCTCACAATCTTTGCAGCTGCACATGTCGGAGCACTTGATGGAATGAGAATAGCATAAACACTGGTTTGATTCGAATTTGGTTTTTTGACACTTGCAATAAATAAAATCGACAAGGTCATATCCATCGGGGCCTGGAACATTTGGAAACTGAAGCAACGCCCTTTTTATCACTGCTGTGGCATAAGAAACTCGTTTTAGATGGTATAGTAAAACATCTCTTGTCGGCGGTAATTGTTGCGGGTCCGGGGTTTTTTTCCTGCAGCAAACTTCTTGTAACGAGCAGTGTCAACATTGTCACACTTTTTGATACCGTAAAGCCGAGATACAAAGATTTCAAATGTTTGGAAGAGAGTTGCATCGAATTCGAATCTATCCCCAAGTTTTGCAAAAGCATTTTTAAAAGATACTTGTTCACAAAGCAGCAATAGCCCTTTCTTCTTTCCAATTCCATGGAAAGAGCTCGTATAATCGTTGCCTGTGAAGCAATGGAGTGCAGGTAACGTAGCAGAGACGTCAGCACCAAGTTGATCTCGCAGAAATGAGGCATCTAAGATTCTTCGTCTGTCGCGGACACCGATCTCAATTAGTACTTTACAGGCAATTTGATCGGGAAAATATAAATATAAATATAAATATAAATATAAACCAGGGTCTGAGTTATTTCTTTTCCTCTCTTGTCTCTTTCTTTCCTTACGCTCATTCTCCTCTTGTTCTCGTACTTCCTCGATCTTTTTAGACAACTTTTGTGCGTATATAAGCTATAGCACTTTTGATGACGAACTTGCGAGTTCGGATCTGCGTTCAAAACATCGCTAACGTTGGTGTCTAAAATTTAAATATGTTTGACAACCCCCTAATAATGATAAATACAGAGGCTTGGTAGACCTTTTCATAGACGAGATGTTTTTGGACTCTCAGTATAAACAGGGTCTTAAAAACCTTATCACAGTGAGTGCCCTCATTTCTATGATTTTGTAAAGTTTCAGAATGGAATTGGTGTTAATTCATCTGTTGCCAATAAGCATAGGCCTTAGTGTATTTATGTACAATCAAAATTAAAAAACAAAAAATACTACATTACCTTGCCTTTAACACTTTATCTATTGCATGGGGAGTGAATTTTGATAACACAGTTTCGCTATCATAATTACTAAAGTGGTATCAAACACTTTTTCCCTGCCATTGATTAATTTATTAAAAAAAAACACTCACTCGTGTAATTGTTCAAGAAATCTTAAAAATATGTTTATTTCAGAGCACCTCACGAACTTTATTAAGTTGTTTCGTTTATTAGCAATATTTTTTTTTTCATTTTCCCGCTCATTCGAATGTTTAAATTTTCACGCGCGAAGGAGCTAATTGATTCGAAGTCAATGACGGGGGTATCAACAAAATGGCTTTTTTTTACAATGTTTTCTTTTTTCATCGTTATTATTCAATTTTTTTTACATTTTATTTTAATCATTATCTTTATTTGAGAGATTTTATAGGTATTTGTTCTGATTAAAGGAACATTTAAAATTATTAACCCCCTGAAAAGATGGAGGAAACATTACATCATGTTTTGCTTTGGCTTCTGAACAGACAAAATAATGACCGTCAAGTTACGAAGTTTTCAACCTTTTTAATCGGTCATTTAACTCTTAATAACTTGATCCACAAGAAAAATTAGAGTTCCCAGTAAAGATAATTTGTTTCCTACTACTTCAAAGGTACTTTCTATGTAGTTTTTATTTTGTCCCAAAAAAATGCCACTTTTGACTTTGGATTTGGCTCTCAGCTTCCTGACTATTACGATTTTGTAAGCCTTGCTTAAAACAAAATTTTTGTAGGCAAACTTTAATTGCAATAGATTTGTTCATTGTAAAGGCCTTCATAATGTACAGGTCTGCTGATCAGAAAATTCAGTACAAACTTTACACCAATTGGTCAAATGGATTTTCTAACTTTGATCAAGTCTTCATATAAAATCAGGAATAAGTTGTCTCTGGAGATTCATAATCCAAAATGCGCGTATTACTGTAAGTCTATTTTAAGAATTATGTATTATTTTTAACTGTAATTTTCCACAAGTGACCATCAAATCTATGATTAAAAAAAGCCTGTTGCCAATTTAAAAATTGTATGGAAAAAATCTCTTGAGGTGGCTCTGAGAGTGGAGGAGTAGGAGAAGGCGCAGACAGCTTTGGTGCGCTAGCCTGTGTCTGCGCAAAATTCAGATGATGGACATAGGCATAGAAATTCGTATTTCTATGACATAGGCTAGCAAGTTGGCTAGGTAATTTGCACACATTTTGAGACACGAATGACAGAAACTTTCTTGACAGATGTAAAACTAAAACAAAGTAAAATTATGGAACCGAAATAGTACAATGTTATAAAATAAGCAAAAAAAATCAAACCTTAAATGTTGAAATATTTTGGGAGCCAGGAAGAAACCTATACAAAAATCACGGTATACGAGAAATTGCTGAAGAGTTATTTTTATTTAACAACTAGTAACCCGGGAAAAAATGTTTACTGAGTTTAAAAGAATGTGTCATATTCACTTTTCCCGTGTGCAAATCCCGTGACGAAAAATTAAATCACCGAATTGGAAACAATGGTTCCCCTGTGACGATAAAACAAAAATCTTACGTCACACCACGTGCTACTATATAATAATCGTAAAAAAGCCGCATGGCCTAACGAAAAATATGACCACGATTAAGAAGATTTTGACCGTAAAATTCAACAAAATTTATCACTGTCTAAAATAAAAGTGTGACACACACTCGCTATTATATATAAGATTTGCTCAGCACAACACAATAGGAGAGAGAATGAGAGATTAGGGAGGCCTTCTCCTCTTGGGTAATAGTCCTCACCCCTATAGTATGAAGATCATAGCGCATAATAGAAGGACGACGGAGTATTTGTAACTCATGCGGTCGTCTGTCAACAAAATCGTTTGCAACATTAACGAGCGAGGGTTAATCTACAAGACTTTTGTGTGTATTCAAAATTGCTAGTGCATTAAATCGTCGCTGCGTCATTGTTGAGCGCGCCCAAGTCTTAATTCTCCTGGCCATTGAAAATGTTCTTTCGGGAGTTGCAACCGTAACTCCAGTCACAAGAAGGATGACTATCACAATGCATGACGTTTTGCATCGAAGCTCTCTGACTAGCTGAAAGATCTTTTAGAATTGATTAGATATCGTCAAAGTGTACAGGACCAGGAGCGGCGGGGCAAATTTAAAGTGGTGGGGCGGATGATTTACTGTCTACTAAGGAGGTCCCATCATGGTTGGGCCGAAGGTCAAGAAAATTATGAAATTTCGGTTCTAGATTGGCAATTTTTAATTGTAGTTAAGTATTTTAAAAAATATTTTCATGGGTAAAAGGTGTACACACGTGTCAAAAAGGTTTTCCTCAAAAATATCTATCAATTCGCACGAACCGTCCAACAAGCAGTTGAAAGTTTGCTGATGCGATTTAGAGTAACGATCATCCCCTTCCCATTGATTCCAATTTTTGCTTTCTTTTTGGTGGTGAGTACTCGATCGGAACAGCGATTTCGGTCCTCCCCCCTGTTGCGCGGCCCCTGTCCATGTTTTTAGTTCCAAAAGTTTCTTATTTAGTTTCTTATTTTTCACCCACTCCGCAACCCGGTGAAATTCGCAGTTGTAATTTTCTTATCATTCCGATTGTTGTTATCGCTTGATTGAAACCACCATTTAACAATGTCAAGAATGCAGCATACGCAGACGATATTGTCGGTGGTGGTAAGTTGAAAGACCTCATAAAGTGGTGAAAAAAGCTGAAGAAAATAGGCCCTCTGCTTGGCTACTATCCCAATGACTCGAAATCTCATCTCATAGTGAAAAACGAAAGATTGGAAGAAGCAAAGGAAATCTTCCAAAACACTGGCATCGTCATAGATTCAGAGGGACACTAGTATCTTGGTGGAACGGTGGGAACCCATACATTCAAAGAAAAATACATCACATCCTTGACAGAAAAATGGGTAAATGAAATCAAGCTTCTAAGTAAAATTGCAAAATCAGAACCTCGTGCTGTATACATCGCCTTTACTACCGGATATGTGAATAAATTCACATACTTCTTGCGAACTATAGAAAACGCTGGAGAATTCGTCGGACCAGTTGACCATGCATTGATTACGATCTCACCCCTGCATTGACAGAGGTCACGTGTGCAATGAGAATGAAAGAAAGCTACTCTCGCTACCTGCCCGGCTGGGTGGTCTGGGTATACCATTAGTCACTAAAATGGCGGAAGAAGAGTATGAGAATTCAATTGAGATGAGCAAGGATTTGTCCAACAATATCATTAATCAAACCAAAGAACTCCCACAGAACAATCCTTCAATTAAGATTAACATAAAGAAACGCCGAAGTTTAAGAAGGCAACAACAACTACAAAATGTACGAGAAACAATGTCAGAACAAGAGAAAAGAGCAAACGACCTTGCCCAGATGAAAGGTGCATCAAATTGGTTGACTACTTTGCCGCTTCAATCTGAAAATTTCTATCTTTCAAAAAGAGAATTCTTCGATGCAATTGCACTGAGATACAGGTGAGATTTGAAGCACTTACCATCTGTTTGAGCTTGTGGGAAATCTTTCACTATACATCATGCGCTTTCATGTCCGAAAGGTGGTTTTGTGTACCAAAGGCACAATGAGCTGAGAGATGCCATTGCAGCCATTATAGGAGAGGAGGTCAAGAAAGATGTGGTAATTGAACCAGCACTGGAACCCCTGAGTGGAGAACAACTTGCTCGTGGTACCATTACGACTGACGGTGCAAGAGGCAGACATCAGTACTTCAGGCTTTTGGACGCGTGAGCATTCTTCGACATAAAGGTATCCAATGTCTTCGCTCAGAGGTACGCAAAACAAAGTCTGAAAAACGCTTTCACCATCAACGAGCAAGAAAAGAAGAGATCCTATAACGACAGATACTTCAAGTTGAACGAGGATCATTCACTTCGCTGATCTTTACGACAAACGGGGGTATGGGGATAGAGGCTTAACATTTTCTACGTACACTCGCAACACACTTATCAGACAAAAATGACGATCTCTTCTCAGAAGTATTGAATTGGTTGCGCACAAAAATCTCGTTTTCCTTGACACGATCTGCCATCACTTGGATCCGAGGCACTAGAACATCGGCGACAAAGAAGATCAAAGTAGAAGAAATTCGAATTTCCGAGTCGATTGCATATCATTAAACGATTTTATGTAATCTTAATTATAGTTTCTTGCTTGAATTTCAAACAGTGTAAATTTGTAAAAGGTAGAACGTTCGTAATAGATCAGAAAAAAAAAATTGTCCAGAAACTTGAACACTATCACCACGATGTTCAACGCTTTTGGTAAGTCCAAACTTAAAGATGGTAGCTTGATTCATTGTCACTAAAAATATCTGTTTTGAATCTGAATGCAGGTATGTAACAAACTGCCCGACGATTGACAAAACAAAAACAAAACATTCGAATCATGCAATTTTTTGGGGGTAATTATCCGGGGGGCAATCCTTCCGGGGGGAATTTTCCAGGGGGGGGGATCATCCGGGGGGCAATTTTCCAGGGGGGAATTGTCCTGACACCGAAATAGACATATATAATGTAGTAGTAAAAGTTTCTTAATTTTTGAAGATTGTACATGTAGGTTTCTTAACATGTTTCTTATATAAAAAAACGTGTATCATCTCTACAAGCAACGTCTCGTTTTCAAACTGAATTTTAATGAAGTTTTCACTGACGTAAGTTATGAATAGGTTATTATTATTTATAATCGAAAGTGCATGAAAATTTATCTTATTCATTTGTTGATTTTACAAAGAACCTTGTGTAAGGTTAACCATATTAACGCAAAGGAAGAAGAATACAAAAAAACTTATGGTGTATCGTTCATATTCACATTTCATTGAAAGTATGACAGCATTGCAACGGCTTCTTATTTTTATTTTGACGTTTCCATTAGAAACGCGAGTGTAAATATCATATCTTGTAATAAATATTACTAGCCGCCAAGGCGGCGTCGCTCGCCGCCTATGTGCACCTGCTCTGTGTCACCCCGGAGACCCCAATAAACCTCATATTTCCTGAAAAACGGCTCGTACAACTTGTGTTCAGCCAGAGGCAGATTCGAAATCAAATATCAAATATCAGTTTAAACAATGGTTCAAAAAAAAACCAAATTTCATGATGTGTTACTTATTTATTTTTTAAAACAATCGTTGATCAGTACAACAATACACTCAGATCGTAGGGAGAAAAAACTTCAACTTTTAATTAGCTTTTGTTTTTTAAAACAATCGTTGATCAGTACAACAATACACTCAAACCGTAAGGAGAAAAAACTTCAACTTTTTATTAGCTTTTGTTTTAAAAAAGTTACGCGCTCTAACATGGGTGCTATCAAACAGGGGGAAAATGGTTTCTCTTCTTAAAAAGATCACACGGGAGGAGAGAAAAAAAGGCACGTGCTAAATGAATAAAGTGAATAAAAAAAACGTTCGATCTAAACAATTAAAAAAAGAAATAAAATTATTAAAAGAAAAGCAAAAAAATAACTTGTTTCATGATACTCTTTTTTTACCTATCGGTTTTAAGCATTTTGATTACTCGAAAAAAAAGTTTACCCGTCTCAGACAGTCAGGCATAGATACATTAGGATACACTGGCAAACATGCTGCCACATTCTGCCACTGCTGCTTTTTGTCCAAACTGTTTAATCAGTTAGTTTCTTTGTATTTAGTTGATGTATTGTTTTCAAAACCAACGTAGTCAACGTAGTCCTTGGAATATAAAACTAACAATAATAATAAAAAGAAAACGTTGGTCCTATTAGTTCATCAGCCAAAAAAAGTCACGTTCGATTGGGGTTGCAATGTATTTGCTTCGAACTCACGTCGCACACAAAAAAAGAAATAATTTCGCTCACAACTCAATCTACCATTTTGCGTGACTTACAAACAAACAAACAAACAAACAGACAGACAGAGAATCGGCTATTAATATATAGACTAGCCGCCAAGGCGGCGTCGCTCGCCGCCCATGTCCACCTGCTCTGTATCACTGTATCAATAAACGTCAAATTTCCTTATAAACGGCTCGTACAACTTGTGTTCAACCAGAAGCAGATTCGAAGTCACAACCTCTGATAAAACCAATCTTTTATCAGTGTAACAATTCACTCAAAATGTAGAGAGAGAAAACTTCAACTTTTTATTAGCTTTTGTTTTAAAAAAGTTACGCACTCTAACATGGGTGCTATCAAACGTAAGGGGTAAATAGTTTCTCTTCTTAAAAACATCACGACGGAGGAGAGAAAAAAGGCACGTGCTAAATGAATAAATAGAATAAAAAACGTTCGATCAGAACGCTTAACAATTAAAAGAAGAAATTAATTTGTTAAAAGAAAAGCAAAAAAAAAAAAAAAAAACATTTTGTTTTGATATAATACTCTTTTTTTACCTATCGGTTTTTAAACATTTTGATTGCTCAAAAAAAAAGTTCACCCGTCTCAGACAGTCAGGCAAGAGATAGTGGCAAACCGCACATGCTGCCACGTTCTGCCACTGCTGCTTTTTGTCCAAAATGTTTAATCAGTTAGTTTCTTTGTATTTAGTTGATGTACTGTTTTCAAAGCCAAGTCAACGTGGAATATAAAACTAACAATAATGATAAAAACAAAACGTTATTCCTATTAGTTCATCAGCCAAAAAAGTCACGTTCGATTGGAGTTGCAATGTATTTGCTTCGAACTCACGTCGCACACAAAAAAATAAATAATTTCGCTCACAACTCAATCTACCATTTTGCGTGACTTACAAACAAACGGAGAATCGGCTATTAATATATAGACTAGCCGCCAAGGCGGCGTCGCTCGCCGCCCATGTCCACCTGCTCTGTATCACTGTATCAAAAAACGTCAAATTTCCTTATAAACGGCTCGTTCAACTTGTGTTCAACCAGAAGCAGATTCGAAGTCACAACCTCTGATAAAACCAATCTTTTATCAGTGTAACAATACACTCAAAACGTATAGAGAGAAAACTTCAACTTTTTATTAACTTTTGTTTTAAAAAAGTTACGCGCTCTAACATGGGTGCTATCAAACGTAAGGGGGAAATAGTTTCTCTTCTTAAAAAGATCACACGGGAGGAGAGAAAAAAGGCACGTGCTAAATGAATAAAGTGAATAAAAAAAAACGTTCGATCTGACTAAAATAGATTAAAAGAAATCGATTAAAACAAATTAAGACAACTATTATGACAAAAGCAAAAAAAAAATATTTTGTATTTTTGTATTTTTTTACCTATCGGTTTAAACATTTTGATTGCTCGAAAAAAAGTTCACCCGTCTCAGACAGTCAGGCAAGGATACATTAGGATACACTGGTAAACCGCACATCCTCCCACGTTCTGCCACTGCTGCTTTATGTCCAAAACGTTTACTCAGTTAGTTTCTTTGTATTTAGTTGATGTATTGTTTTCAAAGCCAAGTCAACGTGGTATATAAAAGTAACAATAATAATAAAAACAAAACGTTATTCCTATTAGTTCATCAGCCAAAAAAAGTCACGTTCGATTGAGGGTTGCAATGTATTTGCTTCGAACTCACGTCGCACACACAAAAAAAATAATTTCGCTCACAACTCAATCTACCATTTTGCGTGACTTACAAACAAACAAACAAACAGACAGACAGACGGAGAATCGGGTATTAATATATAGACTAGCCGCCAAGGTGGCGTCGCTCGCCACCCATGTTCAACCTGCGTTGTATCGCCACCTGCTCCAAATTATTGCACTTAAAACCAGCGATAAGACTTCCTTTGCTATTGGCTTTATCGCTTAATAAAGCTCGTTTGCACGTGAAGAGAAACACGTTCCTGGTGTTTTAAATCTTGCATGTTCTTAACTCAGCCGTTCATTGTCGCGGTCGCATTTAAAATGTCAGTAGACTTTCTTGCTTTACACAATGCATTCCCAACGTGAACTTCACGTGGTTTTTATTTACGATTTTAAACCAATCAAATATCAGTTTAACAATACACTCAAAACGCAGAGAGAAAAAACTTTTCAACTTATTATTGGCTTTTGTTTTACGCGCTCTAACATGGGTGCTATCAGAAGTAGGTGAAAAAATGGTTTCTCTTCTTAAAAAGATCACACGGGAGGAGAAAAAAAATGCACGTGCTAAAAGAATGAAGTGAATAAAAAACGTTCGATCAGATTAAAATAGATTAAAAGAAATCGATTAAAAGAAATTAAGACAACTATTAAGACAAAAGCAAAAAAACAAATATTTTGTTTCATGATTCTCTTTTTTTTACCTATCGGTTTTTAAACATTTTGATTGCTCGAAAAAAAGTTCACCCATCTCAGACAGTCAGGAAAGCATTAAGATACACTGGCAAACCGCACATGCTGCCACGTTCTGCCACTGCTGCTTTTTGTCCAAAATGTTTGATCAGTTAGTTTCTTTGTATTTAGTTGATGTATTGTTTTCAAAGCCAAGTCAACGTGGAATATAAAACTAACACAATAATAATAAAAACAAAACGTTATTCCTATTAGTTCACCAGCCAAAAAAAGTGACGTTCGATTGGGGTTGCAATGTATTTGCTTCGAACTCACGTCGCACACAAAAAAAGAAATAATTTCGCTTACAACTCAATCTACCATTTTGCGTGACTTACAAACAAACGAACAAACAAACAGACAGACAGACGGAGAATTGGGTATTAATATATAGACTAGCCGCCAAGGCGGCGTCGCTCGCCGCCCATGTCCACCTGCTCTGTATCACTGTATCAATAAACGTCAAATTTCCTTATAAACGGCTCGTACAACTTGTGTTCAACCAGAAGCAGATTCGAAGTCACAACCTCTGGTAAAACCAATCTTTTATCAATGTAACAATACACTCAAAACGTATAAAAACTTCAACTTTTTATGGTGCTATCAAGCGTAAGGGGGAAATGGTTTCTCTTCTTAAAAAGATCACACGGGAGGAGAGAAAAAAAGGCACGTGCTAAATGAATAAAGTGAATAAAAAAACGTTCGATCTGATATAAAATAAAATAGATTAAAAGAAATCGATTAAAACAAATTAAGACAACTATTATATGACAAAAGCAAAAAAAAATATTTTGTTTTATGATACTCTTTTTTTACCTATCGGTTTTTAAACATTTTGATTACTCGAAAAAAAAGCTCACCCGTCTCAGACAGTCAGGCAAGGGTACGTTAGAATACACTGGCAAACCGAACATGCTACCACGTTCTGCCAAGGCTGCTTTTTGTCCAAAATGTTTTATCAGTTAGTTTCTTTGTATTTAGTTGATGTATTGTTTTCAAAGCCAAGTCAACGTGGAATATAAAACTAACAAAATAATAAAAACGAAACGTTATTCCTATTAGTTCATCAGCCAAAAAATGTCACGTTCGATTGGGGTTGCAATGTATTTGTTTTGAACTCAGGTCGCACACAAAAAAAGAAATAATTTCGCTCACAACTCAATCTACCATTTTGCGTGACTTACAAACAAACAAACAAACAAACAGACAGACGGAGAATCGGCTATTAATATATAGATGTATGTTATGTATATACTAATGAAAAAAAAAAAAAAAAAAAAAATTTAATAAAAAAAAAAAAAAAAGTGTAAATGCGAGAAAACCAACTTGCAAGAGGAATTTTGGCGACTGAAAATTGAACATTACCATGAAATGGTAAATTCCAAGGTAACAGAAGAGAAATGGGAAGAAAAACTTGATGCCAAAGAAATCGAGTTTTTCGACGAAAATGATCGCTTGCGTTCTAAAATCGAAGAACTTAAGCAAGTTGTCGAAGAGTTGGACAAAGAAAGAGAAGATTTTAAAATTGATCCTGCGAATTCGCTTGAAATGTTTCACCTCCAAGAGTGTCGAAAAAGTTTGAGCGAATTCAGTCAGGAAGAAAGAAATGTTTTAAAGTGGATTGTTGAAGGTAACTTCGATATCTACAAAACAAAACCTTTCAATGAAGAAAACCTCAGAGCTGATTTTTTGAAAGTAAAATCGTTTCAAAAAAGTGGCAAAACTGTCGAGAAAATGTTTCAAAATTTACAAGTCTTGCAGTGGAAGTCTGTTCTAAAAATCCATAAGGTTTTTACTCAAGAACTTTGTAGGCTCGAACAAGAAGTTCGACGAGTCGAAAAAACTCAACAGGAAAAGTTAGATGATCTGAAATCAAAAGCATTTTCAGAGTTGAAACGTGTTGAAACTGTTGTGTATGGAATGGGTAAAAGTTTTATGGGTGGAGCTTTTAAAGTATTTTTAGATCGATACATTTGTTGTGGAGATGCATCTAAAAGGGAATTTGCCATGAATTTTTATCAAAACCGGTATGATTACAGTCAAGAAATTCGACTGCCTATGATCTTTTCTGCACTAGAATCAACACGTCTAATGCTCGAATCTTTTAAGATCGATTCTGTCAAAGTAGGATTAGATCACTGGTATTCGAGCACTTTGAAAAGTGTAACTACCAAAAAATCAGCTCAATAATTTCTCTTCCTTTATTTCCTGTCTTCCCTTTTTGGTAAAATTTTTAAAAACATGAATTTCATTTTGTGTTTCCATTTTCTCTCGAAGCTTTCCAAATTCTCGTTTTTTAAGCGATTAAATTATTCTTTTGATGATTATTTATGTTTGGCTCTTTCACAGAAAACTTCAAAAACAAGGTGCGGACAAAAGGAATTGTTTATATTACTTGTGTCTGTTATCACACATACACCAGCAATAAAAACAGTTCCTTTTTTTGGAGTGGCTATAGGGGAGGAGGATGCCACAATTTTTCATTTTGAGTAATTTCACTGTTCTAACCTAGTTGCAATATAGAACAGAACGAATGTTCCGAAACACCTGGTTGAAGCCTTTATGTTGTTGATTACTTTTGAAACATCGTCGAGGAAGTGCGACAAAAAGTTACATCGAATGAAACAGACCGAATGAAAAGTAGAGATAGGAAAGTGCGGATGTTGGCCCAAAATCATACGATATCGGGAATTTCCCTACTATAGCTAATATCATCTTTGTTTTCATAACGCGATACGAGTTATGAAACGTGTTATTTTGATTACGTAAGCAGTTTCTATTATTATAACCACAAATTACTCATAATTGTAAACAATTAAATATCTCATAAAAATGTAGTAAAAAGCAGTTTGTAGAAGTTTCATTTTTTATAACATAAATAAGCTAATAATACATATGACATACAGATCAGAGTAGTCTAGTGGATAAGAACGCTAACTTGTAACAACAAGGTCGTGTGTTCGAACCCCACTCGGTCTCTCATGTCCTGGTTGAAAAACTTGCATGAGTGCGCACTTCCCCGCAGTTGCGTTGGATATATCGCGGTTTGGGTAGACTTCGGTCTGGGTGATTAATCACTGTCAGGTTTCACTGGTCCACAGAGACATTCAGGTTACCGTCAAATCGATCGAAATTCAACATAAACGTCAGGGCTTGAAGGTGTTAGCATGAACCTAAACTACTATGACATGTGGCTGTCGGGATATAAACGTCAGGGCTTGAAGGTGTTAGCATGAACCTAAACTACTATGACATGTGGCTGTCGGGATATAAACGTCAGGGCTTGAAGGTGTTAGCATGAACCTAAACTACTATGACATGTGGCTGTCGGGATATAAACGTCAGGGCTTGAAGGTGTTAGCATGAACCTAAACTACTATGACATGTGGCTGTCGGGATATAAACGTCAGGGCTTGAAGGTGTTAGCATGAACCTAAACTACTATGACATGTGGCTGTCGGGATATAAACGCCAGGGCTTGAAGGTGTTAGCATGAACCTAAACTACTATGACATGTGGCTGTCGGTACAAAAACCTAAGGGTTCTCTAAATAGAGTTTTGTTTTCAATAATAATAATAATAATACCATATACTAAACATCGTGGTAATCGCTAAAACCAAAGCTATTTTCTCTTCTTCATGAGATGGGAGTGAATCTGTTTGACTCACTACTCTTTTGTGAACTTCTTTTTGAGAGCTAGTCACTTTGGGTAAAATATGATGCTCTTGCATAACATTAATCATTTTGTTTCTTCCGAGGCTCAAGTTGTCATTAGATATGAGAATTTTATTATTATAACCAGACACTCCCGACTTGATGTTTAGATTCATGTCACTAGGTAACATGTAAATACCTTGTCCAACAGAATAATCAACTTTACTTGAAGCGTAATTCAAAGTATCTTGATAACGTTTAATGTCATCTTGAATATCAACTCTGCGGTTAACAATGTCTTCAAAGTTGTTCATAAAAACTCTTTGAGCTGTCAAAGCACTTGAATTATTACCTAAAATAGAAGAACGAGCTGAGGCTTGCGAACTAAGAAGAAGATAAGCATATGCTCTAACACTCTCTGAAATTTTTACAAGACCTGTTTTTGTAAAGCCTTTAGATTTTTCTATAATCCATCGTGTCATGGAGTCGTCTGTGAAATAACTCAGACCTGGCGTTGGATAGTCTCTACGTCTTTTTTGATACGAGCTATAAAAATATTGCCCTCTATATTTTTTAGGATCAGAATCGACACCATATTCACTACAGATTTTTAAAAACTCTTCTTTGTTATAAGGATTATCGTATTGGTTGAAACTATCTTCAAAAGGTAGAGGTGTCTGCAGACGCTTAATGATTCGTCTAATATGATAATAGACGTGAAAACGATATACCGCTCTAATCATAGGAGTAGAGCGACCTTCTTTCAGGTGTTCAGAACTGACTCCACAAGCACTTGAAGCACACCAAGTGACAAAATTGAGTTGGGTTTGCCATAATTTAAATGGTTGTTCCTTCCAAATTTTCATACGTTGATCATTTTCATCCATTTCGTAATTAGTAAATATATTTGGAAAAGTTGCGGGGAAAGAACCGCTCTCAGAGACGATAATTGTTTGTTTGTATAAATCTTTAGCATTCAATATCTGAAGGTATTGCCCTCCATTTGGTTTATAAAGCGCGTTGGGAACATATTTAAAAATATTCTCCATTATTATTTAATAATATTATCTTCTATTTAATACAAGAAAATGTATATCACAGCAAATCTCGTAAGGGGTGAGAAGACCATATATCTACCTTACCCCATTCGAAATATGGACGGTTCGAAAGAGATCGCATTATGTGAGATATTTGGAGACACCTTCACCTATCAAATCACAACACCGATAACATTGAAAATGTCTGACGATGGGAAAGTTGAAAAGTCGATACCAAAACGAAAATTCACTGGCAGAGAATTGAACGCGTTTTTAGCAGGCACCTTTTTAGAAGGTGATATAGAACATAAACCATTAGGCAAATACTCTCAAATAATCAGAACAAATACGCTAGCTAAAATAACCAAAATGAATTTACATCTCTCTGAACTCGACAACACTCAAAATCTTGAGGATGGAAAGCTAAGTGATATTCTACTAACTGTTCCCATCCCTAATTATAGTGGCTTTACACATACTGAGCCTAAAAATCCCCATTACAAAAAACTAAAAAACGGTGTATTCCAGTCTCTCACATTGAGACTGACAGATCAGCATGGTGGTATACTAAAAGAAGATCTGGGTACAACCGTTGTTTTGCACATCCGCTAAAACGAGATAAAAAGTAATAATTAATTATATATCATAATTAACAATGGAATACGGAAAGAAGTTGAATCCAGAACGTTCACTTAGAACTGCCCGCGGTGTAAAAGGTTCTCGTCAAAAAGTAATTGTCACACACAATCCGAGTGAGATCGATCAAAATCAGCTATTATTGGTTAGGTTTCCAAATTTAGGAAGTGATGATGTCATTATTCCAGGAACAACGAATCTAAGTTTTGATATTGAACTCGAATCGAAAGCTGACTCAAAAAGAACATTGGTCAGTAACATTGGAAGAGCTATCGTTAAGAAGTTGGCTGTCAAGTTCGAAGGTAACGAGATATTGAGTATCGACGACTTTGATCTTTTTGGGTGTTACAGAGATTTATGGTTAACCAAGTTTGAAAAGAGAAACGCGATAAGACAGGGTATCATCATCGACGATGGGTGTACAGAGAATTGTATGAAATTAAGGATTGGTGCTTCAGATAAAAAGGACGATGATGCGGAAGACAAAGCCATTGCTGACACCTATAAAAACAAGTTTGTCATTCCACTCGACTTTGAGATGCTAGATAGTACTATCCCATATTATCAAGCGGGTTTAGGTAATAGGCTTTGCTACGAGATCACATTTAACGACTATAACCGAGTTATTTATTCTGACCCTCCAGATACTGCCGCAGGTCAAAAACGTAACCCAGACGGTAAATACAAAATATCTAACATCTCACTTGAATATGAGCTTGTGACACAACCCACGTTGGCTAGACAAATCGCTTCTGAATATCAAAACATGGCTTTGCTCTATGATAGGATTTTGCGGCACAGACAAATTAGAGTAAACAAGTCAGACACAACGTGGAATTGGTCATTCAACACACCAGCCAAATCTTTGAAGGGTATTTTAGTTCTATTTGAAGAAGAAAAATCCTACAAACGAGAAACTTGTAAATTCTACAATCCAAAGATCGAAAAGGTATCTGTCATCGTCGAGGGTAAGCCAAACCAACTTTTTGCTCAAGGGATGCAACCGTTTGAGCAATACAATGAGATTTGCAAGTATTTTGCTGAAGGAAAACCAAAAGATAATAGCGTCGGCGAAAACCGAAAGCGCTTAGGATTACATGATGTAAAAGTCTCTGATTACTTGACAAACAAGTATGCTCTATGGTTAGATTTCAGAACAATTGATGAGAATGCCTTGCATGGGACCGGTCGAAGGATTGAAAATGCGAGTGAAGGCATCACTTTACATATTGAAAAGACCGCTGAAACTGCAGGAAACTTAAACGCATATATATATCTAATAATGGACGCTCAATTAAATATTCAAAACGGTCAATTTATGTCTGCATTATATTAGTAAAATGGATACACTTTACATGAAAGAACCTCACACAGCATTATTCGTCGGACCAACATCGTGCGGCAAAACGGATCGTGTTGTAAAATTATTAGAAAATCAATACTATAATCACTTTGATTTCATCGTGATTATATGTCCCACCTTGAGGTGGAATCAGACTTACAGAGATCGGAAGTGGTTCTGGAATGACAGCTATGTGATTTTAATTGAACCGGAAGGATCTTTGTATGAATATATTAAGAAAATGGACTTCTTTTGCGCCGGATACAAAACCTTATTCCTCATTGACGACATCATAGCTGATGAAAAATTGGACAAAAAGAGAAACCCTTTGCTCGAGTTGGCAATTAGTGGTCGCCATCGAAACCATTCGCTATGGTTACTTACACAATCATACACGGCTATACCTAAAAATTTACGACGGCAAGCTAAAATGTTATATGTGTGGTATCCAAAAGATAGAAACGATCTAGCCACCATTC
Organism: Turritopsis dohrnii; assembly: GCA_027922465.2. Lineage (NCBI taxonomy): Eukaryota > Metazoa > Cnidaria > Hydrozoa > Anthoathecata > Oceaniidae > Turritopsis > Turritopsis dohrnii. Next base: position 17,985 of record BQMF02000101.1, on the reverse strand, counting down.
ATGAAGAGAACGATGTCATTGAATCGCAAGAAGAATTGAAAAACGTCAAAGAAAAACTGAAAGAAGGGAAACACACGTGCCTAGTCATGAGAATGGAACATCCAAGAACGCACATGATTTGTTAAACAGGTTGATATATTTGTTACATGACTCTTGTAACAAAAATTGTAAGACTGTTATAAGACTGTTATAAGACTACTATAAGAGAATAATTTACGTCTCAATATAGGATCTAGAATTTTACCAATATGTTTAATCCTCGATTCAAAGCGTACTCTGTCAACAGCAGCCTCTATCCAGTTACTTCTACGAGATTCACAAGCATAGATATAATGGACCATTACTTTATCATTAAAAGTAACCCTTTTTGTATCTTGATGGGAAAATATAATATCATCATCTGAGGATTCATCATCAGACATAATTGTTTAAGTAAACAATGTTTATTTATTTAACAATGTTAGAATATATTATTAAACATCATCATCCTCTTATAATTATTTTGTCTTACAAAATTATAAGAGGACAGCAAACTCTTATACAACAAATTTCAACAAAATTATAAGAGGACAGCAAACTCTTATACAACAAATTTCAACAAAATTATAAGAGGACAGCAAACTCTTATACAACAAATTTCAACAAAATTATAAGAGGACAGCAAACTCTTATACAACAAATTTCAACAAAATTATAAGAGGACAGCAAACTCTTATACAACAAATTTCAACATAATTATAAGAGGACAGTAAACTCTTATACAGCAAATTTCAACAAAATTATAAGAGGACAGCAAACTCTTATACAACAAATTTCAACATAATTATAAGAGAGTATAAGAAAATTATAACAAACACAACAAAATGATAGAATATGTCAACTTCGTGTTATTAAGCATATTGGTGATCTTGCTATTTTACTTTTATTTTGTGTTAAAAAAATACCTCTCTCTAATAAAAATGGCGGAAACAGCGATCGATAATTTAATCAACCAGAGTTATGATGTTCCGGGTGAATTTCCACCTTCAGATGGTAAAAGACAAAAATTACTCGAGTGTGTCTTAACAGGTAATAGCAAGCTATACTTAGGGAAAATGTACACCGAAGAGCAAATTAACAAACTCAAAGATGAAGAGGTAGAAAAACTTTTTAGTATTTACGAGGCTAAACTATCAGGTCAAATGGTAAAATCCTTGGGGAAATCACTGATACGCATTTATTCGATGGGGGCTTGTGCAACGTTAGGAATAAACAATCAAGAAGCGTTGAGCAATGACCTGGAAACTGACCCCTTCTTAAACTCTGCCCTTCAAAGATTTACGTGTGACTTATATTATAAATTCGGCTCATTATTAGCACCACTCAGTGTTGGACTTATTACCGGGAGGCATTATATCAATGAAAGGAATTTAAATAAATCCGATGATAATATAAATACAGTAGATAATAAAAATGTCAGAAGAACAGAATCCCATTCAAGTGACAACGAAGAACCCAAAAAAGGTTGAAGCGGGTAAGAAGTTGGCGGAATACAACCGTAAAAAACGAGAACAATTAAAACAAGTGTCACCTCAAAAAGAAGTGAATAAGCTCGATGACTCTCTCACCAAACCAAATGAACAACAACCTATGAACTACACCTATGGTGTAGGTGGAATAATAGCTCTCGGTTTAGTTGGTGGATTTGCTTATTTTATGTATAAAAAGAAAGAGCAAATATTACCCCGTGGGTCACCATCCACCCCACTTCCACAAAAATCTAAAATACCGGTGAAAATCAATAAACATGAAATGGAATAAAAAGAAAAAAATGTATATATAACAAACATGGACAAGAAAAGTATTGTCAACGATTTATATCACGCATCAGTCGTCTGCGTTTTCGCTATCGGCTACTCTATGCTAGGAAAAAAGGTGTTAAAAATGACACCTCCCTCTATTCAAAAGTTCGACTTGGAAGATACGGGAAAACTAGTTGCCATTATCGCCGCTAGTGAAGTGACAAAGGACTACTTAATCAAACAAAAGATTTTGCCTGAAAATATCAATATCTAAATATGGCTTCTATCGCAATGATGTTGGGTGGAGCTTTGGCTAACGCTTTGGCTTTCACAGGATCAAGCTATCTGTTTTCAAGTTTATCCAAAGACAGAATCGATAGGGAAAGAAAACGTCATGATCTGGCCATAGAAAAATTACAAAAAGCACAGATTGAATGGCAGCAAAAACGACAGGAAAGAATCGATTTCATCAATAAACAACTATTGCTCGAAAAGAAGGCTGATTCAAAATTCGTAGAACTAAATGATGCAATGAGAGAGTACAATAGGGTGTTTAGTAATCATCTTGAACCGCTACCACGAGAGCCTGTATTGAGCGACTTTTATACACCGAGTCATGATCAACATGAAAGAGAATTGGCTTTTATAGCTCTGAGTATGCTCGGTATTGGTGGAATTGTGTGGTATTTTGAAAGATAAAATGTATATTCAATTTGAGTACAAAAATTATGTTACACGATACGTGTAACATATATACACACTCAGATGGTTACCGTCTAGTGACAAGGTATGTATAGATCATCCATCCAACCCCTACAATCAGAGCCCATAAATTTTGACTCAACCAACCTACAACTTCTTTTGCTCTAGTGAGTATCCACGATACGATAGACCCAATTATTCCTGGTAAAGCCTCTGCCGCTCTAGATGCCAATCTACCTAGAAGTGATGCTAACGCCTTGAGTTTATTTTTTATCCATTCCTTTCCACCGTCCTTTTTATCACCACCTTTGTCAGGATTTTGTGAAGAGCTTCCAGCTGCTGACCCTCTCGGTAACAAAGCTTCCACAAGAACACCTATAGCCATACCAAACGCCGTCAGAATGCTAACGATTGTTATACCTTGTTCGCGGAATAGTGTTCGTATCCTTTCACCGAATGAGGTATCTTTGTCGAGGACTTTAGCAATGGTTTCTTTGATGTTCGTAACTTGACTGTTTAATTTACCTTTGAGAATATCAATGTTCTCTTTCCTAGCTTTCAACTCTTCACGTAATCCATCCATTCGATCTTCGACCTCTTTTCGTTGTTCGTCCGTGTATGTCGCATCATTTTCCATTTCTTCCAACTTGTTTTTCTCCTTATCGATATGCTGTTCTATTCGAACCTTTTTTGCAGCCTCTTCCTGAAGACCTCCTCGTATGTTTCTCAGCGCTTTATCCAATCCTAACAGCTCACGCACAGGATATTCAAATAGATCACCGGTCTGAGTCATTTCATGATCGATAGATTGTTGTCTAAGCGTTGAAATTAAATCTTCCGTACTGTTTGCAATGTTCCCTGTAATTTCCTCAAGCTCTACATCACTCGATTTTGTGATTTTAGATGTCGAAGGAAGCTCTTCTGCTATTTTATTAAGTACAGCTGCCTGTCTGGCTGAAAATTTACTCTTAGGTATATCATATCCTAAACTACGTAACCTGTTCTTACCCAATATGTCAACTATAGTACCGGTAGTCCTTAGTCTTCCATTGTTTGTCAATGGTTTGTTACTGTCTTTGTAGTATAATTCACCATCTCTAATTTCAAACTGATCGGTATATAACACCTCAGGTTTTGGCTGGAATTTTTCGGATAATCTATCATACAGCCCTTCAACTAGTTCTTTCAAAACTCTAGTATGCAGACTGTGACCACCGAATGATGTTTCATGATCACCTGATGTATGTATCTGTGCACCCGTACGGTCACCGGTCGGTATGAGAGGAAACGTCTCATCGGTTGTTTCATCTGTCGTCATACCATGTTCTCCAAAAGGATCTATGTCAATGTCTGCCATTTTATTTATTTATTTAGAGGATAATTTATTATTAATTATGTTATAACAAACCTCTAAATATGAATTTTAAAATTTATCCAAAACTACCCACTGCTCCTGAGGATTTGAATGAGCAGGAAAAGTTTAACGCAAGCGTAATAAATTCTGAGTTTGAAGAGTTGATAAAACTTAAGAACAAGTTTAGCATCAAGCTCAAGAGATACAACAAGGCGATAGAACGATCGATGCTACTAAATGCTAGCTCAAGCGCTATAACCATTGGCTCCGGCATCGGTTCAATTGCAACAGGGGCTACTATTATCGGAATACCTATTTCTGCAGGATTAGGTGGTGTAGCCCTAGCCGGCTCTATCTGTACCGGACTTACCACAGCTGTCATCAAAAGATATCAAAAGAAAGTAGAAAAAGTGATAAAATTATATGATATTGTTACATCCTCAATCGCTGTGTTCGAAACTAACATAAGTCAGGCGCTGGCTGATGGGAGGATCAATTACAAAGAATTCCAGGTTTTGCAGGGAACATATTACAAAGCTTTAGAAGGACTCAGTTCTACAGATAGAAAGATGGGTACCGAAGCACAAAATCAATTTCAAAAAAGTTTGATGGTAGAACTCCAAAACTTGAAAAAGTCCATAAACGAAAATGGTTACTAGGATGTGTAGTTATGTGTTCCTCAATTTGAAAAGTGATATAAAGAAATATGATCACAAGTATATAGACAATGGAATTCCCAACAGTTGATACATTTGAACAAACAATCAAAAAGCAAAACAAGGAACAAATGGCAGAGATCATAAAGTGGCGAGAGCTACCTGAAAACGTGATTTATCATGTTAAATTTTTTTCTACAAAAGCTATGTATGCAGAGTTGAAAGACGGAGCAGGAAATATATATAAGGTGTGGTTGCCTGAAAGACTTTTCATTGAATTAAATGATTATGGTTGGAGCTCTAGAGAGGCCTTTGTCAGACCGAAAGGTCTCAAACAATCTCAAAAGAATTCAGAAAGACAATTCTTTGATTATGACATTATATGGCGCTAGATAAAATCTCGTCGACTAATCTTTACTTGTTTCTAGTAAAGATACTTTTGTACGATTCACCAACCTTGCACATAATCAGGAGGTAGCTCTGTATCTTCAGGTATTAATATCAGCTCTTCTTTCACAAAAGCTCGTTCAGGTCCATCTTGAAGGTAATACATTACACGGTTACCAGGTTGCTCTATTACCTCACTCAATCTATATGTCTTCTTTGACCATATTCTATCTGTTGCTCTTTTTCGATGGTCATCGTGCTCTTCACCCGGTTGCAATAGATATCTATACAAACCATCTTGAGGTAATTTTTCTTCAGGTGGATAGCTCTCTCGTTTAGCGAGAGGCACCTCTTTCAATTTGATGGCATCTTTCGGTTTCATACCGATCATCTGAGTCTTTGTATCGTTCAATCTACCCACAAGTTTATACAAATATTTGACCCATGTGGATGATACCTTTTCCGAATCATTTAGTTCTTGAGCATCTTGTATTTTGAATAAATTTTCAGCAAGTATCTTGTTCAACGCCTCGACAAACGCTGTATGGGTATGCTTATATTTAGTAGTTACTCTTTTAATTTCGACGTTATTCTTCTCCAACAATTTTGATACATCCGCTTTGAATTCTGAACCGTTATCACATTGAAATACTTTTGGATAGTTTAAGGGTCCAACCTTGTAGATGTCTTCGATCATAGCGGCAACCTCTTTCGCTCTCTTAGTATTCAAAGGTCGAGCCACCTTATAGCGTGAAGCAACATCGATACCAGACAAAATGTACTTGTATTTATTACCATATAGCATATCACTAGGCATATACAATATATCAAATTGATGAATTTCATTCGGTTTAGTTACCTCATAATGTGGACGTTCAATCATGTTTCGGTGCCGGTAGATGTATCTGCCACAAAGCTTGCTTTGATAGCCACTTCTTAATTTCCTTTAGGTTTGAAGCCAAATCCTCTTAGATTGCGAACAGCCTTTTGTCCTTTCCATAAGTTTTGAGGTTGATAATAAATCTCTTGAAGTTTAGTGTCTGACATTTTTTATTTATAAACAACGTTTTATTTTAGCTCATTTTATTAAAAAAATGACACGATAAAGTGGCTTAAAAGTTTTTATTATCTTTATATAAAGAATAAACATGACTGACAAAACAGAATCAGATTACCGATCAATGGCTTTTAGTGCGTTACGTAGAATTATGTGCAGTCACGAAAAATAAAATATGTTAAGCAAATGAATAAAGCTAAAATACTTGATGTACTTGAAAAAAATGATAAGGATCCATCTTATACTCTCGATCCTGAATACGAAACAATTCATTTTATACACGCTATTCAAACTGGATAAATAACAACGAAGAAAAATATCTCAGATATCGAGAGAATAATAAATGAGCAGAAAAAGATGGTTCGCAAACAAAAAAGATTGGCTCGTTCAACCTCATAAAGGCTGTGTTTTTTTGTTACTTAAATCGAGTAACAAATGTTAACTAGATGGTCTGAAAAATTGGAAATTTTACCATCTTAAACCATCTTAAAGAAAGCTAATCACATTTGTATATTACAACATGACTTCACAAAATACTGTTGTTCAATTAAAAGCTATCGCGAGAGAACGCGGTCTACATGGCTACTCAAAACTCAGAAAAGCTGAGTTGATCGAATTATTAGCAAACCCACCTGTCCGACCTGTTCCACTACCAAGATCTGTCCAACCCGTTCCACCACCGAGACCTACTAGGTTTAACCGACCTGTTCCACCACCAAGACCTGTTCCAATTATTCCTACCCTACAAGATATGGATTTGTTTGAACAGCAAGAAATGGCAAAAAATAGACCTCAGGTGAAAAGTAAGTTGGATGAGTTGAAGGAGTGGTTAGTAAATCACACACCTAAACCTATTCGTGAGAAAGTGAGTAGCGCTTTCAGAGAGATGAAGAAGAAGATTCTCAATCTCTATAAGAGAAAGAATGATGAAGATGAGGTTATCAATCAGCGAGAGGATGAAAAAGCGTTTGTTCCTGTTGAAACAGCGTTTGATAATGCATATAGGAGATATAGGATTAGTGGTGTGAGAGAAACGAACACCTCACGAGAGAGGGATAATGTCGATTCTTTTTTTGAAAAGGTTAAACCAATATTAATTGACTCGATATTGAAAGTACTTAATGATCTAAATTCAACAAAGATACAAACAACAACCTGGATTAGGTGGAGAAAAGAAGATCTATCCGATCCTGAAGCTATAATCTATGTTGATAAAGCGTTCAATTCTAAAATGACGGAAGTTTTTCAAGAAAGTGACTTGAATCAAACGCTTGATGAGATGTTTGCTCATATGAAGACGCAGATTGAAAACCCAAAGCTACCTAACTCTGGTTTTGTTATTGAAAGGATTTTGAATATTGATATTGACTTTCATAAGCTAAAATTAACGAGAGGCAGCTCTTACTTACCTTTACCTGAGAATTTCAGTGGGAAACGATCTGTTATCAATCCACATAACGAAGATGATGAAGAGTGCTTCAAATGGGCTGTTATCGCAGCTCTCAATCATGATAAGATCGATAATCATCCTGAACGAATCTCAAACCTCAAAAAGCATGATAACTATAATTGGGACGATTTATCGTTTCCAATGTCGCTAAATAAAATAGATTTGTTTGAGAGGAGGAACCCTGATATCGCTGTGCATGTTTTAACAAAAGACGATATAGATGGTATCTATGTGTGCCGTAAATCGAAGTATTTTGATCGTGAGGAGACAGCTATTTTGTTTTTACTATGTGAAGAAGAGAAAAGACATTATATCGCTGTAAAGAACTTGAGCGGTGTCTTTAGTAAGGTCAACTCGAAGCATGAACATAAAGAGCATTATTGTTTAAATTGTCTCTATGGTTTTTCAAGCGAGCGAGTTAGAGATGAACACTTTAAATATTGTATAAATAATGATGTGGCTATGATTGAAATGCCTGAAGAGGGTAGTAAAGTTAAATTTCATGATGGACAATATCAATTCAAGGTACCTTTTATGATGTATGCAGATTTCGAGTCTGTTCTCGTAAGGTGTGAAGATACGAATAAGAAAGAACAAAATGAATCTTTTATCGAAAAAGTAACCACTCACGTACCATCAGGTTTTTGTTGTTATTCTAAATTTGCGTATGGTAAAGTATCGAATCCTCTAAAACTGTATCGAGGTGAAGATTGTGTTGAGGTATTTGTTAATCATGTGGTAGAAGAGGTGAAAAGATTATATAACATGTTTCCTGAAAAAGAGATGGAACCTCTAACAAAACAAGAGTGGAAGAGTTTTTCAAATGTAGACAAGTGTCATATATGTATGAAAGAATTTGGTGGTGATGAAAACCTTAGGGTAAGAGATCATTGTCACTACACGGGGAAATATAGAGGAGCTGCTCATAAGAAATGTAACCTTAGATTCAAGATACCGTCATATATTCCTATAGCTTTCCACAATCTGAGAGGTTATGATGCTCATCTATTTATCAAAGAACTCGCGAGACAATATGGACATGAAACATTGAGAGCGATAGCTGAAAACAAAGAGAAGTATATTTCATTTAGTCTAGACGTAAAGGTTGGTGAATACATTGACAAAGATGGAAAAAACTAAAGACAAAAAGATACAGTTGAGATTCATCGATTCCGCTAGATTTATGATGAGTAGTTTGGATAATCTATCAAAGAACTTGAGTGATGAACAGTGTAAGAACCTTCGAAAATACTTCAAGGGTGATGATACTTTTAATCTGATGAGAAGAAAAGGAGTATACCCATATGAATATATGGATTCTTTCGAAAGATTTAATGAAGCGAAACTACCACCAAAAGAGGCCTTTTATAGTAAGTTAAATTTAGCTGAAATAAACAAGAAAGACTATGAACACGCTCAAAAGGTATGGAATATGATGAAAGAGAAAACGCTTGGAAAATATCATGACCTTTACTTATTAACTGATGTGTTATTACTAACAGATGTGTTTGAGACTTTTAGAGAGACTTGTCTAGAGAATTATCAATTAGATCCTGCACATTTTTACACTGCTCCTGGTTTATCATGGCAGGCGTGTTTGAAACAAACGGGGATAGAGTTAGAATTGTTGAGCGATCTAGATATGTTTATATTTATGGAGCAGGGAATTAGAGGAGGTCTTGTTCAAGCTGTTCAGAGATATGCTAAAGCAAATAATAAGTATATGGGAGATCGATATGATCCTGCTAAAGAGAGTAGTCATCTTCAATATTTGGATGCGAACAATCTTTATGGTTGGGCGATGACACAAAAGCTGCCGATAGGTAATTTCAAGTGGGATGATCCTAATAAATTTACATCTGAAAGGATTAGTGAGTTGGTTGAAGAAAATGGTGACAAGGGTTATATATTAGAGGTTGATGTTAAATATCCTATAGAACTTCATGACTCGCATAATGATCTTCCATTTATGGCTGAAAGGAAAAAGATTAATAAAGTAGAAAAACTTGTTCCATGTTTATCAGATAAGAAGAATTATATTACACATATTAGAGCTCTTGATCAGGCTTTGAAACATGGATTGATTCTAGAAAAGGTTCATAGAGTAGTAGAATTTGATCAAATCGCTTGGATGAAACCATACATTGATTTTAATACGCAACTAAGAACACGAGCCAAAAACGAGTTCGAGAAAGATTTTTTCAAGTTGATGAATTGTTCAGTTTTTGGAAAGACAATGGAAAATATTAGAAAACACAAAGATATAAAGTTGGTTACGCGTAAACAGCAATATGAAAAATTAGTTATGAAACCAAACTTCAAGTCGGCCACTTATTTTAGTGAATCGTTAATGGGAGTAGAGATGGGTAAGATAAAGGTTGTTTTAAATAAACCGATTTATATGGGACCAGCTATCTTAGATTTGAGTAAGATAGTAATGTACGAGTTTCATTATGACTATATGAAGCCGAAATATAGAGATAATCTTAAATTATTATATATGGATACGGATTCGTTAGTCTATCATATTAGAACTGATGACTTTTATAAGGATATTGCGGATGATGTAGAAAAGAGATTTGACACGAGTGGATATAGCGTTGAAGATGGAAGACCTTTACCAATTGGAAAGAATAAGAAAGTTCTTAAATTAATGAAGGATGAGTTGGGAGGAAAAATCATGATGGCGTTTATAGCGTTGAGAGCAAAGACTTATGCGTATAAACAAATCGATGAAAAAGAAGGTAAGAGGTGTAAAGGTGTAAAGAAATGTGTTGTTAAAAAGACGATTGGGTTTGATGACTACAAAGAGTGTTTATTCAAAAATAAGAATGTCTACAGAGAACAAATGATTATTAGATCGATTAAACATGATGTATATACAATAAATCAAAATAAATTGGCTCTTAATGCGGATGATGATAAACGAATAATTTTAGATGATGGAATTACAACATTAGCCAGAGGACATTATAAACATATATAAGAGGTAAGAGGTAAAAAAACAAAAAAACAAAATAAAAAAAAACAAGATAAACAAATTATACATGATACCTATTGACTTTGAAGATCTTTTTTGACTGCAACGATGATCTGTGTCTGTGTCTGTGTGTGTCTGTATGTCATATGTATTGTTAACTCATTTATGTTATAAAGTTTAAACTACTACAAACTGCTTTTTACTACAATCGGGTATTTCCCATGGACATTTTTGTTATGAGATATTTAATTGTTTACATTTATGAGTAATTTGTGGTTATAATAATAACACGTTTCATAACTCGTATCGCGTTATGAAAACAAAGATCTTATATGATAATATTAGCTATAGTAGGGAAATTCCCCGAAATCATATGATTTCTGATGACGTCATAGTTTTGTCCTATAATCGGCACTTTCCTATCTCTGACAAAAAGAGACAGCCTTTGCTCGAGTTGGCAATTAGCGGTAGACATCGAAATCATTCGCTATGGTTACTTACACAATCATACACAGCTATACCTAAAAATTTACGACGACAAGCTAAAATGTTATATGTGTGGTATCCAAAAGATTGAAACGATCTAGCCACTATTCATGAAGAGAATGATGTGATTGATTCACAAGAAGAATTGAAAGATGTCAAGGAAAAACTGAAAGGAGGGAAACACACGTGCCTAGTCATGAGAATGGAACATCCGAGAACGTATGCGATTTGTTAAACAGGTTGACGTTATTTGTTACATGACTCTTGTAACAAAAACTGTAAGACTCCTATAAGGCTACTGTAAGACCCCTATAAGACTCCTGTAAGAGAATAATTTACGTCTCAATACAGGATCTAGAATTTTACCAATATGTTTAATCCTCGATTCAAAGCGTACTCTGTCAACAGCAGCCTCTATCCAGTTACTTCTACGAGATTCACAAGCATAGATATAATGGACCATTACTTTATCATTAAAAGTAACCTTTTTTGTATCTTGATGGGAAAATATAATATCATCATCTGAGGATTCATCATCGAACATAATTGTTTAAGTAAACAATGTTTATTTATTTAACAATGTTAGAATATATTATTAAACATCATCATCCTCTTATAATTATTTTGTCTTACATAATTATAAGAGGACAGCAAACTCTTATACAACAAATTTCAACAAAATTATAAGAGGACAGCAAACTCTTATACAACAAATTTCAACATAATTATAAGAGGACAGCAAACTCTTATACAACAAATTTCAACATAATTATAAGAGGACAGCAAACTCTTATACAACAAATTTCAACATAATTATAAGAGGGTATAAGAAAATTATAACAAACACAACAAAATGATAGAATATGTCAACTTCGTGTTATTAAGCATACTGCTGATCTCGCTATTTTACTTTTATTTTGTGTTAAAAAAATACCTCTCTCTAATAAAAATGGTGGAAACAGCGATCGATAATTTAATCAACCAGAGTTATGATGTTCCGGGTGAATTTCCACCTTCAGATGGTAAAAGACAAAAATTACTCGAGTGTGTCTTAACTGGAAATAGCAAGCTATACTTAGGGAAAATGTACACGGAAGAGCAAATTAACAAACTCAAAGATGAAGAGGTAGAAAAACTTTTTAGTATCTACGAGGCTAAACTATCAGGTCAAATGGTAAAATCCTTGGGGAAATCACTGATACGTATTTATTCCATGGGGGCTTGTGCAACGTTAGGAATAAACAATCAAGAAGCGCTGAGCAATGACCTGGAAAATGACCCTTTCTTAAACTCTGCCCTTCAAAGATTTACATGTGACTTATATTATAAATTCGGCTCATTATTATCACCACTCAGTGTTGGACTTATTACTGGGAAGCATTATATCAATGAAAGGAATTTAAATAAATCCGATGATAATATAAATACAGCAGATAATAAAAATGTCAGAAGAACAGACTCCCATTCAAGTGACAACGAAGAACCCAAAAAAGGTTGAAGCGGGTAAGAAGTTGGCGGAATACAACCGTAAAAAACGAGAACAATTAAAACAAGTGTCACCTCAAAAAGAAGTGAAGAAGCCTGATGACTCTCTCACCAAACCAAATGAACAACCTATGAACTACACCTATGGTGTAGGTGGAATAATAGCTCTCGGTTTAGTTGGCGGATTTGCTTATTTTGTGTATAAAAAGAAAGAGCAAATATTACCCCGTGGGTCACCATCCACCCCCCTTCCACAAAAATCTAAAATACCAGTGAAAATCAATAAACATGAAATGGACTAAAAAGAAAAAAATGTATATATAACAAACATGGACAAGAAAAGTATCATCAACGATTTATATCATGCATCAGTCGTCTGCGTTTTCGCTATCGGCTACTCTATGCTAGGAAAAAAGGTGTTAAAAATGACACCTCCCTCTATTCAAAAGTTCGACTTGGAAGATACGGGAAAACTAGTTGCCATTATCGCCGCTAGTGAAGTGACAAAGGACTACTTAATCAAACAAAAGATTTTGCCTGAAAATATCAATATCTAAATATGGCTTCTATCGCAATGATGTTGGGTGGAGCTTTGGCTAACGCTTTGGCTTTCACAGGATCAAGCTATCTGTTTTCAAGTTTATCCAAAGACAGAATCAATAGGGAAAGAAAACGTCATGATCTGGCCATAGAAAAAGTACAAAAAGCACAGATTGAATGGCAGCAAAAACGACAGAAAAGGATCGATTTTATCAATAAGCAGCTCATGCTCGAAAAGAAGGCTGATTCAAAATTCATAGAGCTAAATGATGCAATGAGAGAGTACAATAGGGTGTTTAGTAATCATCTTGAACCGCTACCACGAGAGCCTGTATTGAGCGACTTTTATACACCGAGTCATGATCAACATGAAAGGGAATTGACTTTTATAGCTATGAGTATGCTCAATATTGGTGGAATTGTGTGGTATTTTGAAAGATGAAGACCATCAACAAAAAAAATTATGTTACACGATACATGTAACATATACACTTTCAGATGGTTACCGTCTAGTGACAAGGTATGTATAGATCATCCATCCAACCCCTACAATCAAAGCCCATAAATTTTGACTCAACCAACCTACAACTTCTTTTGCTCTGTTCAATATCCATGATACGATAGACCCAATTATTCCTGGTAAAGCCTCTGCCGCTTTAGATGCTAATCTACCTAGAAGTGATGCTAACGCCTTGAGTTTATTTTTTATCCATTCCTTTGCACCGTCCTTTTTATCATCAGGATTTTGTGAGTGACTTACTGAGCTTCCACCTCCAGATGGTAACAAAGCTTCCACACGAACACCTATAGCCATACCAAACGCTGTCAGAATGCTAACGATTGTTATACCTTGTTCACGGAATAGTGTTCGTATCCTTTCACCTAATGAGGTATCTTTGTCGAGGACTTTAGCAATGGTTTCTTTGATGCTCGTAACTTGACTGTTTAATTTACCTTTGAGAATATCAATGTTCTCTTTCCTAGCTTTCAACTCTTCACGTAATCCATCCATTCGATCTTCGACCTCTTTTCGTTGTTCATCTGTGTATGTTGCATCATTTTCCATTTCTTCCAACTTGTTTTTTTCCTTATCGATATGATGTTCTATTCGAACCTTTTTCGCAACCTCTTCCTGAAGACCTCCTCGTATGTTTCTCAGCGCTTTATCCAATCCTAACAGCTCACGTACAGGATATTCAAATAGATCGCCGGTCTGAGTCATTTCATGATCGACCGATTGTTGTCTAAGCGTTGAAATTAAATCTTCCGTACTGTTCACCACATCACCGGACATATCTTCCAACTCTACATCGGTTGCTGTTGTGATTTTAGATGTCGAAGGAAGGTCTTCTGCTATTTTATTAAGCACAGCTGCCTGTCTGGCTGAAAATTTGCTCTTAGGTATATCATACCCTAAACTGCGTAACCTGTTCTTACCCAATATGTCAGCTATAGTACCGGTAGCCCTTAGTCTTCCATTGTTTGTCAATGGTTTGCTACCGTCTTTGTAGTATAATTCACCATCTCTAATTTCAAACTGATCGGTATATAACGTCTCAGGTTTTGACCGGTATTTTTCGGATAATCTATCATACAGCCCTTCAACTAGTTCTTTCAAAACTCTAGTATGCAGACTGTGACCTCCAAATGATGTTTCTCGGTCACCTGATGTATGTATCTGTGCACCCGTACGGTCACCGGTCGGTATGAGAGGAAACGTCTCATCGGTTGTTTCATCTGTCGTCATCCTATGTTCTCCAAAGGGGTCAATGTCAATGTCCGCCATTTTATTTATTTAGAGGATAATTTATTATTATATTATGTTATAACATCCCTCTAAATATGAGTTTTAAAATTTATCCAAAACTACCCACTGCTCCTGAGGATTTGAGTGAGCAGGAAAAGTTTAACGCAAGCGTAATAAATTCTGAGTTTGAAAAGTTGATAAAACTGAAGGACAAGTTTAGTATCAAGCTCAAGAAATACAACAAGGCGATAGAACGATCGATGCTAGTAAATGCTAGCTCAAGCGCTATAACCATTGGCTCTGGCATCGGTTCAATTGCAACAGGGGCTACTATTATCGGAATACCTATTTCTGCAGGATTAGGTGGTGTAGCCCTAGCTGGCTCTATCTGTACCGGACTTACCACAGTTGTCATCAAAAGATATCAAAAGAAAGTAGAAAAAGTGATAAAATTATATGATATTGTTACATCCTCAATCGCAGTGTTCGAAACTAACATAAGTCAGGCGCTGACTGATGGAAGGATCAATTACAAAGAATTCCAGGTTTTGCAGGGAACATATTACAAAGCTTTAGAAGGACTCAGTTCTACAGATAGAAAGATGGAGACTGAAACCCAAAATCAATTTCAAAAAAGTTTGATGATAGAACTCCAAAACCTGAAAAAATCCATAACCGAAAATGGTTAGTAGGATGTGCTTGTGTGTTCCTCAATTTGAAAAAGTGATATAAAGAAATATGATCACAAGTATATAGACAATGGAATTCCCAACAGTTGCAACATTTGAACAAAACATGGAACAAATTACTCCAATCACAAAGTGGAGAGAGCTAACTGAAAACGTGATTTATCATGTTAAATCTGTGGTTGAGATAGACACACCTGCATCTGAATTTGGGTCTGGAAAAGCTATGTATGCAGAGGTCCAAGACAGAACAGGAAATTTATATAAGACATGGTTGCCTGCAAGACTTTGCGTTGAGTTGAAGGATTATGGTTGGAATTCTAGAGAAGCCTTCGTCAGACCGAAGGGGCTCAAACAATCTGAAAAGAATCATGAAAGGCAATTCTTTGATTATGACATTATGTGGCACTAAACCTCGTTGCTAGACGACTCATCTTTACTTGTTTCTAGTAAAGATACTTTGTATTTACGGTTCACCAACATTGCACATAATCAGGAGGTAGCTCTGTATCCTCAGGTATCAACATCAGCTCTTCTTTCACAAAAGATCGTTCAGGTCCATCTTTAAGGTAATACATTACACGGTTACCAGGTTGATCTATCACCTCACTCAATCTATATACCCTCTTTGACCATATGATATCTGTTGCTCTTTTTCGATGGTCATCGTGCTCTTCACCCGGTTGCAATAGATATCTATACAAACCATCTTGAGGTACTTTTACTTCAGATGGATAGCTCTCTCGTTTAGCGAGAGGCACCTCTTTCAATTTGATGGCATCTTTCGGTTTCATATCGATCATCTGCGTCTTCGTATCGTTTAATCTATCCGCAAGTTTATACAAATATTTGACCCACGTAGATGATACCTTTTTCGAATCTTTCAGTTCTTGAGCATCTTGTATTTTGAATAAATTTTCAGCAAGTATCTTGTTCAACGCCTCGACAAACGCTGTATGGGTATGTTTATATTTAGTAGTTACTCTTTTAATTTCGACGTTATTCTTCTCCAACAGCTTTGATACATCCGCTTTGAATTCTGAACCGTTATCACATTGAAATACTTTTGGATAAGTTAACGGTCCAACCTTGTAGATGTCTTCAATCATAGCGGCAACCTCTTTCGCTCTCTTAGTATTCAAAGGTCGAGCCACCTTATAGCGTGAAGCAACATCGATACCGGATAAGATGTACTTGTATTTATTACCATATAGCATATCACTAGGCATATACAATATATCAAATTGATGAATCTCATTCGGTTTAGTTACCTCATAATGTGGACGTTTGATCCTTTTCGTTGTCGGTAGATGTACCTGCCACAAAGCTTGTTTTGATAGCCACTTCTTAATTTCCTTCGGTTTGAAACCAAATCCTCTTAGATTGCGAACAGCCTTTTGTCCTTTCCATAAGTTTTGAGGTTGATAATAAATCTCTTGAAGTTTAGTGTCTGACATTTTTTTTATTTATAAACAACGTTTTATTTTAGCTCATTTTGTTAAAAAAAAAATGACACGAGAAAAGTGGCTTAAAAGTTTTTATTATCTTTATATAAAGAATAAACATGACCGACAAAACAGAATCAGATTACCAATCAATGGGTTCTAGTGCGTTACGAGCATTATGTGCGTCACGAAAAATAAAATATGTTAACCAAATGAACAAAGCTAAATTGCTTGAGGTACTTGAAAAAAATGATAAGGATCCATCTTATACTCTCGATCCTGATACGAAACAAGCATTTTATACACGCTATTCAAACTGGATAAATAACAATGAAGAAAAATATCTCAGATATCGAGAGCATAATAATGAGCAGAAAAAGATGGTTCGGAAACAAAAAAAATTGGCTCGCTCAACCTTGTAGAGGCTGTGTTTTTTTTGTTACTTAAAATCGAGTAACAAATGTTAACTATATAGTCTGAAAAAATTGGAAATTTCTAAACTACCTTAAAGAAATCATGATCACTTAAATATTACACAAATAATAATTATACAACATGACTACTAAAAATACTGTTGTTGAATTAAAAGCTATCGCGAGAGAGCGTGGCATACCTGGCTACTCAAAACTCAGAAAAGCTGAGTTGATCGAATTATTAGCAAACCCACCTGTCCGACCTATTCCACCACCAAGACCTGTTCCAATTATTCCTACCCAACAAGATATGGATTTGTTTGAGCAACAAGAAATGGGAAAATCTCGACATGTTGTGAAAAGCAAGTTGAATGAATGGAGAGATTGGTTAGTAAATCACATACCTAAACCTATTCGTGAGAAAGTGAGTAGCGCTTTCAGAGAGATGAAGAAGAAGATTCTCAATCTCTACAAGAGGAAGAATGATGAAAAAGATGAAAATGATGAAAAAGATGAAAAACTGGTGGAACCAGAGGCGTTTGTCCCCATTGAAATGGCGTTTGAGGGTTCTTACAAAAGGTTCAAGATAAACTCAGATGGAAAAAAGGACGTTGATTCGTTTCTCGAAAAGGTTCGACCCATTTTAAGCGATCTGATTATGGGAGAACTCAAAATAAAAATCAATAAAAATTCAAGCAACTGTGTGGATCAACTGGAGAAAAGAAGATCTATCCAATCCTGAAGCAACAATCTACGTCGATAAGGCGTTTAATAGCAATATGGAAACAATTCACAATGAAAGCGATATATCTGATG